>JAWZYV010012600.1:0-331653 GCA_038373885.1 Cheiracanthium punctorium
TATTAATAACTATGAATTAAGAATAATTAAATTATTTACGTATATTACATCAAGGTGCTTGCGGGGATGGCAACGAAGACTCTTTTCGCTTTTTCTTTCGCTGGTTGCCAGGACGATATTTTGAAATAAAAATAACTTTTTAATTCTAAACAAATTTATGTAGCTGAATGGTGTAATATATCTAGTTACTAAAATATTTATTTGTCTGTGTACTGAACATCAAGTTCCATTTATTTTGTTTCTTTGCGAAATTAATTTTTACTATTATATATCGATGGCGTGTATTTTTTAATCCGCCCGAAACTTATTTGAGCGTCCCTTTTAGGAAGATTGCATCAATTGTGTTTTTCAAACGCTCAATAGATGGCGCTACCGTCCAAAAATTTTTAAATTTTAAATTTTTAGCGTTTTAGAGTTTTTTCAATCAATTGACCTCGCTCAATCGTTTCAGGGGCCCAAAATACCCCCAGGTACGAAATTTAAAAAGAATCCTTAGAGCAGTTTTCGAGATCGTTCGGACATACACACCCACACACACACACACAAACATTCCTCGTTTAATATAAGAGCGGATTGAACGTAAGGTTATATTCTAACTAATTGATACTGTATCGTTATCAAATAGTTATGTGAGTTTAACGTTATAAACTAAACGGTTAACATGATTAACCGAATGCATTCTGTTACTGTTCTCGGAGTTATTATGTATAGCACAGAAAAGAATAACGTTATATTAAGTGTACGTTGAATATCGTTATTAAATATAACGTTATTCCCCGAGCACTCTTGGGTCAAGTAACCGAATACTGATTTCTCAAATCATTAACGTTATAGATTATAACGTTATTTCGTGAAGAATGATTTGAAAGTTACGGTATGAATAACGTTATTCGGCTTGTGAATAACGTTATGATTTGTAACGAATAACGAATTGGTTATAACGCACATTACGTTAAGTTAAGGATCCCTGGCTAAAACGTAAACAAATATCAACGGAAGCACCCCACGGGAGATGCTTACGCCGTGTGTCGTCAGAGGGCGCCCATGCCGTTAATTATTAAAAGGGGGTCGCATATTTTCCTTTCAGAGGCTGACGCAGTTTGGCCCGTCTACCGCTTCCCGATGATCGTCCTAAAGCCTCTTAGTCCGTGGTTGGGTAAAAGCGACAAATCGGCGAAGAAGCGAAAATTTTCTTGTACGCAAAATCCCATAGGAGAAACTGGTTTTCGGACAGCCTGTATTTATCCAAGTGAGCCATGGGCATAATGAAAAGGGGGCTTCTTATTGGATGGAAGATAAAAGAGAGAGGAGCGGGCGAAATTCGAATCGACGTGAGGGGAGGGGGGTGTAACGATGTTGTACTAGGAAGCAGCATCTCCTTTCACCCCCTTTCCCCGCAGACAACGCCATCTCTGAATAGTCCTTTCGAAGTCCGACACCGACTTCGGTACAACGGATCAAAAATACCTGAGACCGAGGAGTATATGGAGGAAGTTGGTTGAGTTTTCTCCCGAGGTCAGGCGGGGCCGTCGTTATTAGCAACCGGGCCTGCTTCTTCGTTGCCAGCGGAAGAAATGAGTGAAACATTGAGGCCTAATATTTACATTTGCGCTGTTCGATTGTATGCGATTTGGGATTATAAACGTTAATTTATTTTATAATTAAAAAACAATTTTGTTATAGTTTTGTCATATTTAATGACAAGGTGTTTTAGATGTAGGTAATAATTTTTTGAAGATTGCGCTTTTTTTGTGGAAATAAATCAACGAATTCAATCATAGAATTCGAACTTTAAGTTCTGAATATAAAGGTAAGTGTACGCTTGTATTTAGAAATTCTACAAATTTATAGGATATAAAGCATGTTTTGTGAATTAATATTCATGTGTTATTTATAAATCATTTTAATCTGAAATCGTTTAACTTGGGTAGTTTATTATTCTAGTAAATAAGCGTGCGTTGTAATACTAGTTAGACATTCTTATCTGTTTAAATCTTTCAGTTCAAAATGTCATTTATCATTTATTATAAATGCAACTAAATGTGTGATATTGGTTTCAGTGCAGAAGTACTGTAAAATATGTTATTAATTTTTGCACATCCCAGACAGCACACTTGCCCAATTTATGTCCATATCTGGACAAACTTGTCCAAAACATGTCTATGTCTATGATAAGATATCTCCTGGACATCATTTTAGCGACATCTTTGGGAAAATCCATAATATGTCTAGAATAAGACATGATTGGGACATGTAACACCCCAATTAAGTCTTATTACGACAAAAACGGGAAAACCCATATTATGTCTGTAATATGACATGAATTGGACATCTAAACACCCCAATCATGTCTATTTTATGACATAAATGGGAAAATCTATCGGCGACAAACTCTGATTGGCTTAGTTTGTTTGATCATGCGCAGTAACATTTTTGTATGCACGTTGTTTTTAATAATCTGTGGTGGTTGTGGTAGATAGTACCCATATATTTGAAGTTTTCTTGTCAGCTAATTATAACATTTTTATGCGCACTTCTTGCATATTGCTTGCCTATATCACTGTTCTTTACAATACGGGGTAATGTACAACTGTGTATTTTAATAAAAAAAATTGAACCGACTCGTCAGGAATGGCGAAATGTTGAACAAGAAGTTAATGATGAATTATTCCTGATTGAAGCTGAATGTAATGTGAATGATATTGAATCGAAGGCTATTAATGCGCACGATTATAATTATTTTCATAATGAATTTGAAAATAGGATCGATGAAAATGTTTTTGAAGATTCAAATATGTGTGATCCCACAAGCAGTTCTTGTAATAGCTCCATTTCAGAAATTACTGATGAAACAGATACTTCTGTTCCTTTATGGTAGTAACTTATCCATAGCATAAAAATAAACTGTGGATATGAGATAAATATCCACAGAATGTCTTTTTATGGGCATATTCTAGTTGTCTATAACATGTCCATATGGATGTCTATATTTTGTCCAGAGAATATCATTATGGACGCCGTATTGTGCCATATGGACAAGTTTGGGGCGTATTATGGACAAGATATAGACAAATTTGGGGATGTCAGTTATGTCCCGAACTTGTCCATGATATCATATGGACATGTTCTGGACAAGTTTGTGCTGTCTGGGATGTTTATGTAGAAACTTAAATTGAAGTTAATATTTTATATAAACGTTCATCATACTCAAATTCAAAGTTCCATTTAGATAATGGCTATAATAAAAAGTAATTAATTCAGAGATCGTTTGTTTTTAGTTTACTACAGTGTTTAGCGCAACTTGTGAAAAGGGATCTTGAAATTTTTCAAGCCCTAGAGCTGTTAGTTTATCTTAATTTGTATTCAAAGTCCGTGGAGCAGGTTTTTTTTTTTTTTTTTTTTTTTTTTTTTTTAAAGCTATAACCCTAATATACAGCAATGCAGGGACGAAAAAATTTGTTTTCAATCGCCAGTTAATAATAACTTTAAAAAAAAGGTGTTGGAATATTAGTGGTACACCCTCCACAAAAAGTATTCGAGCAAGAGAGAAATTTCCTACGTTGGTTTTGTATATTAAAACTATTTATCATAGAATATGAATTAGGCTATGTATAAATATGATTTTCCATATTTCTGTCAGGTTGTGAGTTTTTCAAAAACTCAATTATTATTCGCAAATCTAAAATAGAAAATTTCTCTCTTGCTCGAATACTTTTTTTGGAGGGTGTATTTCCTAGTATGGTTTTCTAAAATTTATATTTTTTCTTTGGAGAAGAAAAAGTATATGGAACTAACACTGAAAATTATAAATCATTTTCATTTCGAATGGTAAAATTTTCGATAAATAAACTCATTTGAATTAACCAAAATAAAAACAGTTAACAAACGTGTTTTATCATACACTGTTACGTTATTCTTAATGAAACGAACATATCTATGGACCCTTAATGTATTTTAAATCTTTTGGGTGACCCTGTACATAAATTAATCGACAGCAATCAAAAGCACAGTTACATGTAACGATAGTTCTAAATACAAAATTTTAACATTCTATGGTTAAAATGGTGGTTTTAGTCATGCAAAATGCGTAATTATTTTTCGCGTTAAATTGGCAATATTTCGGCAAAACTTGACAAGGTGGATGGCAAATAGTGAGATTTTGTGCATGGACCAAACAATGACTGACTTCAGACATTAATGTATTGGAATTCTGGTATTTGCATATTATCCCGGTGGACATTCCCGCCAAATTATTTTTTTTGGGAAAATGTGCTGGCAAACTGCTGCCAGTTGTATTCAGAACCATCATGATTTGAAGCAACCTGCATTTATCGACCTTAAAGTGTAACCTGCATTAAGCGAAAAATCGCTCGTCTTAGCAGACCGCTTGGATAACATGCAAGTACCAAAATTCTTTTGGGTGGTCCTGCAAACTCTCCAAAAGATTGGAATCAAAAATCTAGGTGTACAACTAGATGTTACAACAATCTTGTATATAAAATCTCAGCAATCTACGACTAATAGTTTTTGAGATATGCGAATGAAATATATACATATATACACCAAAAGTTGCCAAGTTTGGAGACTTTTGATGCAGTTTTTGAGGGAGGTGGCTGATCGTCACCGGAGCATTATCTAACCATATGGTAAGATGTTATTCTGCTTGAAATGGATGAATGTCTCTAAAATTGCCATTGACTGTAATGTGTTGGAATTTTTTTGAGTGCTGCAATAGAATTGTAAATGATAAAGGTACCATTTTTGATGGCAAGATTCATTTTGTAATCCTTAACAACGTATATCACTTTTGATTCATTTGAAATAACTTAATATTTCTAAATTACACTTTAAGGAATTTCTGTCCATACAGCAAAATGTATGGATGTAGATGTTACAATCCTAAATATAAAATTTCAACATTGTACGGCTCAGTTTTTGAGATATGCGAGTTGCATACATACGTACAGATGGCAGGGAAACACTGATCAAAATGATGAAGCTGTCAGTCATAATGTTTGTACATGAATTTATAGGAACATACATACATGCGTATAATGAGATGTCTCGCAAAAACTCTTAAAAGTAAATTTAGAGGTAGTCAAAATCTGGATACCCAATTTTTTTGCAATCACATACTTCTTTGTACATTATACACGGAAATAAAAACATTAGTGTTTGTAAATTGTATAGACACACACAGACACGCATAGTGCCCCAAAAAGTGATATTATGCTTTAATTCTTTATCTATTAAAGATAATTAGGCAATGTGAATTGAAAAAATGTTTTAAAAAAAAGAAACTGAAATTCTTCCAGATTTTATTTAAGCACTCGGGTATATGAAATCTGGATGAATTTCAGTTTCTCTTAATCTATTCCATCAATTCTGTCATATAGAGGATAATGATAACTGTAAGCGCTCCTATAGACTCCTGTTCATATACTTCTATTACTGAAAATTTCATCAATTGTAGTTTAGCCCCTAGTGGTGAAATGTTTTGGATTAGTGCATATTGGAAAATCTTTCACCGACACACTAGTTGTGATTGAACCGAAAAACATGGTTGCACGATGTAATCACTAAAAGTGATTGCACCAAGTCCCAAGAACATTGAAAATGTGCCATAAACCAAGAAACTTGAAAAGTGTCTACTTGCCACACCGTGCTAGAAAGAAATAGCACCCAAGTGCTAATAAGGTAAAAGAAAAGACTATGTTAAGAAAAAATTCCTCTTGTTAATTTTCAAAGAGTTAACACTTTTTAAATTTGCTTACAACTATCATACAAAAAAATTCCCAATAAGTAAAATGTACCCCATGCACAAATGAGATTATGTACAAAATTTCAGCCTTTCATCATAAAAGGTCTTAAGAGATATCTATAAACAAAGATGATTGGGGTCTATACTTGAATTTGAATGTAACATATTCTTTCAAATTATCCATATGACCCTTAAAATGTGATTTTTTTCCCTTACAGAGCTACTGAAAAGTGGTTTAAGTCAGTATGTATTATCTTCATACATTTGACACTTTTCTGGATATAATTCTCAAATTTTGTACATCACCTCATTAGAATATGGAGCACATTTTACTGATTGGGGATATTTTTGTATGCGGGTTATATACAAAAAGTGTAACATTTTGGGAATTAACGAAAGAAATTTTTCAATGAGAAAACATGTAATTCTTCAGGGCTAGCGGCAATTTCTAGCAAAAAAAGGTGCCGGAGCCGTAATATTCTTATGTTAATACTCAGTAGCGAACTGCAAACCCCTGCAATATGGGGTTGGTAGCACATTTAACTAAAATAACGATAATTTAAAGATTTTCCCATATAATAATTATTTCACAGAACAGTGATATAAAATTAAATAGTCGGAAATTAGCAGGAAGAAACATAAACATTATACAGAAAACACCCAAATTCTGATGGTCTTAGGACTCTCAAATCTGGTCGAGGTGAAGCGAATATTATTTGTCTTGTCTGCTAAAATCAGTTTGTGCTTGAAAAGGTGAAAATTTATGAATTAATGTACTAATGTTGCGCTTCGGAGCAAAGTATTCATGAGCTTTGCTGGGTTTTGCCTAATATGTAAAAATTCACCCAGAAAAAAGAAATACAGGGTCAGAGTTCCAGCTTTTGATTTCTGTTCTGATTCTAACTTGAAACAAAATTAAAAAATGTAATTGTAGAATTGTTTAGTACAGTTTTATGAGCTAACATTGCGAAACAGAAATGTTTTCCATCTTATAATAAAAAGGCAGAAGCTTTGTGTAACATAATGGAATTATAAATTTACATTTTGCACTCATGTTTACTGTCAATTTAAATAATTATGCAGCTAAGTAAAGATTACATTAATTGGTCTACGTCTTTAATTTAGTTGATTTATTGGATTATTTTTTTAATTCATATTCATACGTATTAGATTAATTACATGTACAAATATGTTATGCGATGCATATGTTACACTTTTTTTATTAATGGGATAACTGGTCTTATTTTACAGGCATTTACATATTTAAAAGAACACTATGATAAGTAATAACAAGCAGTACATTTTATTGTTTATAAAAGAAAAAACAATCTGAATATATCGTAATAGGAATTTAAATAAGCACTTCTTTAATATAAATATTAATAGGATTTGATGTTTTCTAGGGCATACAGAATATCCGATGAATTATAATTCAAAAACAAAACTTTATTCTTGCATAAATCTCACAACTTAAGAAAATTTCGCATGCACAACAATGATATTTGTAAACAAACAGTAATCCGAATAACCTGCCGAATCTTAAAACAAACGTTGTGTTCATTCCCGTACATAATGTTGTCTTTCCGAACGCAGTACCAGCGGAAAAAAGTCTCTTGAAATATCATTAAAATATTATATGTTAAGCTTTTTAAAATATTAAACGCCATCTGGGACATAAAAGTCGAAGGTCTGATTAACAAATTCCATCCATTACAATCATCCAAAAAATTAAATTTAATACTTTTTTTGAATGTTGAAAATCGGGTTTTTCCCATTGAAATACATTACGAGAACCCCAACCTGTCACGCAAGACGGCGACCAATCGCAGAGAGGAGCACCCCGTCGAAATGCTCTATTACCTCCAAATGGTAGCCATGATAGTGGCATGCGCATGCGCAGAATGGCAATAACTTAAATTATAATGTTATTTTCAATCATTTTAGAACGATCTGTATTTTAAAAAGTACTCGTATCGAAATATTTTCTCTCAAAATTATTTATTTTTCTGAAGTAATGCAATGAATGTTCTATTTTACATCGACAGCAGCCATAGCATTAAAAAATGTGTTTAAAAAAGCAATAGACCACATATACGTTAATAAATTTAATTAAGCATCTTGAATATATTTGTATACCTACAATTAATTTCGCAATCATAATAAATATTAACGTTTGTCACTAATTACGTTTACTTTAATGAAATGCCAAAGTTGCGAGAAGTGAGCCAAAGATAGCAACCCCATAGTTTGGGTTTGGGCAACTTTTCGAGATGTAAGCCGGCCTGTATAGGGCTGTAGCATGTTTACTAACACGACGTCATGTAGAGCAAGCCTATCGGTTACATTCCAGTTTTGCGTGCCAGAGATCCTGTAGAACAAGCCTGTCTATTGATTCGTGGTTCGTCTGCCTTTTTTTGCCTAACAGTGACGTCAGAAGCTACAGCTCTATTATAGGGTAGAATCCCTATAATACAGGCCGGCTTACGTCTCGAAAAGTTGCCCAAACCGAAACTATGGGGTTTCTATCTTTGGCGCACTTCTCGCTACTTTGGCATTTCGTTAAAGTAAACGTAATTAGTGACAAACTTTAATATTTTATTATGATTGCGAAAATAATTGTAGGTATACAAGAATATTCAAGATGCTTAATTAAATTTATTAAAATATATGTTGTCTATTGCTTTTTAAACACATTTTTTAATGCTAAAGAACAAGGTTTTTGTTTACAAACACAAGTAGCTTTGGCGATAATGCAAAACGCACTCTTAACATAACATTTGCGTTTTAACAAAACTAAACAAACTACGAACAACTTTGGTATTTTAAATTCAATAACAAAGATAAACTTACAAGAAAAAGGCATTTTCTAAGGTAACAGTAAAAATTTTCAATAATAAAATCGAACTTACAAGGCAAATTTGAGCAGACGATCCGGGATCTCGTCGCATGTTGATCACCCATTTTCATGGGCGCCGGGAGGGGGGTGCAAGGGGATGCATTTGCACCCCCCTGGAGTTTGAAAAAAGGATAATTAACCTGAAAATATAAGTAATTTGTTTTACCCTTAGGACAGTAAAAAAAACGATCCTGAATGTGTGTGTGTTATTTTGAATTCTACGTGTGTTTATGGCTTAGTATCTTCTACCATTGTACATAATTTTAATTGTTTGAGAAGTCACCCACATTTTTATTTTGGGATAATGTTGGCGCACGCACATGAGCCCTCATAATGTATTGGCCAACGCTTACGGTCGTAGTATGTGTTGAATGCTTCACGGTATGTGTTCGCAATTAGGAAAAAAATATTTTGAAATAGTCTGGTAATATTCGAGGTAAGACGGGACCGGGCTTGTGTCGAACTATCGAAATCATTAAATTAATAAACAGATAAATGGAAATAAACCAATTTTTGTGATAATAAAAACATATAAAACATTATTTAATACGGCGGATTAATTAGTTAAAATTTTTTATTTGGGAATACCTTATTCCCCCGTACATGATATATATTTCGGTTACACACATAACCACAGTCGTTTCTGGATCTCTCACTAATGGCGGCTTCTTTTTATATCTTCTTCGTTCTTCGTCTTGAAAGTTCGATGCATGACGTCATCCCATGATTGGTCACAGCCCTCTCCAGTAATAGGCCAGCGCGCTGATTCTTGGGAATACGATCACGTGACCAACCGAAGGCGGAAGGTTTAAAATTATTCTGTTCGTCTGCCATCGTTCGCGATTTCATTCTAAATGGAAGTTAAGAACAACAGTCATCCATTTTATCTCTCACATAATGTAATATTGTTTTACTTAAAATAGCTTCTATTGATGCATATGTGTAGATGAATAGTGCAAGAAAGAAAGAAATCAGACAAATAGTAAGTAATTTATTTTTTTTACATAAAAAATAATTTTAATGTTAATATGTTGAGCTTGTTTACATTCTCTACTTTTTTGTATTAGTAATTAACTAATGGTTTTAAAATATGAATCAAAAGCTTATTTGTTTCATAATATCCATTAATTTAATCCACGAAAATATCCATTAATTTAAAACCTAATTAATTTATAATAACGTTTAATCTAAATTACCGATAATATATGTTTTTTATTTTATTTGTAGGTTATGCCTTTCAAATGTGTTGTTCCTCATTGCAGATCGAACTACGATCCGCCATACGTAACTTGTTTCTGGTTCCCGAACGATGAGGAACAAAGAAATTTCTGGATTAACCGGATTCATCGGCAAAATTTCAAATTCACAAAAATGCTAGAATTTGCATTAAACATTTTGCCAGTGAGATGATTGTTCGAGAAGATATTTGGAAGGACAAAGATTGGAATATACATAAGATTCCCCGAGCCAGTCCTGCTTTGACTCCTTATGCGTTTCCAACATATATTCATGATTCCACACCTCATTTAAATATCACAGTGCCCAAAAAAAGAAAAACTCGTGACGACAAAGAAAACGAAAATATCCAGCTGTCTTTAAATACAAGTTTAATAACATACACTAATGAGACTGAACTAAATAAAATAAAAGATATCCATCAAGCTGAAATGTGCATACGTGACTGCATAATGAACTATCCCAAATGGAATTATATTAAAACTGATGAACAATCAATTGTAATTAAATTATGTGTATTGGATATACCCTCAATAGAAATATCTTTTAAGGTAAGCTTAGATTTAACTTTTGAAATATATTATAATAATGACTATTAACTCACTGTAACTGACTGTACTATTAACTCATGTTACTGTAAATTTTAAAAGAGACACTGTACCTCTAACATTGCTTAAAATATCAAAATTAGAATAACTTGTTAAAATCACAGCCGGACAGTTATTTAATGTCTCAAAATATATTTATTAAAGTTGATGTTTTTTTCCCAAATAATTTTTTTTTTCTATCTTCATTTTTAAACTTTGTTTAACACTTGTGTTTTGAAAAACAACGTTTATTTTCAAACGATTTAACCCTTTTAAACTCCAATTTATGCTACTGAAGAGGTACCCTGTCCCTTCATAAATGTTTTTAATTTAACGCTGGTCAATTGCTTAAGTATTTCCATTTCTGTTCGTATTTACATATCTGTTCCCAATCCATTACCTCACGATAAATGGGTGTGTATGTGTATGGGCAAAAATGTTAAAATTTTTTATAATTTTTATATTTTTTAGTATAATCACAAAGAAATAATTATTGAAATAGCCCATAGATTGTAATTACAAAATGTTGAACGAGTAACTTTTACAAGTGCAAATAACAGAAATTATCAATTAATTTAAGGGTGAAATTACTTTGTTACTTCCTTTATGGAAATACTGTGAAGTTAGATAATTTTCAATAGTAAAAATGTTAATCTATATATATTGTTTAATTTTTTGTAATAAGATGCAAATTGTTTGTGAGTGTATATATATGATTTTAAAAATAAAGTTACTGAATTGATATGTTTTGATTCATTTTAGTATATCCATGCTATTTTTATTTATAGATTTTCTCCTTGAAAATAGAATCTATATAATTATTATTTTTATTATTTAAAATGATTTAGCTACAGTAAAATACTTTATTCCCCCCCCCCCCCGAAACTTTGCATAATTTAATGGAAATCATTATATGAATATAATGCATAGTTAAAATGATTCAAATTAAAATAAAATGAAATAGTAAATTGCTTTCGTGGTATATAACATATTGTTTACAAAGAAGGCCTATTATCAAAATATTATCTCTATAATACCAAAAATAAAATAAATTATCTTTCGGGTGTAACTTTTTTATTGGTAAAAATCATTATATAAGAGATGGTAAAATTTTTCAGTCATGTAATCATTAATTGTTTAGTAAAATATTAAATTTGTTTTCTGGTTTGTGCACTGCGGTCGCATGAAGGGAAAGGGGAAATTCCGCCTTCAGTCGCCGCCATTTTGAATCAGCGCGCTGGCCTATTACTATAGAGGGCTGTGGATTGGTCGATTGTATGAAGCGTATCCTTGATGCTGCCCTCTGTCGTCATTATTTCTAAGCTCTCACGAATGTAGGCATATATACTATTTTTAAAGTTGGCTATTTTTTAAATATTTTTAAAATCAATGGTAATGGGCTCTTTCAAAGCAAGACGGGCTAGAGCGGTACTTTGTTTCTGGAGGTTAATGTCTTTAAAATGTTCGTTTTTTCGCTCTTTAATTTTCCTTTTTGTAACGCCGATGTAGCAATTTTCTTTATTAGTATCGTTTGACATAAAATTAATTTTATAGATCCCTGCGGTTTCGATGGGGTTGATTGGGTCTTTTTCCGATCTAATGCGCTGAAAGATTGTTTTATTAGGTTTAATTGGAATACGGAAGTTCTTTTTACTGGCGATATTAGAAAGTTTATTGGCTATCCCTCGGCTAAAGGGGATAGCGGTAGTAAAACGTGGTTTATCTTTTTGACGGTTGTCTATAACATTTAATTTACGTTGCCTAGCTTTGAAAACTTTGTCGAAAATTTCTCGAGGGTAGTGGGCGTCTTGACATTGTTTCTTTATGAAAGCAATTTCTTTTTGAAGGAGGTCGTTGTTAGAACACACTTTGAAAGCGCGGTCGATATAGGAACGAATAGCAGCAATTTTGTAGTTGAAAGGGGTTTTAGATTTAAAATTTACTATATTAGTATTACAAGTAGGTTTTCGAAAAATGGTGGTCTCAATGAGATTATTGTTTCTGGTTATGTTCACATCTAAGTAATTGAGGCTATTATTGATTTCTTTTTCGTAGGTAAATTTAATGTTCGGGTCTATGGCATTAAGTTGATTGATCAAATTATTTTCTTCATTATTGTGGGTGGTAAGGATAGCGAAGATATCGTCGACATAGCGAAGCCAAAGTTTGATGGTATTATTGTGTGTCTGTTTAATCTGTTCTTCAAGGATTCTCATTTTCCAGTCGGCAATTATTCCGGATATGGGGGAGCCCATGGGGACTCCTTGTATTTGTTGGTAGAAGTGATTATTATATTGAAAATATGAATTATTTAAAATTAGATTTATTGCACTAGTTAGGGTGTTAATTATGTCTATATCTTTAAAACTACTTTGAATTTGTTTGTTAATAATTTGGTTCATTTCTTTAATATCTATTGATGGGTATAGATTTACAACATCGAAACAGACCATAATATCGTCTTCATTAAGTTTATAATCGCGGATGTTTTTAATGAAATCGTCGGTGGAAGTTAGAGTGCTGTTAGAGGGGGTTATAATTTCTTGCAATATATCCTTCATATATTTTTCAAGAGTGTAGGTGGGGCCTTCACATTTGCTCACGATTGGGCGAAGGGAGGGGGGATTTTTATGATCTTTAAATTTAGCGAAAATCCGTGGGGCGAAATTAGCGGTATTGTTATAGTTCGGACCTTTCTGATCCGGCCAGGTACCATTTTTTAATAAAGTTTTTAGTTTATTATTGATTTTCGTGGTGGGGTCTTTGGGAAGATGTAAAACGTTTAGACTATTGATGGTTTGTTCCATTTTTTCGTGGTAATCTTTTTTATCTAGGATAACAATCTTTCCTGTCTTGTCAGAGCTTAAGCAAACGATCTTGTTATTTTTCTTTAGGTCGCTGAGGCATTTACGGTCTTCATGATCTTTAACAGTAGTTTTAAGTTTTTTATTCATTTCTTGTTGGGCATGCATACGGATAGCTTGTTTCTCTGAGGGGGGTAATGAGATAATGGCGGCCTCAATGCTCGCAACGGTATCATTGATATCTATTTTGTCATCAAGAATGAATTTGGGACCTAGGTTTAGAGTGGCTTTTTGCTGTTGAGTAAGAGTTAAGGAGGATAGATTAATGAATTGATCTTCTTTTTTAGTTTGACCTTGTTTATAGCATTTATTATTTCTCATCCAAAAGTTAAGTTTTTTATAGTGGTTATTGTGGTAAATCTCTTTTTCTTTCTTGCAAAAATTGTTTATTTTATTGACTTTTAAACGGTAATCATCCGGAGAGCACATGGTTTGAAGTTTGTGGTTGTAAAATTTTTCTTCTTTCGTTAATTTAGCTATATATTTAAATTTGTTCCTAATGTATTTTTTAAGTAAGCATAGCTCAAAATTCTTTATATCATAAAAGAATTCATTAAGAAGGAAACTATTTTTAATTTTCATGAATTTAGGGGTAATTTTAAAATGTACACAGTCTTTTAAATTATAGCTAAATTAACATATATAGCTAATATAACATAACACTAATATATAGCTAAATTAACGAAAGAAGAAAAATTTTACAACCACAAACTTCAAACCATGTGCTCTCCGGATGATTACCGTTTAAAAGTCAATAAAATAAACAATTTTTGCAAGAAAGAAAAAGAGATTTACCACAATAACCACTATAAAAAACTTAACTTTTGGATGAGAAATAATAAATGCTATAAACAAGGTCAAACTAAAAAAGAAGATCAATTCATTAATCTATCCTCCTTAACTCTTACTCAACAGCAAAAGCCACTCTAAACCTAGGTCCCAAATTCATTCTTGATGACAAAATAGATATCAATGATACCGTTGCGAGCATTGAGGCCGCCATTATCTCATTACCCCCCTCAGAGAAACAAGCTATCCGTATGCATGCCCAACAAGAAATGAATAAAAAACTTAAAACTACTGTTAAAGATCATGAAGACCGTAAATGCCTCAGCGACCTAAAGAAAAATAACAAGATCGTTTGCTTAAGCTCTGACAAGACAGGAAAGATTGTTATCCTAGATAAAAAAGATTACCATGAAAAAATGGAACAAACCATCAATAGTCTAAACGTTTTACATCTTCCCAAAGACCTCACCACGAAAATCAATAATAAACTAAAAACTTTATTAAAAAATGGTACCTGGCCGGATCAGAAAGGTCCGAACTATAACAATACCGCTAATTTCGCCCCACGGATTTTCGCTAAATTTAAAGATCATAAACGCCCCCTTCGCCCAATCGTGAGCAAATGTGAAGGCCCCACCTACACTCTTGAAAAATATATGAAAGATATACTGCAAGAAATTATACCCCCCTCTAACAGCACTCTAACTTCCACCGACGATTTCATTAAAAACATCCGCGATTATAAACTTAATGAAGACGATATTATGGTCTGTTTCGATGTTGTAAATCTATACCCGTCAATAGATATTAAGGAAATGAACCAAATTATTAACAAACAAATTCAAAGTAGTTTTAAAGATATAGACATAATTAACACCCTAACTAGTGCAATAAATCTAATTTTAAATAATTCATATTTTCAATATAATAATCACTTCTACCAACAAATAAAAGGAGTCCCCATGGGCTCCCCCATATCCGGAATAATTGCCGATTGGAAAATGAGAATCCTTGAAGAACAGATTAAACAGACACACAATAATACCATCAAACTTTGGCTTCGCTATGTCGACGATATCTTCGCTATCCTTACCACCCACAATAATGAAGAAAATAATTTGATCAATCAACTTAATGCCATAGACCCGAACATTAAATTTACCTACGAAAAAGAAATCAATAATAGCCTCAATTACTTAGATGTGAACATAACCAGAAACAATAATCTCATTGAGACCACCATTTTTCGAAAACCTACTTGTAATACTAATATAGTAAATTTTAAATCTAAAACCCCTTTCAACTACAAAATTGCTGCTATTCGTTCCTATATCGACCGCGCTTTCAAAGTGTGTTCTAACAACGACCTCCTTCAAAAAGAAATTGCTTTCATAAAGAAACAATGTCAAGACGCCCACTACCCTCGAGAAATTTTCGACAAAGTTTTCAAAGCTAGGCAACGTAAATTAAATGTTATAGACAACCGTCAAAAAGATAAACCACGTTTTACTACCGCTATCCCCTTTAGCCGAGGGATAGCCAATAAACTTTCTAATATCGCCAGTAAAAAGAACTTCCGTATTCCAATTAAACCTAATAAAACAATCTTTCAGCGCATTAGATCGGAAAAAGACCCAATCAACCCCATCGAAACCGCAGGGATCTATAAAATTAATTTTATGTCAAACGATACTAATAAAGAAAATTGCTACATCGGCGTTACAAAAAGGAAAATTAAAGAGCGAAAAAACGAACATTTTAAAGACATTAACCTCCAGAAACAAAGTACCGCTCTAGCCCGTCTTGCTTTGAAAGAGCCCATTACCATTGATTTTAAAAATATTTTAAAAATAGTATATATGCCTACATTCGTGAGAGCTTAGAAATAATGACGACAGAGGGCAGCATCAACGATACGCTTCATACAATCGACCAATCATGGGATGACGTCATGCATCGAACTTTCAAGAAGAAGAACGAAGAAGATATAAAAAGAAGCCGCCATTAGTGAGAGATCCAGAAACGACTGAAGATGGTTATGTGTGTAACCGAAATATATATCATGTACGGGGGAATAAGGTATTCCCAAATAAAAAATTTTAACCAATTTTTGTGATTTGAGTGCATATTTAAATGAAAAATGTAGTTACATATTATTACACTACTGATTACAGCAAGTTAATAATCTCGGAAAATAACAGTCAATTGTTTTGTATTGACGCGTTTCCGTAGAGCAGTATCCCGCCATTACCAAAGCAGCATGTCAACACTGCACAGAAATGTCTATGAGGACATCTACAGAAAAAATACACCCACTTTCTTTGGGAGAGGGTTTTCTGATAGGGCTTCCGGGTGCACCAAGTATTTGAATTTTGTCCTGCAACAAAAAAAATCGCCTGTTTTATATGTGTTGGTCATTATTTGGGAGCTAAACTGATTTTTTCACTAACTGAGATGTATGGAAAACTAGAACAACGGAGACTCAAACTATCGAGACTCTACTGTGATTAAATGCAATCATTTTAGGACTTAACGCTTAAAGTTTAACATTTCTTTTTAACGTTATAGAGTCAATTTTTCAGAGATTTAAACTCAAAAATTATTAAATGAAAATTTGTATTTTGAGTTTTTTGACATGGTGATTTTTCAAATATGAAGTGAAGGCGTCACTTTCTAAACTTGGGCTCTGCTTTAATAATTGGATGTTCTTGCCAAGTGCACTTAAGGCAAACTTGCACATGGGGTATCTGTCATGTAAGGGGGGGGATTGCCTTGGGCAGAGGACTTTTTAAGGGGTTCCAACGCGTATACACGTAACATGTAGAGAAAACCGGCCATAACTGAAAACCGTTAGATTGGCAGCTGCGCGGCAGGCCAGAACTATTGATCTTCACATTTCAGCCATCTACCATTTTCAGCACTGGACATGGCGGGGACCCCTAAGCCAAAAATTACTGTATACATCGATGCTAGAGAAAATACATTTCGCTTCAGTTTTTCTGGGAAAATTCGTCTGTTTAAATATAAAAATCTGTTATCAAAATTGCATATAATTTAAATAATTAATTATTAGTATACTTAAATTGAGGTATTATTAATTAGGCCAAATTAATAGTTTAAGATTTTGTACTTTTGAGCTGCGACAAAAATAACTATGACGATGTTTATTTCACATATTGATGCTACATTTTCCAGTCAAGATTCTTCCTTCAAACGCCAAATAGCCTAATTTTTTATATATATGTATACAGGGTGTCCCTGAAGATAGTTAAAATACATACAAAGAAGCACTTTTCTGCATTGCAACGTTTGGTCGAAAATGAAAATGTAGATAGTTTCAGTAAGATAGGGCTCCAGCCTATTTCGCAAATAATGTGCGTAACCACCGCATTGTAATCTTTGACCCCGATCGATTGGACAAGTTGAACTAGTCGCTTGGCCAGCACGTTCATTAGATTAATCAAGTATCGAATTTTGCTTTTGGGGACATCTCAAGGCACTCGTTTACAAGACTCCAGTTGACACACATGAGGGCCTCATTGCAAAACTTTAGTAACCGCTGCAACCATTCGTGGAACACCTGGCATCTTCGAAAGGGTAGACGCTACCAGCACATTTGAACAATTGCAGTAGAGTTTTTTCATTTCTTTTGCATTTGCTATATTTCCATCTACACTTTTTATTTCTAACCCCACGCTGCTAATCTGCTATACAAAAATTGCTTCTTTATATGCATTTTATTCTTAAAGTTTAGCCTATGAATTCAGGAACACCCTGTATATGTATATATCAGCGGCGTAGCCAAGGGTGGGGGGGTTAGGGGGGTCATAACCCCCCCCATGAGAAATTTTTACCATACAAATTGTATATTTTTCACTTATCGCACACACGTATACAAATATATGAGTTGTAGTAGTCGTAACCCCCCCATGAAAAATTTCTGGCTACGCCCCTGCCCATTTTCTTCTTTTTTCTTCATCTTTAGAGAATTTAGCCATTCTAAATCCATTTCTTCAATAATTGGAGCAATTTATGGCGGCACAACCACCCATAATAACAAATTTATTGGTTTAAAATGCAGAATAAGAACACCAAGCGGTGTCGCCAAGGAGTGCTGTGTTAAGCCTAATGTGGGCAATTTTCAGAAGGCGTAGGTCAGCTCGGTATATAGCAGTCCTATTATAGGGGTTCTAGATACGCCACGTGCGCGATCTTATGGTGATGATTAGTTTCGGTTAAGACTCCTATATACCGAGCTGACCTACGCCTTCTGAAAATTGCCCACATTAGGTATATCACAGCACTCCTTGGCGACACCGCTTGGTGTTCTTATTCTGCATTTTAAACCAATAAATTTGTTATTTGGGTGGTTGTGCCGCCATAAATTGTTCTAATTATTCAAGAAATGGATTTAGAATGGCTAAATTCTCTAAAGATGAAGAAAAAAGAAGAAAATGGGTGATCAACATGTGACGAGATCCCGGATCGTCTGCTCAAATTTCCTTGAAAGTTCGATTTCATTATTGAAAATTTTTACTGTTACCTTAGAAAATGCCCTTTTCTTGTAAGTTTATCTTTGTTATTTAATTTAAAATACCAAAGTTGTTCGTAGCTTGTTTAGTTTTGTTAAAACGCAAATGTTATGTTAAGAGTGCGTTTTGCATTCTCGCCAAAGCTACTTGTTGTGTTTGTAAACAAAACCTCGTTCTTTAGCATTAAAAAATGTGTTTAAAAAAGCAATAGACCACATATATGTTAATAAATTTAATTAAGCATGTTGAATATTGTTGTATCTCTACAATTATTTTCGAAATCATAATAAAATATTACAGTTTCTCACTAATTACGTTTACTTTAACGAAATGCCAAAGTAGCGAGATGTGCGCCAAAGATAGCAACCCCATAGTTTCGGTTTGGGTAACTTTTCGAGACGTAAACCGGCCTGTATTATAGGGGTTCTAGTTTCGGTTTCAGCTTGTTTGGACCTAAGGGATTATTTAACACTTTCTTCTAGAAATATAGCTGTTGCAAAAGAAGTTAGAATATTAGTTATTAATAAATAATAGCTTTTTATAAATTGATTTTATCTTCATTATTTTGTGAGATTTCATTCAAAGGATCGTACTTTAAAAAGGTGTGGGAGGTTTTTGATGAATATTTGTACTATTTTAAATTCAGAAAACTCAAAATCAACTCAATGATGTATTACTTATACAGTGTTTGCAATAACGTAATAATTTTATAACACTAATATTCTTTTTATTAACAAAGTTTTGAAGCCAAATGCGATATCATCGTCTTTTAATCCATCTATTTAGCTAAAAAGACAATAACTCATTCCGAGCGGTCAATAATGAGAAACAATAATTATAAAATGGATACTCAATGCACATTTCAATAGGAGCTGGCGGACGAATTTTAGCCTCAAACCCAGAAACCACGCAAAATGTCTGTTTTTGTTACATGATGTCTTAGTTTGAGGCTAAAATTCGTCTGCTGGTGGTATTTACATCCGAATTATTTTTAGTAATAATGATTAATAATATTTAAAACAAAATTTCATATTGAAAAGAAAATTAATTTATAAAACAGTTAATAATTGTTAGGGACTAATGTACTAGCTTCTTTTGCAATAGTTATATTGTCTAGAAAAAAGTTTTAAATAACCCTTAAGATTTTAACAAGCTAAAACCAAAACTAACTCGAGTGGCTTATTATGTTTTAAATTGGTTATAGATAATTTCATTTGATATTTTAAAAATCCTTTTTGTGAGTTTAATACAATAGAAATAAGTGGCAAAATATAAATTTTACAGAAAAAAATCATTATTAATTACGCTTCTAGATAACTTGATTGCTATCTTCAAAATATTTAAACTTGTGCAATGTTCCATACTAGGGAATGTTTGCGATGCAGCTAAAATTGCCTTACATACTTAATATAAACGACAGTATTCTGATATATTCTCCGTTTGAGGATTTTTCTTTTCATTGATTAAAAGGCTCATGTTCTTTACTATCTCTTCATCTTCATGAGTGTATTCTTAGAAAAGATTTTTAGCCATAATTTTTTTTTAAACTTTTATAAAAAACATTTCTTTTCTTTTCATTAAGAATAATTTCATAGGATTTTTTAAAAAAGTATAATTTCATTTTTTTAGATGCAATGCTTTGACTGAATTTATTTGTGATTGCGATTTAAAAATTTTGCATTTAAAATATATTCTGTATGAAGTCGAACAAAGGTATATTTTTTTTACTAGTAAAGGGAGGAAGTGAAGCTGTAATATTTCAGTGAAACGAAAGCAACATTTTTGTGACTGAGCGTTGCATGGCAACACTCAAAGGAATGCTATTTTTATTCTGTAGTATGTGGTTATTGGCAGTAGCACACCAGGGAAGGAATTATGTGCGTTTACTAGTCGCGTAATATTTGACAGAACATATCATCTGTACTGCAATAACAACTACTAAAGAGCTATTAATAAATTTTTTAAAAATTAAAAGCTTAAGTTTTTTAAATATGTAACGAAATTCCGTCCGATAAAATTGTGCCTGAGGTAAGTGACCAATCAAAACGATTTTGTATTAAAACTGCATTCCTTACTCGGTATGACATTTTATAGTAACAATCAAGGTTATTATAAAATCTCTACTTGTATTTCAGTTTTTTTTTTTAAGACTTTGCACTTATTTTAAGATTCTTAAGCAATAATATGTCTGTAAGTATTAAAAGTTTGTTTTGAACTCGTCGCTTTAAATGGATCATGCTCTCAATATGAAGCGTTGTGTTTTTGTTTAGCATTTGTTTGAAATCGATTTTTTTACCTCTGATAATTTTACATGAAGATATATATATCAGCTGCATTGCATCCTCATGGGTTTTTTTTTTATAAATACAATATCTGAAATATATATATGTATATATATATTGTGTATGAATTTGGTTTTTCAGTTTTGAAAAACAAAGCTTGTTGATTCTGGCTGATAAAATATTCCTTTACCGCAATATTTTTATTGAAATAGATTTAAAAAAATGTGCATTATTTTTTTTACTTGTCTTTTGTTAGTAAACATAAGACTTATTAAAGTATCCATTTAAAAGGCCATTGTCATTTAAAATTATAGCCATGATATTCTGATTGTTTAGCAAAAAAAAAAAAGAAAAAAAAAATTGTTTACGTTTGATATTTTAATGCTGTACAACACAGATTGACTGATTTTTTCTTTCTTCCTATTTTTAGATATATTATGCAGCCATTCTGCTACTGCCTTGGATAATTTTGGAATTCAAGATCTTGTTTTATTATTCATAATGTGCACGTTTGGAGTTACAGAGTTGTTTCTCAGGAATGCCGATTTCAGTTTCAGTGTCCAGTTAAGTGATGTCTACAACCTTTGTGCCCTGTGATGGATTAAGCTCCATAGTCTTCTTTTCTAGTTTCAAGATGTTCCATTTAATAAAATATAATGTATATTTCTTATTAAATTGCTCAAGAATTATATATCACCATGCGTAAAAAAAAGCCTTTGCGAGATTTTACTTTAGTCTTATATATATTAAAGCATCATTATATTATTTAGTGATGTAAAGGCTAAAGTGAAGCGGCAAAAAATCCCATACAATACAGCCTCTCATTTGTACATATGATAAATCAAGAGGATAACCGTACCAAATCAAAATTCCTAGTGCCTAATCAGAATGCCGTTAACAGTGCTTCTCATGCGTTCTCGGAAAGCGCCATGTCGCCGATGATTCGCGATAGCGCGAGTCACCCCCGTAGAGAAGTGGGCCCACCAGTATCATGTGCACGTGTGACAACAGAGTTAGGTGTTTCTGTGGCTTCATCCGTACATTCTGCGAATGCGACTTCCATCAAAAGAGCGGAGTCGTTGCACCGGAAAGGAGAATGTACCAACGGTACTGTGCCAGCAGGAAATGGTGTGCAGAATGGCACTGGTACATCAAATTCTGTGAAGTCTGCACGAGATGGATACCGTGAAAAAGCATTGGAGGAAATAAGGAATAGTCTTAAGCCATATGCGACTTTGGATCAACATGGCGAAGCTATATATGAGTTCAGTAGTGCGAGTAGTAGTGCAAGTGAAAGTAGTGGTGCAAGCCAAGCCACAAACAATTGGAGTACCATACTTCCTAGTACTAATGGATTTCAGAATCTCAATATGCAGCAAGCTTTTCACCATTTACTTGCCATGGGGCATTCTGAGGTAAGTATTCTCTGACATTTAAAAAATAATTGTCAAGCTCAATCATAATAGACTAGCTGGGGTCGATGCAGACGAAAATTGGGCCCATTTTGCTGCCCTTTCACAAAATTACAATCTATTAAAAGGGCCCCCTTCTCAAAAATATAATCCATTAAAACAGCTTTTCATTGGTATATTACCGTACTTTCTAATCTATTTTAACAAAAGAAGTGACTTTAATTAAAAGTTGGTATGGCAATGCACAAAAATATATGTTGAAATTCTCAAAATGGATCCATTAAATATAATCCATTAAAACTGCCTTTCATTGGTATATTACCCTAATTTCTAATCTATTTTATCAGTTATTTTAACAAAAAAAGTGACTTTAATTAAAAGTTGGTATGACAATGCACAAAAATAAATGTTGAAATTCTCAAAATTGAATACTGAAATTCACAAAAACGGGAGCCCGCAAAAAATTCCTAGATTGACCTTTCATTAGGTAGTTTGGTAATCGGAATTCTTTAAAGTGTAAAATTTGCACAGGATGACTAAATGAAAACAAATTCAAGATTAAAAAATTATTTGTCAGTTGTCACTTTTACCATTTCTATAAATCTGGAATATTTTAAATGAATTTATTACTTTTCATTTATAATTTTTTTCATTATTGCAGTATCTAATAATTCATTCACAAAAACGAACATAATTTACAGTATGTAACTGAACAATATGTAACTGAAATTTTTAAAAAGTTTATCATTTTCATTTAAATAAGATGGCTCTTAATCTCGAAAAGTGGCACCCATTTAACTTTTATTTCTGTCTACTTATGAAGTTTCCTAGTTTTTACCCTTTACTTAGATCTTTAAATATTGTGTGCTAAATAAACCATACTGTGACTTTTGTGTGTGTGTGTATTTAAAATTCAATTAAATAAACAAAATGTCTTCCTAAAGACAGGGTTGGGTTTTTGACATGACAAGCTTCAAAAACTGGTTTAAACTGTCGAAAACTGGTTTAAACCGTCAAAAACTAATACATAAAAGAAAGAGAACAATATGTAAACTAATTGTGCAGTATATTTTCATTCTGCATTAAACTAAATACATAATTAAAGTTAATTATATTGAAAAATAATTATTATATTAAAAAAGGACAGTTATTTCTCAACAAATGACAATTTTTGGGCTCATTAATAATTGCCTGTAGTGGGCATTTCTTTGTATAAATAAATAAATACCATTTATAGGATAAAAATTTTAAAATTTAATTTATTCAGTTGTATATATACATATAATTTGGAGGGAAAGTTAATATATAAATAATGTTCAGCAGTCTTTCAAAATTTTCAAGCTGAAGTATGGCAAAACATTTCCTGTAGAAGCAAATATTAAACTTATTTGACTTAATCTAAATACCTAAATTGAAAGGGTTTTAAGCAAAAACAAGTAACATAACAATTTCAGTCATTTAAATAAAATGGAATAAACACCTTTAATTATCAGTATACTAAAGTTTCCCATTCAATATAGATTACCAATTTATTGAATGTAACCAATGTATTAAATGAATTGACATTGAAATTTACCACAAAATGGTATTGGTATTTTACATGTGGGAAACTTAACAAGCCATAAAAGATTTTAAGGACAGTCCTAATTTTTGATGCAGATAGATAATTTAGAATTTTAATGTTATAACAGCAAGAATAATGTTTTGAACGTATTAGATATGTAATAAAATTACTTTTCCACTCTCTTTTCTGTTTCTAGACAACATGCTTGATAAAAAAAAAAAAAAAAAAAATGTTTAAAAGATGTTTACAATAAAGTAATTAAAAAACTTTGTAAAAAACACACATAAGAAGTAAAAGGAAAGAGGATACGTGTTTCGTTCAAAAATTGTTTTGAACTTCTTTTTTTTGAACTGAATTGTTTTGAACTTCTTTTTTTTGAACTGAATTGTTTTGAACTTCTTTTTTTTTAACTGAATTGTTTTGAACTTTCTTTTGAACTTCTTCTTTACAATATTTCTTAAAAGTTAATTGCATTATAATATTTCACAATGTGTGCAACTTTAGAAAAATCAATTTGTACTTTTACTACAGTCAATATTTGTAGTAGATTAATATTAATAATCAATAACAATCAATCAATATTTGTAATTGTATTAAAATAAATTATTATATGTAATTTGCATATATTTTAAAATGCAATATTTAGGGTTTTTGACGTGACAGTTTGAACCATGGTTAAAACTGTCATGCGTCAAAAACTTGCCAACCCTGCCTAAAGAGTCTAAATGTTGTATTGTATGCAGGATAATTTCTTAAAATCCTCCATGAAAATTTGAGAAACAAACCTGACATCACCATGGCCGGGTGGGTAAGACATTGAGTCTTGTAGATGGCTGAAGTGTGATGGTCTGGGGTTCTGGCCTACTGCACGGCTGTCCATCTAATGGACGCAGGTTTTTGGCAGTTTCTTCCAGATTTAATGTGAGTGAATGCACTTTGGAATCCCTCCAAAATTTCCCCACATTGTGCTTGTAAGCAGATACCCTTCATGCAGTTTTGCCTTAATGTAATACACACTGTTGAGTAACAAATCAGTTCAGCATTTCCATTAAATTAATATCAATAAACGATCCATTTATAAATATTTTGTATTAATGCTAAAAACTTGAAAGTGATGCCTTGAAACTTCTATCTATTTGGTAATATTAAATTACATTGGCTAGTTTCAATAAAAGTTCATCTTTCTAAAATTTGTATTTTCAAATGTAACCTCAGATTAAGTTTATAATCCTTAATCCAATGCTTGTTATCGCTGTTTTTTTTTTTTTTTTTTTTTTTTTTAAATGCCTAATGCAAAAAAAAGGGTTGTTATAGATTTGAAGAATATCTGGCTTTTCTGTGATATTGTAGCAGTTAAATAGATCAGAGACATATCCAAAAAAAAAAAAAAAAAAAAATTGCAGAGGAGTTCAAACAATTGTAAAGGCAAAATTTTTTGAAAAAAGAGATCACTCTTGTAACTTTACCAATAAAAATCAAAATTTTAGAGAGGGTTCGAACCCCCTGGACCCTGTAAATACATCGTTGAAATGGATAGACCAATTTCAATTTTTTTTTTAAATTAAAAAGCTGATTTAATCAAAAATGATTCTTTGCTTTATTTAATTATTCAGTGTAACGAGATATATACCAACCTAATTAGGACCACTAGTACCATGGATAGAGGAAATCTTAAGAAATTATATATAGAAACTAGCCGTGCTTGTACAAATCTTTTTTAAGTGGCATCTTTTTTTAAAAATATATAAAAAGTAGAACTTTTTTAAAATGATAATAATAAACATATACGTAAAGCTTCGTTTCACAGCTCGATAACTGAAAAAGGAAATCAACTACTAGTAAAATTTAATTAGGAAATTGAAATATTTTTAATTGTACTAAGTTAAATATTGAAAGATGCATTTTCAAAAATAACACAAATACCAAGAAAATATATTTAAAAAAATTATTAATTTAATAAATGATATTTAAAAAAAAAGTCTAATCCTTTTCATTGCAAAAGTCCAGAATTTCTATCAGAGGCTGCCAGGCCCTGATTACCGCACAGGCCAACTAGGCCACAGCCTATGGGCCCCAGAATGATTAAAATAGTTTAGCTTCTATTCTTTAAAAAATTGTGCTATGCTAAATCTTTAATAGTACTGAAAATAGATAAAGAAATGCACTTTGACAACACATACCACTGAGCAAAATTGTTTGTTTACATTGTACTCGGGGATAAAACAAATGTCATTAAAATCGGAAGTCTTCCACCATGGAGTATTTATGGACACAATGTCATTTAATTTTGAAACATAACTTCTACATTAAAAATTTGTGAACTTTAAGTTAAAAATTTTTGCTCAAAAGGAGAGTTTGAAGATAAATCCCTCACCTACTTATGTACGCCACAGCGAAGAAATACTTGTACCTTATGACCAGTAATCGATCTAGAATTTTTTCAGAAGAGTAAAAGTATGCCTTAACCTTTTTAGGAGGAGTGTTTTCTTTTCCAAAGGAGTAATTAAACAAACAATTATGCTAAATTTTGTAAAACATAATTAAATTGCATTTAACACATAAATAATAACTGATTATACATCTAAGTACGTAAATGCCAGTTCATCAAAAACTAGTAATACAATAATTGAATTTTTGAAATTTAAAATCAGCAAATCATAATTAGTTATCAAAATAAACCTAATTTTATATAGAAAAGCAATGCGTAAA
The DNA here is from genome assembly GCA_038373885.1 of Cheiracanthium punctorium. Taxonomy (NCBI): domain Eukaryota; kingdom Metazoa; phylum Arthropoda; class Arachnida; order Araneae; family Cheiracanthiidae; genus Cheiracanthium; species Cheiracanthium punctorium. The sequence goes on from JAWZYV010012600.1 coordinate 26,633, forward strand.
AACATGCATTACAGAATTTTTAAGCGTATTCTGAATTTCTAGAGTGGGAAATACGCATCTAGAGGCGTTATCGTGATTACTGCTTATGACTATAAGTGGTTTGACCAAAAATGTATGATTGTATAGTGCCGCCCCTCCAAAAAAAAAAAACTGCTAGGCCTAGGGCCTCTGAATGTCTTATTCGGGCCCTGGAGGCTGCCTGATCATGCCAATTTTTGGGCAACAGATCTATTGCCTTAATGTAGCTTCTTTGCTTCAAATATTTTAAGTTAGTTGTTAGCGTTAGAATACCTTTAGTTTATAGTCTTGGTTCTTATTGCCAGCTTTATTAATTTCTGACGCTAATTAAAAAATCAATCTATTAGTTTGAGAATATGCAATAAGCAAGGACAGGTCAGTCTGTGTGGTGCCTCCCCCTCCTGCCAAAGTCTGTACTATCTGCCTCCATCCAGGGGCGGATCCAGAAATGACTCAAGGAGGGGGCGATTTTGTACCTGAAGCAGGAGGAGGGGGGTAGAATACGCAAAATCATTTTATAATTAATTAATATAATCAATTATACCAATTAATGTAATTATTTTATTGATAAAATCTATATATGAGCGATGGTTAAAAAGGGCACGGAGTAGTACCCGCAATACACCCCTTAGAAAAAGGCTACATAATTTTCATTATACTTTCATAATATATTTTAACAGATTTTTGGACTTCGCCCAGGAGGGGGCGATCGCCCCCACCGCCCTCCCCTTGGATCCGCGCCTGCCTCCATCTTCCATGACCAAGAAAACAAACTCAGTGATCTACCCAGAAATTTTTGTCACCCAGGCAGCATTATAAAGCTGCAATGTGCAATTCTGTCCAATTGAAGTATTTGGAGGAATATTCTGATTTTTCTGCTGGGCGGTCTTTAAAACTTTTCTTGCGATGCCACTTGCCAGAAGCAGGGGTCGCTCTGTCGATCGCAAACGTCGCAAATTGCTAAAAAAAAATATGTTTTGGCGAAAATATTGACAATTGCTTTTCTTAATGATGTCCGGAAAAATCTAATTTGATGAATGAATTGGCAAAATGTTAAAAAGAGCCAGCGCAATCCCTGAGAAGGATCTCAGGGGAACCCTGAAACTAAATACAAACAAACTAAAACTGCATATAAAGTACATTAACAGTAAAAAAAGGTCAAACTTTTTACAAAACATGTCCAGAATGGACAATCATTAGCCCGAAATTTGACCTAAAATACTTCAGTGAATTCCACACTTGGTTTTCAGTTGATAACTTTGAGTGGGCTCTGCACCCCCTTTAAATCCCCAATTTTTTTCGTTAGAGTAAATAAAGTTATGTAACAATAAATTCTTAAATCAAGTTTAAATATAAAAATAAACCTCTGTCAATTATATAAAATATTGTTAGAAAACGTACAAAGAAAATTGAAATTTCTTAACTAAAAAGGTAAACAATGATATGTCATTGCAGTGATGAAACTGTCACAAATTTGAAATTGTCCATTTCAAAACACGAAGCTTTAGAATATGTTAATGTATCATTGCAAAACATAGGTGAATCTCCATTGAAATTGATTGATTGACGGGAAGGGACTACTTTTTTTTTCTAGTAAAATACTGAAAATAAGTGTCACAATTAATCATAATAATTAATATTTTCATTTTATTCTAAAACAAGGTAGTATTTTTATTATTTAATTTGTAGTCAGTGATTCAAAGAAATGTTCAAAAAATCTTCAGCACACATTTTCTAATTCATGTTCAAATTTTGTCTAAATTTTTTTAATTAAGAAAGTATTAATTAAATAAATCCTTTTTTTACACATTTAATTGCATACAGCTAAATTTTTTAAGAAAAATGTTTGTTTTTTAACTAAAGTATTAATTTGTAGTTGACAATAAAAAAAGCTAGAAAAATTTTGATGCATGTTAACTATATGTATTTCCGATTTTGTTAAAAAAATTTAATTTTAAAATAATTTAAATTTTAAGTAAAATAACTAACTCATTATTAACTTTTAAATAAAACAAGCACTTTTTAAAATTAAATAAATAAAAAATTATTTTATAGTAGCATTTGCATACTGCATAGCATTTTAAGAAAAATCTTCAAAATATTTGGTTTTTAATTAAATTAACCTATTAGGACTCAAATACCCACCGTTTTTATTTTAAATTATCTTACTTTATGCATTTACATGTGAGTAAAAAAATAGTTTACTTTGTTAAGAGCTACACCAACTACTACTTTTCTGAAACAGCTTTTGCAAAATTATTGTTTTTATGAAATTTATTTGAAAAAAACAAAGTTTATGAATTTTTGGGAGGTTCCAGTTCTAAACAGGACTATTAAATTAATTTTTTCTATAATCTCCAAACCTTTGTGAACATTTTGGTATAAATTTCAATTTAATATATTGAAAATAAAGAAAGTTATGATTTTTTATCTGAAAAAGCACCATTAAAATAATTGTTTGCAAAAATGCCTTTTATGGTAACTTTCCCATTATTTTAATAATTTTTATCTTAAAAAGGGTAAAATCATACAAGCCGGTGCCCACCCCATGTAAACATGGCGACAGTCGCTGGAGCTTGGCGACCGCCAAGCTCCAGCGACTGTCGCCATGTTTACTAGTCATTCTAGGCAACCAGTGGTCCGTTTTTAACTAAAAAAACCTCAGTGGATTCAGCAACCTAGCTGTACAGCTATCTAAACTAGGCAACCAGTGGCCCGTTTTTAACTAAAAAAACCTCAGTGGATTCAGCAACCTAGCTGTACAGCTATCTAAACTAGGCAACCAGTGGCCCGTTTTTAACTAAAAAAACCTCAGTGGATTCAGCAACCTAGCTGTACAGCTATCTAAACTAGGCAACCAGTGGCCCGTTTTTAACTAAAAAAAAACAACAACAGTGAACTAAGCAACCTAGTTGTACAGCTAATGTAAACTGGGCAAACACTGGCCCGTTTTCAACTCAAAAAAACATCGGTGGATTAAACAACCTAGTTGTACACCTCTTATAAAGTCAGTATGATTAGAATAGCACGTAAATAGCACTTACGAAAACATAAACACTTCAAATATCAATTTAAAATTCACATTAAAAACCTTAAACATCGAAAGATTCGTTAAAAAAGAACACTTACCTCTATTTTTTTGGTAAATAACCGCTCAGAAATGTCCCCAACACCCACCGGCTTATAACGTACTATATTTCTAACAAACACCCACAAATTCTTTTCTTATATTAACATAACACATTTCATTCCCTTCCATCAATAACGCAAACAATTTCAAATTCCCAAACCTGACGAAACACGTATTCTTTATGGTTGCCAGTCACAACTACCACCGGCAGTTGGCGGTGCATCGCTCACTCTCGCGTCAGATTGTTCGCCAATGATTTGTAAACAAACCATTGACATGTAAACAAGGCACCGTATACGGAATATAGTCCTTAAAAAGTATTAGAGATATTGAAGTAAAATTTTATATTGTTAGTTAGAACACTAATGGCTACATTTATAAAAATTTTCAAAGAAATCCGAGACGGTGGGTGACATGGCCTGGTTGATTTGAAATGGAATGACCCAAATGCCATATTTTTAAAATACCATGTTTACTCGTGTAATAGTCACACCCCCATATTAAGTCAGAAAAATAGCTTACAATATTATGTAGTAAATTTTCCCCGTATAGACCCCACCTAGACTTTCACCATGAAAAATTGGCAAAAAAAGTGCGACTATTACGCGAGTAAATATAGCATTTATCATTCCATTAGTAATTTTTTCACTGACATTCAATGAAAAGCATTAAGAATATTCTGAGGATAAGCCTTAAAATCTTTAAAGGAAAAGCACCAGTTTTGCGCTTTTGCAGTTTTTTTATGTTTCGTAAAAATTCAAGATCCGGCTCTACATCCTGTGCAAATAATTAACTTTACAGAAATGTGGCAACTGTGACAAAAAATTTGCCCCAAAATGGATTTATTTTTAATGGTTTAAAATGTGACAATTTTGTTAAAAAACACTTATTTCTAAACTTTCATATTTATCTCTAAGTTACAAAAAATGAAAACTTTAGGGAGAAGGCTGAGAGACTGCTATGTAGGGCTCAGATCCCATAGCACCTCCTCTGGTCATGGCCCTGCAACAGGAAATAAATGAACATGAAACGAAAACTTAAGAGTAACCCAGACTAAGCAAAGCAGGTCAGGGACTGATTTGCAAAGATGGGGCCCGGGCAGAAGCTTCATTGGGGCCCTCTCTCATGAAAGCATTCTTATACCCTACAAAGCAACCTTCATGTACACTGTACTAAGAAGGATGTTATAACAGCATTAAAATGATTATTGAATCAAGATACAAAGTGAAATGCAAGAGTTCAATAATAATATTATTACGTAGGATAATATTTCAATTATTTAATTTTCAATCGTTCATTTCATTCCTTATATTTCAAGTAACATGTTCCACACTGTTTTTGTATATATTTTTCTAATGTTTATGTCAGAGCATTTAGTTATAATGGGATATATCTTTACTGCATTTCACTAAGGAAGCTATTTTCTTTTATTTGTTCCGACTGAAAATCGGTTTTATGGTTTCCTCCCGATCAGTATACATCACGGCATAAGCCACGCCTAAATGATAAGTTTTGTGCTCAATAATTGCCAGAGACTACACTGTTAACGCTAACGCTACGAAATAGTAACAAAGAAATTATTATTTTTCATACAATTAGTTTATTTTAAATTAAAACCAAAATTCGCAACTTTTTTAAAAAACTTGTAGGATAATTTGGGGGACCCCTTTTTGTTTAAAAACCGGGCACTTGCCCCAAATGCCTTGCCGGAAATCAGACCCTGGGTACAGTGGAACTTCCCATGTTGGACACCTGCCTACGTTGGAGACTTTTTCTGAGGGAACTGTAGGTGTCCACTGTAATATAGTATCAAATAATTAAATGTTTTTTTAATTACTGTTTTTAGATTTATAAAAATGTTAAAAGTTCAGTTCTGATTTCACTTGATTAATGACATTCGAACTGGACAATAGTAACTTTAAAATATTTCAAACCTTTTCTTCATTTCTGCTTTTGTTTAAAAAAATGCCCGTGAAAAATCTTGAGGCTGTGAAGGTCCAAGTGAGCTTCTTTCTGCCCGCCTCCCTTAAAAAAAAAATAAAAAAAAAAAAAACCTAACAGGGAGAAAATATTTCGCCCTTTATTGTTTTTTTTTTAATTTTTATAAACCTGTGAAAAACATGATTTGTAATGTTATAACTGAAATTAACTGAAATCAAACTGCAAAAGATAACTCTTTCGTTTGGTACAATATATATATATTAGTTTCAGTGGTTCTTTTCCTTTCTAAGGAGAAAAAACTGTCCGTCTCATTAGTTTGTTTTGAATCCCCATAAGATTTTTAGTTTCCACAAACAAATAATTGGAGCAACCTCCTTTTTGCAGCAAACCCTTCAATTGTCTAGTTTTCTTTTAAGAAACAGAATGCTAGGAAATCAAAAGAAATCTATACGAGCAAAATTTTGAAAATAATTATTTTTTTATAATCTTTTGTTATAAGAGTAAGATGGTGAAAAAACTTACTAAAGCGTATTGTCACAAAATTTAAATTCTTAGTGCAAGATATATTTCATGTTTCAATGTTTCCGAAAACAATTTTGTTCTTGTATACAAAATTAAACTATCTAATTTGAAACTATAAGTACTTTTATTTCTGGTACTTTCCAGATAATTAAATAATTTTCCACTGTGATCTTTTTGTATATTTATTTTGATGAAGAATATCGTCTGCGAAAAAGCAAAGAATATTTCTTTTCTTGTTATTAATAGACAGTATACCTGACGCCTTCACCTCTCATTATTAAAATGAATATCGCATTCGCATAGCTCCTCATTTGTTCTTCAAGTACAAACATGCAGTGTATTGATTTAAAATAATGTTTCAAATGTCATATACTTTTGTTTTTTAATTCTTTCTAAATTTGTAGCAGATTTATTATTGTTTTGTAGGGACTCCATGTGAGTAGGGATGCACCGAATATTCGGTTGGTATTTGGTATACTGCCTATTCGGCAGATGAATATTCGGTTCGGCCGAATACTTAAATATTCGGCAACCGAATAGTAAACAAGTTTAAGTATTCTTCAATCTTCAATCGGTAAACAAATACGTATTTTTTATATCATGAATGAAAGATATATTATAGTACCATAGTACTAAATTGATTCAAGTTGTTACTTAATATCACATCTGAATAAGCATTAGAAACCCTTAGAAAGTCGTCCTACGAAGGCACCCCCATCCTTCGCAGCTAGCCCTAACATAGAATTCCACAATAATACAAAAAACTAATATAACAATGAAATTAGTTTTAATGTAAGAGAAAACATTCAGATGTTGAATTTAAATTTTGTTGCTTTTCAATTTTTCTTAAATCTTATGGCTCATTACATTAACCTTGCTATTACTAACTGATTTAAATTTGAAACAGTAACCAGGAAAAAAAAAAAAAAACCTCATAACATGAAGTGTTCATATATAGTCAATTAACTGCTAATTTTTTAAATAAAATATGCAGGTAAAAAAATTGCCAGCATTTTACTAATATTTAAAAAGTTATTAATAATATATAAAGGAAACACACTTGGATATTAAATTTTGTAGCATTTTAATTTTTGAAGTTTTACACCGTATGAAATATTGTTTAAGAAAAAACTTGATTAAATTAATCATTGCAATCAAGGTTTAATAAGTTTATTAAATTTTAACCAAGTATTCGGTATCCAGCCGAATATTCGGTTAGAATTTTAACCGAATATTCGGTATTTGGTGCATCCCTACATGTGAGTGAGTTAAAATGATGTTTGGCTGATTTCTATTAAGTAGTAGATTTTTAATTAATCTTTTATTTTAAAGGAATGCTATTAAAGTGCTTCTTACGGTATTAGTTTTTTAACTGAAATTAGTTACCATTGGGCCTTAGTTTTGTTTTAGAACCTTCTATTATTATCTTTATTAAATTTTGTAACACTGGGATGTTAAATGTGGTTGCTTAATAAAAAAATATTCAAGATTTTGACACAAATCGATGTATTTGTCTATTTTGTGAAAATTTTAAAGGTTAAAGAATGTCGGAGAAAAATCCACCCTTACAATAGCTTTTTATCAAAATCGCATCGTTGGTATTTTGTGTAAATTTATGCAGCCATGGAAGTGCTTAAATAGTGGAAATAAAAAGTGCAGTATCTGTTAATATACTTTTATTTAAAAATAACAATAAATAAAATAAAAAAAGAGTGACATTGGAATAATTTTGCAATTTTATTGATGACTCCATTATCTTTCAAAAGTATGTCTTTACTTTTAAACATTGTTTTGCTTTGATTGTTCTTCTATTGAAAAATCAGTGTCAATGTTCTCAGACAGTAGTAAATACTCTTTATATTTATTATTATTTAGATAAAAAGAGTAAGAAATACAAAACTTCCTGTTTGGATTTTTTTTTTTTTTTTCATATGAACTACACAAAGTCTGTCTAGACAAAGACAGGAAATTTAAATGCAGTTTAAAACTAATCAGTGACATTTAATATCAAGAGTGTACATTAAAATGTTTGCTTTTTGTAGTGTAGTGCAGTCATTTAATTTTATCTCAACTTTTGTCATTTAATTAAAAACTATTAATCGTACTTTCCATTTACAGTTAAAATTTTCACGTAAATGAGCCCCCACCCTCCTCCTCGTATGTTAGCGAAATTTCTGTTTTCTTAAATATTAAGTTGAAATGCATAGTTTGCGGCATTCTGAGTATTAGGTGATACGATATTGTTCACTTTGACATGATCTCTTGTGGCATCTGCGTGACTGAACGCATCTTGGTGTCAAGGAATGTTTTCAAAAGACATTGGCCTTTGCGGGGAGGTGGGGTTAACCTTCGGCCTAACATAAGAATAGTTTTGGCGATCCAACCGTGAAATTTTCGCTACCGATGGGGCCATTTATTTATTACCTTCCTGACATTGTTGCGAGGCTTTGATTCTCCACCCTCCCCTTATACTCTTTCGTCTTCTTTCTTCAGTGTCAAGGTTACTTTTAATACGGATTTCAGGAATGCGGAGTGAAATTCCATTGTGTGATGTTTTCAAAGAACGGTGTTTCTTCCTCTGAAGTCAGTGCAAGTGATTATTCCGTCTGCTCTAGTATATTGAATTTGACGCTTGACTTTTTTTCTTCACCATCTAGATTTTGAATGAAAAGTTAATTCTTAATGTTCACTTCTATACCGTGCGACAGAGTTAGATGACTTTGCCGTTGGGGACAGCAGCGAGGAAAAGTTTTCAGGTGTGGATGTTAAATTAGTAGAATAAATAAATGAAGCTTCTACACAACATAAAGCTGTGACTAATTAATATGAAAATTTCGGGGGAGGGGATATATCCCGATATGTACGCCCCTTTGAAGACAGCTAATTGAGTCTTCTTGAACAATTAAAATTCTGAAGACATTTTAAAAATCAATTACAGTTATAAGGTAAGAAAACGACCGTGGGTTGATTTGAAAAGGTAATCAATACAAAGTTGCGAGCAAGGACAGCTAAAAATTACAACTTTGCTGTTATCGCATATTTTTGCTTCAATACTATTTTTAAAAATGCTTTTCTCAACTTTTCCTCTTTTTACTTAACCGTTTAACTTAACTTTCAACATTATAGTTACTATAGTAACAAAATGTTAGTTGCCACATTACAAAATTCAACAGTTAAACGAAAAATAGTAATGTCTAGTGTTCTTAGACTGGATATTTTTTGTTAAATAGGAAACATAAGAATCGAAAGATAAAAGTGCCTAAATATACAAACAACGGGAAAATTAAACACCTGAAGCTGTAAAACATTCAAACTTTTGCTATTTTGCGTTTATTTCCTTCCCACGCACGAGCAGAGATCTGTCGACCTACGGGGAGCCGTAAAAACTATCGTGCTTGTGGTGTGATTTTATGGTCAAAATAAAAGCTTGTCAACATTTAACTGTGCAATTTTAAATGCATGACGTCAATCGCAGGGAAATCTACTTATAAAATACTAACGTATGCGGTACCAAAATCAATGATATTTCTACGCTGCAAATGGCAACAACGAGATGTAAACATTAGCGTAATAACAACAACATGCGCAAAAATCCAAGTTAACAGTTCAATGACGTCAATTGAAGCAAGCATATTTGTTACGGGTTACTTATGTCACGCAATAGCTAGATTACAAAACAACAATGCACTCGCGAAAATCTTTCGGATCTTTTCACAGTTTTAAAATGGGAGATTCTAAAAAGAGGGGTCACCAAATGTTAACTATAATCCATTTTTGAGATTTTGGAATTTTACTCTTAATTTTTTTTTTTTTTTTACACATTATAGTATATAAGCCTTGAATAGAGTATACAAACATAAAAAGACAGCAAGTGTTCTGGAAAATTATTAATTAAAACGTTTAATTATCAGATCTGTAGGTTACAAATCTTTGACATCTTTGCTCATTAGGTTACACATTTCGGACATCTTTGATCTGTAGATTACAGATTTTGGATATTGCTGATCTTTTGGTTTTAGATTTTGAACACTAGATTTTTAAGGAAAAATGCTAGGGGCTAAAAATGCAATTAATAGGTTCTATATAATTGCATTTTGTTAATCAAATGTAGAATTTTTTTCTTTTCTTTTTTTTTTAGAAGTCTGTTATGTCTTTTGAAAAATTGGTTTTCATGAGTTACATTTAAACAAAAATACTATAAGCAACGGATCCAAATTTAGGAAAAATTTGGATCCGTTAACAGACCCTTCACAAAATAGTTTATCCTAAAAAACGGACCTTTCACAGAGTATTTTATCTCAAAAACGGACCCTTCACAATATTTTTCATTCGAAAAACTGTCCTTTCACAAAATTCTTCCCTGGTAAACAGCCCCCCTTTCACAAATCTGTTTATATCTTATCCCACAAACCAGTTTTTCACAAAATATTTCCTTTCACATTCCCCCACAAAATATCCGACCCTTCACAATATTTTTATTGAAAAATATTGTGAAGGGTATTGAAAAACGGGCCTTTCACAAAATTCTTCCTATGGCAAACGGCCACCCTTTAACAAATCTGTGTTAATATCTATAATTCAATATTTTCAAATTGAATTAATCTTAATAGCATAAACTGATGCGCAAACAAAGCTTCGCGAGTTTATACATATAGTTTTTTTTTTTTTTCTTTAAATAGGACTTCCTTTAAAAAGGTCTTAAAATGGAGCTTTAATTTAATACTAAATTTGTATGTGAAATTGTATTTTTTATAATAATTCATGAAACAAGACCCTATTTTCACAAACACAGGACGATGGTTAAGAAAAACCTGATTGAACGCTAATTTCAGATTCACAAAATGATGAGTAAATTTTTCACGATTTCCCGAAAACAGGACCCTGTCTGAACAGACCCCTGTACATGCATTTAAACAAATGTTTTTGGTCACACTTTGGGTCGTTATTAGAAGTATCGAATTTGCAATTTCTTTTAAACAGTTAAGATATAAATTAAGAGAATGAAAAATAAACAGAAACAAATTTATTTCTATTTAAAGCAATTTACATGGTCATCTAAATTAGAAGTTTTAAATTAAAAAACCCTACAAAATATAATGCAGTTTAATTAAAAAAAACCTCTTCATTTAATTCTAAAAATGCTTTAAAATTTTTGGCGTTTACCTCTATAAATTCTTTTTAAAAATTATATTGTCTTGTTCACAAATTTATTTTAAAAAATATTTCTGTTTCGATCGTTACGCAATGAATTTGTCAAATAATTTTCTTAAGTACATTTTCTGAGGGAAAATAAACAATAAAAACATTCCTGATAAAATAAAACACTTACAAACATTGAATGTCAGTTTATAAAGTTAGTGAGGTTTTACTACTCCTTATAACTTTTTAAATAATCATGTCCGAAAATTCGTAACGATCAGAGCTGCCGTCATTTTGTTTTGACCGTACACATGTGTTTGACATTCTCTTCAATGATTTTAATCTAAATATCTAAAATTTTAATCTAAATATAATTTTATTATTTTACGAATAAAAACTGTTGAATTGGATAAATAAGATTGCAATTAATGACTTTCTTAAATTTTTAAGACACTGGCAACTCTGTGACAATAAATTAAGCATGAAAGAAATCGATGTTTCGTTCATTACTGTATTTAAACATTGTGCTTTTGCTTTACGCATATTTACAGCAGAGTAAATGTACAAAAGCGTATGGAAATGCTTTAAAACGTTGAAAAAATTATTTTAAAGACTGATAAATGAGTTTAAATACTTATATATTATTTATTCAAGCCTCCAAATAGCGTTGTTTCGACCGTTACTTTTTGACAAACAGAACTGCAAGAACACATTATGTGATTCTTGTTGTAATTCTTCAATATTTTAAGTACGTTACTGCCATATGCTGACCGAAATAGTAAGCGAATCATCATTTTATTGTATTCACTCAATATTTTGATATGAAACTCCTAAAAACGCAGTTGATTTTTTTCTTCCTTGATGTTGCAGAGACACCAGTTAACATAAGAGAAGTCCAAAATTAACCGTTTGTGGCCAAAATGTTTTAATTTAAGCAAATTTAGAAGAAATTTTGTAATAAATTTTACCAGTTCTTGTTTCTGAGCAGAACTAAAAATTCACAGAGAAAAAAAAAATTCAGTTATAAGATATAATTTTTTTTTTTTTTTCCTGAGTTAACTTTAAGTTAGTATGTGTGTTTGTACCCACCTTTTTAGAATCACCCAAATATCTAATTTATATTTGGGCGTGTTTCTCGAACATAAAGAAAAGTCGCCATGCAGTGGGCTAGCCATTTTCTGTTTTGTACCATTGCTATTATTTTAACCAAGGATACGTATTAAATAACCAAACCGTACTGTAAAACACCGGGTTGCTAACTTTGGCACACTAACCCCAGAGCAGCTGGAATTAAGAAGCATTTCTGTATTAATTTGCTTTGCAAAACACGTTATCACCCATTACAGTATTTTTCTTGGAAAAAAGAATCTATTCGTTCATCGAAGAGTATTTTTATAATAATTTTATGAATGGAAATGTCACCAATTATGTCTTTTCATATATTTTGAAATGTTAGTACTTGGCATTGCCACCATCGGCTTTTATCATGACACCTCCAAAATTTGTAGCAACCCTAACCTAAATAAATTTCATGGCAAATACTATTAAAACAAAGAAACACGATTTTCGTTGAAATGAGTTCAATTATTTGGCCAACTCAGTTAGTATAAAGAACAGTAAGGCATGGGGCGGCGAAGCTGGACGCCTCGGCGGCTAGTTTAAAAGTAGTTCACTCAAAATATGTTTTGTCCACTAATATACTCAATATATTAATTCTTGCAGGCAATTCCCAGCATATCGAAATCTTCTCGATGCGAGAAGTTTCCACAAACACACTCCTATTGAAATTAAATGCCTTTTCAAAATGCTTATCTTCGTCATCGGAATTGGAAACAATGCGATGAGCGTATGTTCTTCTAAAAACGTGCGTGATTTCTCTGCGAGTGTGTTTGCAGAAACTTTTCGCATACAAAAGATTCCGATTTACTGGGAATAGCCCCTTTTATATCAATGCTTCGTGCAGAGGAAATCATTTTATTTTAATCTTATGGGTAAAAAAAGCCTTTGTAATCTGGAATAGCTATTTCAACGAATTTTAATCGCAATTTTCCCTCCAAAGCCTGACAATCTAATTGCAGTTTACAAGTATTTTTAAACTCATGACATACGTTATTTACTTTCTTCAGTATTATTACATTATCGGATAGCGTAAAAAACTTTCTAGGGGTGAAAATTACGAAAAATATCTTTAAAATTTGGGAGTGGGGAAAAATTCCAGATTTTTAAAATAGAGCAAAAATTTCTCTGTATTTTTTACAACATTTGTACAAACTTTCAAGCCGATTGTCCGAACGATTTGGATTTTTATGGACAAGGACATGCACTTGAAGATATTTTCGCTTTTATTTATGAGAAGACATCAGTCTACAAATACTGTCTTCCATACAATGTTTTCCTGCTTTCCTCTTTATCATTAATTTTATTTTCCCCTTTCTTGACTTCATTTTTGGAAGAACTTCTACCTGTCACCACCACAAAAATTCCTTTCTTTTGCTCTTCCCTTCTTTTCTCCGTACGTAAGTTGAAACTAAAAGGGGAAATCCTCAGTGTAATTCGTAATCATGCGTAAAAAAAAGCCTTCTTTCTGGTGTTAAAGAAACCAATAAATAGTAGTGGTATAAGTTATTATTTTTTTCCTTCGTATAGTCTTCTTTGAATTAAACATGGATTTTCCTACCTGTGGAATTCCTTCCCCATTATTCTACTCTGCTATCTTATTAGATGCAATAGCTCAAGCTGTAGTACCCGCCTACTTTAGGGTTACTGTGATGTTTAAATCCAAGCATTTTCTAAATGTTGTTATCGAGGGTGAATCGTTCTTCAAATTTTATTTTCCTTCCATTATTAATTTCTTAAAGTATTTCGCGTTTGTTTTTACAAAAATGATTTCCCCCTGGCATTAGCAGGAGTCGATCCAGGAATTTTTTTTCTGGGTGTCATTTTTTTTGTGAATTTTCACCGACTTTTATAAAAGTCACTTTTTCTGTTAAAATAACAGAAAGTGTTAAAAAATAGAGTAAAGAGTCAATGGAGGACTGTTTTAATCGATTGTATTTTTGTGAAGGGATCGTTTTAATCGATTTTACTTAGTGAAGGATCAGCAAAACGGACCCGAATTTTATCTGCATATATTTTATCCCCCCCCCCCTTTTTCTTCTTATTTTGCTCAAATTTAATCAATTTTGAAATGGTCACTTTCATTTTCGGATTTTGTTCTCATTTCAGGATTTTATTTAAGAAATAACCTTGAAATTACTTTTGACGTTCTTTTGATTCGCAGCAATCTATTCTAAATCACCTGCCAGTCATTCTTAAATGCTTTATTCCTCTAATTTAATTTGATATTTTCATTTTGTCTGTCTAAAATACAGGATATCGTTTTTCTGTATAGAGCCGTATCTATTCTAATAATGAAATTTCAGCTGATGCTTACAATTCTTTCTTCCTTTCACTGTTTTTTTCTTGGCTTATGTTAATCATTAATTTTGATGCTATTCAATATCTTTTGAATTAGTAGACATACGATTGGAACCGTAAAAAAGCTTTGATCGCCTAGAGTAGGCACACAACCAAAAATGGTTAAATTTAATTGAACTGAAGGAATATTAACTCTAGGGTTGGTGCTTGTTTTGGCTGCGAAATGCAGGTTTACCGTTGAGAAGATCTCTTGGTATTTTAATATTACTCATTGTATTGTTGTATGTAATCCGTTCTCCGAAGTATGATTTCATACTTATAGTTTTACACATCTTCGTGCACCAAACCAAATCTTATCTGTTTGTTACATCTTATCTATTTGTACAGTAGGTCCTTTCTGCGTATTTTATAAAAATGAATTAATGCAGAATATAATATCTACTAACTAGATATTATATTCTGCATTAATTCATTTTTAATATTTCACATCTCCTACTGTATTTAAAAAGTTATATATTATCGAGACGTATAGTGGTGCACACTAGAGATGAGACGGGCTCAGCCCGAGCCCGAAAGCCCGAGCCCGAGCCCGGGCCCGACTCGGGCTCGGGCTCTGTAATTCACGGGCTCGGGCGGGCTCGGGCTCGTGAAAAATTTCTCCTTTGTTGAACATACTCCTTGAAACAGATTTTAAAAAGTGATTCATGGGATAAATAGACGTACTTATTTTAACGGGGCGGGGCGGCACGGGGGACTAGAAGGTGTGTGAAGCTCCAAAATTTATTGTATCCTATTAATGAAGTAGTTAAATTTATTTGTCTTTAGCTGAAATTTCGGGCTCGGGTGGGCTCGGGCTCCAACTTTAATAATATTGCTCGGGCTCGGGCGGGCTCGGATTAAAAGTCCTCGGGCTCGGGCGGGCTCGGGCTTCAAAAAATGAGCCCGAACTCATCTCTAGTGCACACAGGACTTTCTCTTGGAAAGGGATCTATCCAGCTCGTAAAGATTTGACTCCAACCATCTGAAAAAATGATTTTTTTTCTTTTTTTTTTTAAATCCTGCCCACCTTTTCTAGCAGGGTTGAACCCCCCCCCTTTTTTTTTTAACAAACGAAAAAAAACCTTTTGTTGTTGTTTAAACCGTGTTTTTCTTTTGTTTGTTTAAACCAGGTTTAAAAAACCTTTTATAATTACATGTATACATATTTATAAATAAAATTATTTATACAATGTAATTTACAAATAATAATTAATATTTCTTCTGAAAATAAAAAAGAACTAAGTAAATAAACAATTGTTGCTACATTTGTTGACATTGAAATTCATTAAATTTTAATATTTTATTTAGAGATACTATTTTTACTTTCCGAATATCTACCATGTAAGGAAAGTATTGTAATCATGAAAAAATTCGACTTCGAGATTTTGGTGTATTTACACGTTTCGAGGTCTTCTGAATTCATTTATGCTATTTTCACGAGATGTATGTATGTATGTGTTTGTGTGTATGTGAGTGAACACGATAGCTCCTAAACGGGGCATTCGATTGAGCTCAAATTGGGTATATGTGTTATAAACCACCGTCGCAAGACCGGTATTGATTTTGATGTGTATAGGACTTATAGTTTTTCAACAGGACTACGACAAAGATTTCTTTTACATTATGGCCTATGGAGGGAAACTCTTGAAAGTGCGCTAGCGTTTAAACGGTATATTCGATTGAGTTCAAATTGGGCATATATGTTATAAACCACCATCTTAAGACCGGTATTAATTTTGCTGTGTATAGGACTTACAGTTTTCCTACAGGGCTACGACAAAGATTTCTTTTTGCATTATAGCCTATGGTGGAAATTCTTGAAAGTGCGCTAGCGTTTAAACGGTGCATTCGAGTGAGCTTTAATTTGGTATATGTTTGAATTATTCATCGATTAAAATTTATTTAAATGCTTAGTAATAATCTTAATCGTAAGTGTTAGGAAAGTCGAGTGGAGTCACTTCAGATTTTTTAAATTTAGTATATAATGTAGTACAACAGTAATTGTTTACTACATAATATATGGAATATTACTCTTTAGATTCATCAGTAATAATGGTGATAAGTTGTTCAAAATGGTATTTTTAAGGTTTAGAAGTAAATTGTTGTAACACAAAACCTCTATTTTAGAAACAAATTTAAAATGCAGTCTATAATTTACGTTTAATTAATAATTTTTAATCATTATGAAATATTAAGGTATCTATTAGATTACTATAAAAACTTATTGTTGATATTTATAAGGATCATTTAAAAATATGTCAGAACTTATTCCATCTGTAGTATTCGTAATTTTAAATTATTCTTAAAAAAAAAAAAAAAAAAAAAAAAAATTTTTTTTGAGAAAACCTTGGTTTAAACCAGTCCCCTCCCTTTCCCCCCTCCCAGCTCCGGTCTCTGGTAGGCAGATGTCCCGTGTATAGGCTTGTC
Source organism: Cheiracanthium punctorium (assembly GCA_038373885.1). Classification (NCBI taxonomy): domain Eukaryota; kingdom Metazoa; phylum Arthropoda; class Arachnida; order Araneae; family Cheiracanthiidae; genus Cheiracanthium; species Cheiracanthium punctorium. The sequence goes on from JAWZYV010012600.1 coordinate 43,266, forward strand.
ACAACACAAAATAAACAATGACAAAATAAAATTCCACTGGAGTGTTATCTATTGTTTTACGGAATAATTATATTTAGATTTAAGTAATGACGTACAATTAAAGGAAACTTCTTCGATAGCGACCGTCATCCCCATTTCATTTCGTAGAACTATATTACTGATTTATCTGAAACTTTTTGCTGTATATTTTATTGTGAGAATGCCACATTCACAAACGTGAAGCTATCAAAGGTATCGGCGAGCTGGGCCAAAACCACAGTGTGATTTTTCAGATGCTTCTGAGTTATACACATGTTTAGGCCCCACCATGGCCACGTGGATAAGACATTGAACATGATAGATTGCCAAAATGTGAAAGCCCAGGGTTCTGGCCTATCACGCGGCTGTCTATCGAACCGTCGGGAGTTTTCTGCAGATGTAAACGCGAATGCACGTTAGAAACAATTAAAAGCCTTCCACCTTCTTCAGATACCCCTTTAGTAGTGTACCTTACCTTGTGTAGGTTTGTCTTAAAACACAACACACACATCTTTATGAATTTTTTAATGCACGTAGGAATACCACTGTACGATAAAAATGAATAAAATAATGCATTAAATTTCTTAATTATCTGCGATTTTGAAAGTCTCCGTGCCACTGGCATCTTTAAAGTTGGTGTAGCTTTGGGAAAAGAGTAAATTTATAAATGACTAGTCAAAATTAAGTTTTCATTGCCAATCTATATGTAGAATTACTAATAGAGCGTCAAGCCTCTCTTATCGCATGGTTCTTCATTTTTGATATTTCAGTATCTTTATTCGAAAACGCAGGGCCGTACCCAGAAAAAATTGCGGACCTCCAGTCCACCCCCTGAGTACGGCCTTGGTTACTTTCTAGAGTTTTATCATAGATATTTATTAGAAGGTGAGAGAGCTCGAGCCTGACGACCCTTCTATAACTAAGTGTACACTTTTGTTATGATTTTCAAGCAGGGCCGTATTTTAGCCTCGATCATTTTTAGGGACCTCCGCTGGAGAAAATCAAAAGAAAAAAAAAAATGTTATAATCCCTCGGTTTTTTTTGTGTGTGTTTAGAAGTTAGTACTAATGTAGAGAAATAATCTGATGTTTAGTGAATCATGAAAAAATCAAATTCTTATTTTGATTGATGAGGACAATAATTGAAAAGTCAAATGTAATTTTTGTAAAGTCCAGTGTTTTCAGCTCTTAACTTTTTTACACAGGTTGGTAGTTTCTGCTGGAATCTGCTGTGGTTCCGTTTAAATTATATTAAATTCAGCAGTGAGTATAATTTTCCAAACACAGTTGAATTTCCAACGTAAAATCAGCCAAAAATGAGCAATGAGAATATAAATATGGGGACCCAATCAGCGTCCTGTACGCGCGGTCAAATGCAAGCGCCCTGACTGAGTGACCTTGCCCAAACCGTGAGCATGTTCGGCTACGGTATGCGTGAAGGTTATCCAATACTTCAACCCTGCCGCATTATTTAATTTCTGGCCCCTCCTCATTCGGAATTCCTCTGCCTCTTATCTCACATAGTGCCTTGACACACGTATTTGACTTTCATTTAGCTTTTATTTAATTTTCCAAAAAAAAAAAAAAAAAAAAAAAAAAAATCGCGTAGTAGTTACACAGGATGTTGCACATAAAATGAAAAGCATGTCGCCAATCCAGTTTCATTTCTCTTAGCTTTTTCTCCCTTCTCGTATTTTTTAAGCATTACTCTGTTTGTGTGATGAAACCTGTGAATAAAAATATAGCATTTTTCTAAAACGCTTCATGGCCCACCCCCCTTTTCTTCTGTGTGTTCCTGTGTGTGGGAGAGATCTTCGAAAAAAGTATTAAACATTTTTAAAGATAGATATTCCGTATTTTTATAAATTTATAAAAGTTGCGAATCATCTATCTTTGCGAAGAAGCACTGTAGTTAATTGTTAGCTCATATCAATATATATTAATTTATTATTAGTCTATTTATTCTATTAGTCTATTTATTATTAAGTCGAATGTTGATGTTCTGGTGCGGTACGTAAAAAAAAAAAAAAAAAAAAAAAGATACCCCAACTACATTTATTTGCTTTAAGAATTAATGCAAAAATCGTTATTAATTATTATTTATATGCCAATGTTTTGAGCTACTTATCTGTTGTTATAATAGCTTATATCAGTTATGGGCAACCTTTGGAAAACTGCGGGCCAAATTTAAGAATGTCAGCTGAGTCGCCGGCCAAACTTGAGAATGTTAACGGTCTCCCGGGCTGCATAATTAGGAATTATATGGGATTTCGATATGCTCGGCGGGCCGGATCAAAAGCCCTTGCGGGCCATATCCGGCCCGCGGGCGGTGTTTGCCCTTATGTGGCTTATATGATCATCAGAATAACCTATACTATTGATATGATGACCATGCTTGTGAATGTCTTCCTGTTTGTATTATGTTTTGATTCCAATGGCAAATGTGAAAATAATATCACAAGACTGGAACTAATATATATCACTTTTTACGCATTTTCTTTAGATAATTATTTGTAGAACCCAAGAGAAGGAAATAATATTTTAACTCATCATTGTTTAACTTATTTTAACTTATTTTCAAAATGAAAATATTCGTGGAATAAATGATTTTGGCTTATCTGTAAACAAACTATTAAATTTAAATAAATTGTTTTAATTTCCTGTCATTCTGTATAATATATTTTTAAACACTAATTAGTTTTGAAATGCAGAATGGGAAAATCACCAGCTGCTTGGATTTTTTCTACTTCTCTTAATGGTATCTGGAGTAATGTTTCCCTCAGGGCTTTCTCAAAAATACTTTCTGTCGCTTAGTAATAGCATTCTTCTTTGTATTTGCAAGAATGTAATTTGTTGTCAGTATTCGTAATTAGCTTGTGGATACTTACAGGAGTTTTTTTTCGTTTTGTAATCTATTGTTTTATATATTGCAAGTTAAAAGGAAGAAGTATGGGATGTGTGAAACATTTTTAGCAGCTGGCATTCCTCCGTGTTTCTGTTTTATAAATAAAGGGTGTATTTAAAAAATGTATTGAGATAAACTGAAGGAGAAAACCCCCCTTCCTGAAGCAATTCTGCGTACGGCCCTGTCATTAGGTTTTTACAGTGGGATGTCTGATTTTTGTGCTTCATAAAGCACCATTTGTAATGTTTCTCATGTATACAACTTTTTCGTTCATACTTCGTTTTTGTGAAGTCCCTTTCCTTTTTAATGCAAAGATGCTTCATTTGTAAGGCACAGAATATCGGTTATACGTCGTTTTTCACCTTCCTAAAATTCGAAACTCTTCTCTCTCAGTCATTATATTTCAATTTAGGGAGAAACTTTTCGCTAGAACTTTGTCCGAGCACGAGTGAAAAAAAGATTTTATGAATTTAATTCAATCAACAATTCTGTGATTAATACTCAAAGGTAATAAGCACAACGGACACGTCTATGAAAGATTTTTAAAATTAGTGTCTGCTGAATAACACAGTATGATTGGTTGCATGCAATGCACATTACATCAGTACTGAAGATGTACAGCATCCAAGCTATAGTACAATAAGGTGTGATTTGTTTCACTTTTGTGATAAATATTTTATTTTAAAATTCAGTTTTTATTTTCTGTGTAAAAAACATTTTTGAAGTAATTTACTAGTAACTTAAAAAATTTTAAACTATTACATTTGCATAAATTTTCATTAGTAGCGTTAACCAGTAATAATTAAAGTTGTTTATTAATGTTTCATTTATACGTCTTTTTAGATCGGCCCCTTGAAAGGTGTATAAACGGTGCTTTACCGTACAGTAGACTTTTAGGGATGTTCCAGATTGTCAAAAATCAGTGATGAAAAAGCTCGTTTTCATTAGATGGAATTCATAAAAACTCGTCCCATGCCGTTCCCTAAGAATACACTACACAGTCAGCAGCGGATCCAGGGGAGGGGCTAGGGGGCTTCAGCTCCCCCCAAAAGAGATTGCTCAAGGGCAACATTCTGCTTTATTATACACTTTAAATAGCTAAAATGATCACATTTTATTACTTAGCCCCTCCCAAAAGCCTAATACATTGGTTTAGACTAAAATTTTGATTTAAAGTACATTTTAATTGGGTGAAATAAGCTTTTTTAAAAATTTAGCCCCTCCCAAAAAAAATTTCTGGATCCGCTACTGTACACAGTAAGTACAACAGGAAGTAAAGTAATAGTTGTTCAGTTTTGAGAACAAGATGGTGTTTTATGTTCGCTTCAGTTCGTTTTTGAAAGTTGTGGAAAACGAGAAAAAAAAATTTCTTTTTTTATTTATTAACTATCTGAAACTATTGCTACGTTGTTTCGGAATTATTTTATTTACTATAGATATAGAATAATAATCGAAAAAAAAAAATAAATCAAAGCCGATGGGGGGTCCGGACCCCCCGGACTCCCCCCTTGTGTGCGCCACTGGGTTATAGACATAACTTTGTGTTAAAATGCGTAATATTTAAGCTAAAAATTCAAAATTTATGGAGATTTTGTTAAAAATATTTTGACAAGGAGCGGGGGGTTAAACCCCCAAACTCACCCCTTGTATATGCCACTGCAGTAGAGTCTTGCTTATCCGACCTTCTCTATTATTCGACATCGAATAAAAGGCGTCGAGCGATTAAAAAGAACTACTGCGGGAAGCTGCAGTCTACAGTGATAGACGAAATTTATGAAGAGCGAGAAATAATTGACAAATTGAGTTAAAGGCTCTAAACTCTTCAATACAGTGAACAACAAGAAGCTACAGGAATTTAAATAATGATGCTACATAGATGGCGAGATTTGGCAGCGAAGAAACGACACTCATCAGGACAGTAACCAGCAATTTTTCATGGGAGGAGGGGGTTACGACTACTGCAACTCACATATATGTATACGTGTGTGTGATAAGGAGGAAAGAATACACATTTTTGTATGGCAAAAAATTCCTCATGGGGGTTTATAATCCCCCCCCCATCCCCCTTTGGCTACGCCACTGCATCAGGAGAACAGACTACCATAAGAAATTTCTTTAAATCCCCACATGACTGAACTTTAAATGAACATATGGCACTCGTAAATTCAGACGATAGATTATTCTGTAACTGTAGGTTCGTTTTCACAATTCATTTTTCCATTGTTTACTTACATTTGTAGAGCATGAATATGTTACAAGATAGTAATGTGTAATATAACATATGTATGTATGTATGTATTATGTTCCAACAGGGGCGTAGCCAAGGGAGGGGGGGTAGGTGGTCACCCCCCCCCCATGAGGAATTTTTTGCCCTACAAAATTTATATTCTTCACTCCCTTATCGCACACATATATGCATGTTAGTGAGTTTCAGTAGTCGCCCCTGTGTTCCAACAAACAATGTACCTTAACGTTTAAGAAGCCTTTTCTTGACTCCTCCCTATTATCCGACATTATGCCGGCCTCTTTATTCGGATAAGCGATACTCTAGTACTGTATTTTATTTTAACGAAAGAAGTACGTGATAAATAATTTCAAGGTAAATGGTTTGTGGTAAGCCTACGCGTAAAACCGGCAGTGTAGAAACTTATCACATTTCTCTGAACGGAATTTGTCTAATTTAAATGGGTTCAATAAATTTCAGAACTCCTCACATATAATCACGACAGAAATCTTGCGCATTTTAGTGATAAATATTAAAAAATGAAAATAAGTAAATCAGTTTAGTCGTATTGCAAAGTTGCTAATAATTTAAATGAAGCTTAAAGTTACCGAAACTTTAAAAGTAATTCATAATTCAAGTGTTTATTGTGATGAATGGTTTTATTATATATTCAGCCGCTACGTTGTCTTCTAGTACTTGTGGGTCTTTGGGATTCATAATATTATTTATTTGGAATCCCTTTGTTGAATTTTCCGGGTCATTTTTCAACATTAGAAAATGATAATAAATACTTAAGTTTAACACAGAGACCTGGATTTTTAAGTACGCCCGAAGCTGAAGTCTTCAAAGAAGCAGGTTCTGGTGAATTAAAAGGAGACGGGCTTTCCAAAATAAAAAGGATAAATAAAATACCCGCTATAGCGTAGTCCTTATTAAATATTTTAAAATCAGCTAGGTAAAATTGTAACCAATGTTCAATCACAGCGAAGCTGAATGTATTTAAGCTAACAGTTCAAATAGCATTACAAAAAAAAAAAAAAAAAAAAAAAAATTCTTTTCATAATTTAAGAAGCACCTAATCTAAGATATCAGGTAAACATTATTGAATGTTTTTGGCTTGTTGGTTCAAGGCTAGGTTTGCCAACTTTTATACACGGATTGACGGGACTTCCGTCATTAAAGTGCAGGACGTGGCTAAAGAAAGCGGGATCCGGCTTACTTATTACAGAAACAATGTTAACGCCAGATTTAATTTTTACATTTCAAATACTTTTATTGAATATTAAGCTTACTGCTTTTGTATGATTATACCTATAACATAGTTAATAAAAATTAAAATAATCTGGCAAACTAATATGGAAAATTAACATGAATTATGTCTTCTATCTATATTTATAAGCAAAAAAAAAAAAAAAAATTGTACTATTATTTGCAATTGAATTTAATTCAATTTTTATTTCCTTCCGCAAATAAAAAAGCCCTTTTACGTATTGCTTTTAAAGCACAATTAAAACAACCCATTAAGTGGGTATCAATAATATACCTACAACAGAAATTTAAGTCTTAAATCATGTCTAAGATTATTATAATTAATTATTCGGAAAATAAAAACTACTGAAGATATATTAAACCACTTTACTGAAATTACTCTAGTTCTTATTTAGAAATAAAAGCTTGGTGCATACAATCACTTCTGTCGACCAGGGTTAGGGGGGGAGGGACTTTTTTTGTTTTAACTAGGTTTTTATGATTAAAAAAAATCCTTTTATAATTACATGTTCCAGATTTATAAATAAAATTATTTGTAAAATTTTCTAACAATTAATATTCCTTCTGAAAATAATTAACACGAAGTAAAAACAATTGTTGCTATACTTATGTGGACATTGAAATCATTCAAATTTTATTATTTTATAAGAAATAAGTTGCTAAATCACAAAACCTCTATTTTAGAAACAAAAATGCAGTCTATAATTTAAGTTTATTTAAAAATTTTTATAAGTATAAAACATTAAGGTATCTACTAGATTGATATAAAAGCTTATTGCTGATACTTATAAGGATCGTTTAAAAATATATCGGAACGTATTTTATCTGTAGTATTCGTAATTTTAAATTATTCATTACCAAAAGAAAAAAAAAATTTTTTTTTTTTTGTTTTGAGAAAAATCCATTTGGTTTTGACCATGCCAACCCTGCTGCTGTGCTGCATATTTATTTAGGAAAGAAACTTAATATTTAAAATCTCTTTTAAGATCATTATAATTTAACAATTCATTAAATTACTTATTCTGTAAAAAAGCCGGACATTTGGCGTCCCGCATACACATCTCGTGGCAGGAAACAGGACGTCCCGGCTCTCGCGGGACGGTTGGCAACCCTATTCAGGGCTCACGCCAGTGCAGCAATCAAGTTTTGACTGCAGAAAAAGAGAGAGAAAAAAAAAGGCTCCTAAGAAATCGTGAATGTTTATCACCGAAAGCACTCGGCATCTGCATGTATTAAAATGTGGCAGACGCGTTGAGTGAGGCGGGGATCTCGGGCATCATCCTTGATATCCCTTGCGCTGCTGAATCACCTGCCATTCCAAGGCTGTAACACATTCGCTGGTTTTTACGGTTCTGACAGCGCGCCATTGTTCCCCGTACTTAGCGACTGGACAGGACCGCATTCCTGAGCACAGAGGCTCTCCTCCTCTGCTGCTGCTGCTGCTGCTGCTGCGTATACATACATGTGACACGCAACACATACCCCGACAGATGGTCCCGGTCGCTGGACGGCGCCTGCCATCGAAACCGGTTTGTCAGTGGAGAGCTCTCATTGATGATGAGGAGAGTTTGCTTTCTGCCCCCATTTCCTCCATCACGACATTTTTTTTTTAAAGTTTAGGCTCCTAATTGTTATTATTATTCCTGCTACCGCGGGGACGAACTCGGACTTTTTTTTTTTTTTTTTTAGGGGGGGGGGGTTGGGAGCTGTTCGCCAATTTAGCACACTGGTCGATTTACACCCCTGCAATTAATAATTAGAAAACATTTCGTCTATCATTCTCTTCAGTCGGGTTGAAAGGAAAAGCAGTATACTTCGATTGTTTACCTTTAAAATCTTAATCTTACTGGAAATTAATACAGTAGATATTACATAAAACAGAATTCTTTTTTATTGATTATCAATAAAAAATACCTTTAAAAATTGAAACAAGTGCTTGTTATTGCCGCATATTGATTACCAACGCGGTTCCATGTTCATGACCCCCCTTTCGTTTTAGGGAGTCTCCCCCCCACTTTCAATATATATATTGCTATTTAGTTTTCTTCAATACTTGTATTTTTACTTTGCTTAAAACACATTTCGAAATCTATCATGACAGTTTTATGGAATCCAAACCTATGTTGTCATAGTTAAATATTTTGCATTCTTTTAAATGCTGTGGTATTCTTTTTCAGATAAGATTTGAAGGCTTCTGATAGATAATTGTTTGTTAAAGATAAGAGAGGAATTTTTTAAGAGCTGCGATATTCAAAAGGGATTAAAACAACATGACATGTACCTTGCCGAAAATATTCTAGAAAAAGAAAACTTCATATATTTTTCATGCATCAAAATTACAGATCTCCAGGAATACTGAAAATTAATTTCTTTTTCTTTGCATTATTTAATGTAAAGTTCACTTTGTAACAGTTCGGCAATAATTGTTAATATTTTACATTTATTTATAAAACTATATAATAAAGTTTTGTTTTAATATTTTAAGCAGTTCAACTGATCGAAAGATCATTTTTTAAATTAAAAGGTGTGAAATTGTTGGGGGTAGAAAACCGTCATTTCTGTAAATTTTTAGAAATTTCATATTACAGTGAAACCTCCTTAAGTTGGACACCTGCCCTTCCCCTCTAAAAGTGTCCAACTTATAAGAGATGGACACGTTCCGTTCCACAGAAAAGTGTCCAACTTAGGGAGATGTCTAAGTTATGGGGGTGTCCAACTAGAGAGATTCCACTGTAGTTGATATGTATGTTGTTGGCATAGGCGCAACAGGAACTCCGCAAACAAGAAAAAGAGGAGTTGTGTCTTTATCTTCTATCCTTACTTTAGAAATGTAATATTTCTAAGAGGGATTTTGAAATTTTGATAAGACTTATCTTATGTATTCAGGGATGTTAACTCCAACATTCGATTTGGGAGCACCCCGGGAGCAGAAAAAATTTCATTTGGGAGCACCTCGGGAGCAGAAAAATTCCATTTGGGAGCACAAAAAAAATTTAGCTTCCGCGAGGAAAACTAAGATTTGGGATCAGAATTAACATGATTTTGGAGCGTAAAATTGTGATTTTGTGTTGACGCTAGAAAGATTTTGTGTTGACGCTAGAAAAAAGGGCCGCCTGGGGGGAAATTTCAAAAAGGGCACCCTGTTCTCAAAAAGGGCACTCTAGGGTTCCACGAGAATCTACAGATAGATAACATATCTAGAAACTGGTTTGAAACTATCTGATCCCCGAAAATTTAACATGTAAAGTTGTAATATGTGTTCTGACTTACGATGCATAGTTAGATTTTTTCCAGTTTGTCTTTAGTTCCCCCCCCCCCTCTTCTTTTGGAGAAAATATCCTGTAAAAGTAAGTGTAAGCGAAATAGGAAAAATTATATGTTGATAATATTTTGCTCTAAACATGACATAAATATGTGAATTAAATCTGTACATAACTAGAAGTTTTTGATTAAAAAAAAAGTTTTAATCTAAGTAATTTTGAATTTTCTGCTTAATTTTTTTCCCCTCAAAATTACGTGATGTAGATGTTTATTATTTATAAGAATAGTACATTTATTGAAGAAGGTTTCAGAAATTTTTAGCCAGACATGATTTGTTAGGCAGTAGGGGAAGACAGAGAGACTGTTAATTTTTGTTCTTCAATTTTATCACACTATCACTACTGGACCACAATTACTGGATCACATTCATATATGATATTTCACCTATATTGGTACAAACTTTTAAACAGAAAAGGACTGTCAGTGTAAGTGGATTAGGATAGATGTGTTTAGCATGTAGATAAAAATAAAAATAATAAAATTTCTGCATGTGCAGGATGTATAAAATTTAATAATATAAATAATTATTTAAATTCTTTTGTTCGCAAAAATTATTGAATGATTACCAAATAAAGATTTTTAAAGTTACTGAATATATACCTTTATTACTATTAGACGTTATTTGGAATTACATCAAACAATTCCACTCATCCATCAATTGATAACTATAGAAATTGGGAAAATTGAATTCAGAAAACAGAAGATTACTAGAATAAATGAGTCATGCAAATTTTGTATTACATCCAATGGTTGGAATGTACAACACCATATCAAATCACTGAAATATATTTGTTCTTCCTCTTTCACTTCAAATTTAATGTTTGCTCATTCATGAAAAGTGAATATAAGATTTTTAAAAAGCACTCTATATATTCTTTAAAATAAATAAAAATAATTACTACATGTAAGTTTTTTAGCAGGTATAAAATAATATTTTTTAACTCACAGAATTGTCCAAAGGTATGGAATACAGTTTAACATATTTTAAATAATTTATTTTTCATAAAGCTTTATGTTTAATTTTTTGTAACATACTTAAAAAGGTCTCTTTAAAAATTTTCTTTCTTAAACCTTGCTTTAATCTTTTTAAAATAAAAAAAGTAATAATCAATATTTATTTTAACTATCAAATGTTTTTAATCAGCTTAATATAATTAAAATAATCAACATCCTGGTGCCAAAAGTACTTAAACAAATTATCTATTAATAAACCGTCCAGAATTCTTTTTTTTTTTTTTTTTTTTCAACTGAAAAGAAGCTTAAATTGATGACAGTTTGTTTTATGAATAACCTAGCTGTTAACTTATGACACAGTTTGCTTTCTTAAGACATCCTTTCCTAGAACTAGTTATCTTTTGCTTTTAATATTTTTTCTTCATTCATTAAAATGTTGAGAATTAAAAAAAGAAAAGAAAAAGAAAACAGAAAATATATAATATGAATATTTAGAATACCAAATCTTGTCAATAGTCTGATTTACTAAATTCTGCAGTTACTCTTAATTTTATATAATTAAAACTGTGGCGTAATAAGAGAGGGGGGGCGCCCGTATGGCAAGATTAAAAAAAAAAAAGATGGTGGCCGGCAGGACACTTAAAAATAATATGGTGGAAAACTAAAGGACCGAAATGGGGGCAGAATGCTGAAACTTAGAATGAATGGGGCGGCAAACTGAAGGACCGCACCGGGCGCCGATAACCCTAGCGCTACACTGCTAAAACAAAAGATCATTATTATGCTCCTTTTTTGGCAAAAGTATAATGTCTTTCAATTGCTTTATTCGCAAAACGTCACAAATCGCACGTTTTTTAGATCGATTTGAATGGATAAAGCCACTGAACATAGTAGACGCCGGAAGTGTTGAAGTGCGGCCGCGCGACTGTCGGTCTGGAGGTTTTGTCGGTTTCATCAAATGTAACGTCAATACACGTTAGAACTCTTTAAAAAGTCACCCAACCAAGGCTCCCCCCTTAGGAGATATCCCTTGTCTAGGCTTGCCATAACAAACAAGCAAATCCCACAAAATTTTCGAATCACAAATCGTCGTTTTGCTATGGCATACTTTCTGTATTATGTATGGTTAGTAAATGGCTATTATGCATTACGAATAATATGTACTAAGAAAGCAGATTAAAAAGAGGAAATCGTTTAGGGGGAAATTAAAAAAAAAACTTGCTAGTGCACAAAACTATTAAAAACATAAAGAGCAATAACTATGTACAGCTGGCGACGAACTCTGGAATAATGATAAGCCATACGTTTAAATGCTTTGTTTGATAATTTGCAACTACTTATTTATGAAACGTAACTACCGATATTTGAGGATTGACAGATGGACTCGCAAATTTTTAGATAACTTAAGAAAATTTTGATTTTCCCAACCGTATTTTCTTCCCCCAACTCCTAAGTGAAATGCCCAGGTAGTTCTGCCCGGCCGATCAGGCTTCTCATTGAGTCAGCAAAAACAAAACATACTAGAGAGGCCCCTTTTCGGGTTACTCGGCTCGCGCAAATGCAAAGACGATGAAAACGGCAGTAACAGTATTTCGATCTGAAAGAATAGAATATCTGAAAAAGGCATTTGTGGGAAAGATCCGATTTCATTTCGTGAAAGGGCCGCTTTCAATCGAACCTATTTTTATAATGGAGTTATTGTACTCAATCGTATTTCTCTGAAGGAGCCGTTTCAATTAACGTATTTTCGTGATGGGACGCAAATGGTATGTAAGAAATAAAAAGTGGTGATTGCTGACCAATAATAATAAAAATGTAAAAGCAGGAGGGCGCTAAAAAGACGATAAAAGGGCCGCCGGGCGCTGCGCCCTGCAAAATCAATCTAGAGTCAACACTTACAATAAATGCAGATAAGAAAAGCAAAGTTTGCAAGCGTGGCAAAAAATTAAAAATGAGTCAAAATACGTATTCGGCGCAAAAATCGGCTAAAAGCGCAGTTCGGCGCAAGATTTGCGTTTTGGAGCAGCTCGACGCAATCGGCGCAGAATTAACATCCCTGTGTATTTTATTTTTCTTACTGTTTAGTTTTTGGATTTATTATTAATTTTGCGACAGTCTAGCCTAACAGGATATAATTAATTTTTGTCTAAGTAACAAACTTTAGCGAGAAAAATGGGTCTGATTGCATTGTTAAAGAAAATAGCTATGTGTTGTGTGTGAAAAGCCAGCATTTTAAAAACAATTCATTTTTATTAACATGCTTTTGTTACTTTGTATATGAGAATGTAGTGAAATCTTGCAATTCAATTTCAGCCTATTTCCAGGCATCTAATTAACTTGAAATTTTGCAGACTATAAAGAATCGATGTCAATACAATAATGTTGAAAATGATGTACTTAGCTTTTATAGTTCTTTTACAGGAGAACACACACACCCAGAAAAATAACAGTGAAACACACACAGAAAAATAACATTCGTTGTATAGGAAATCATTGTTTAAAGCGTATTGTAGAGACGCCCATCTATTTCAAACAAACTAAAATTAATATACGTTGTTAAGGATTACAAAATAGGTCCGTCCATCAAAAATAGCGTATGTAGCATTTAAAGTTTTTTTTTTTACACACACAACTCAAAAAAATACCACCATGTTACGGTCTATGACAGTTTAGAAAACACTAATCCTTATCATGAACATTACAATAAGTAGGGTAGACTTTCATAAAGGTTTAGTTTACTCATTTAAAGGATGGAAATAACATTTAAAGCTCTTTCACATGCTCTCGCAAAAGACATTAACAGTGATGCAGATCTAACGTCCAAAATTACGCGAAGTTTGATGACGGTACACTAACAGTTATAATTCGTTCAACTTCGCAAAAACTAAAAACCTAAAAATAAATAATTCAAGACTAAAAAAAAAAAGGCCACAAGACATTAAAAGTTAAGACAAGATACAAAGACTAAAATAAAATAAAATAAATTATTCATCAGAGTTCGGCACAGATTTGTTGATCCATTTTCAAGATTTTTATTGCACAGTGTGAAGCGGTAACCGAACTGTAATTTCCCCCTAGCCATGCGTTTGGAATAGATACAGCGGTTTCAGTCTCATACGCCACCCATTCATAAACAATTGAAGTCGTTAATAGCCCCAGATTCAGTACAGTACTACTAAATGCAACATTAGTTGTGTATGTTGATTATCGATCTCAAGTGGTATCGATTCGGTGAGCGTATTGGAGATGAAATTTCTCTTTCTGTCTCTCTTAAACTTCTTTCAGCGAACGGTTTGAAAAGTCGGTCGGTAGTTTTGCATTGTGTATGTGAAACTGAATGAGTTGAAAGAAAGGTAACGAACAAAACGCGAGAGTAACGTCTTTCTGTAATGAGCCTTTTTAGGTCAAAGCCAGTGGTGCTCAACTAACTTCACTTTGTAACAGAATCGTTGCGCATTTCGTAAGCAGAGCGAAGAATCTGTCTCCTCTTCGTTAAAATCTTCATTCCGGCTACGGAATAAAAGAGAACGGCGAATACGGAAATGTATTGTAAAATCAGTCATCGATTTCAATTGTCGAATTAAAAATAAAAGTGGTGTTTTTTTATGGCGGCTCAACGGCTTATTCCAGCCGCATCCCCTCCCTTCTTCCCCCAGAATCTTTTTGTTCATATAGACAGGTTTTAAATAAATTAATTCTTTAATATTTTATGATTAAATTGCTTGTTTCGCATCAAGATATAGCAACGAAATGTACGGCTGGCATTTGGATTTTTGACGGGAAACGTCTTTAAAATCACACACGGGTACCAGGCCACCAAAATGGACCGTAAAGAAAAAGTCTATATTGTCTTACCTTCATAATTACAAAAATGTAGTCTTAGTTTTGTTTGTTTGTGTTGTTATGGCAAAGGTACGTTAGGATAGTTTAATATGCATATCCAATGGCCATTTAGCAATATTCAGTTTCTTGTGTTACCCTGACCCCGCGATATACGTATATTGTAGTTCAAGAATACATTCGATTTCAAGGTACCCGACGAGCTTCACTCTCATTTTCATTAACCGAGAAGTTCCATGTGTTGCGGCAGCATTAATTGAGGAGAAATCGCTATGCCAGTGGGGGCCGCAGTCCGAGTTATCCATAGTCGAGTTCATTGTCACAAGCTTAGTATTTATCTTCTAATAAACACAAATAAAATCCTCTTAAAACACACATCAGTAAAATCCAGACTTTATCCGACTCAGGTTTATATTTGTGCTGTCGATAATTTGCTGTAACTGGCAACTCAATCTCCATGGTATTAGAGTTGCATACCTTATGAATGATGTCTGTAAAATTAAAACTTAATGTTTCTTAAACATTTAATTCTATAGATATTCTTTTTTACAGTGAAAATAAAATTTCTGATCTATTTGGGGGGGGGTGTATTAAAATGAACAAATCCAGAATTATTTAAGTAAATAGAAATGCGCATGTGATAGCAATGAATAACCTAACATCCAGAATCAGGACAAAGTAACTAGTATACGTATTTTAAAATATAAAATGTTCTAAAATTGAAAGAAAATGACTATTGTGAGTATTCGAAAATAGCTGTAGGTGTTTGATTAATATCAACCTTGGCGAATTTGTTGAAAACCTTTGAGTGTTTATCCAGCCGTGTTACAGATCATCCTTTATTCTGCGTAAAATTTTCGAAAGAGAAACAATTTCTTTTTACCGTTCAGCCATGCATATAATAAATCATGAATAACAAATTGAGAATTACAACGAAAAATTGTGATTAACGGAGCATGGTTCTCCCCTCCCCCCTCCTTCCGCATTTTTATTTGTATCACAATGTCTCCAGTTTCTTTACTTGACTTAGCATAATGATTTTTATGTAGATATTCCATGTTTCAAAAAATTTGTTTAGTTTGTTTTTAAATCACACAGAAGATGCGGAATACATTCGAACATGGATTATCAGAATTAAAAATGAAGTCTTCTAAATATTTTCATCAGATTTACTTTTCAAACTTTTAATAATTCCTACTGATTTTTATTGCTTCTACTAATCGAATTCAGTTTAATTGTTTAATTATCGGTGTCCGCCTTAAAATCCCCTTAAATTAGGAAAATAGTATGGAACATGACTTACTGTTTTAGTGCGCAATTATGCTGTGGCGTATACGAAATTTTTTGGCAGAAGGGGCTAGTTTATAAAAAAAGCTCATTTGGTTTAACTAATTGTACAGTGAAGCAAATAAGCGAGGGATGGCAATTTCGTGGCACACGAAAAAATTTTCTTGGCACACCGAAAATCTTGGAAGGACAGTAAATTTAAGTAATAACGAAATAAAATAATTGTGGGAAAATTCTTTTTGCATTTAAGAAATGGACACAAGAAATAAAAATATTTTAATTTATTACATTTAGAAATAAATCTCTTCTTCATATATAATTTGACATTCAAGTTTTCAAAAATTATATATGTTCGCTTTTTTATTTCATGGCAAAAATTAAATTGAATGTAAAGAATATATAGATTAAATTCTAGTACGATTTTCGGGAAATGTATCAAAGAGTACATTACAAACTTGATTTAAGTTATTTTTTGGTATTAAAACCATCTTCTGTCCAAGGTTATATACAGACTGACAGAAGATGATGACTCAGCGGCATGTAAGCGTCTTGAAATCGACAACACACCTGTCTGATATCTAAAATTTTGCAGATAACATTAAGCAAAATATTTTTTGACTAATCATAAAGAATAGTTTATTTCAATTACTATTTAAAAAGTATTGGGGGAACTTTTATATTGAATATGTGATGGTGTTTCGTTTATTACTTATTACAAATAAAAATTATAGGTGTATAAAAGCAAAAGGCTGTGGCCCTTTGAAAAATTTTCTTTTCAATTTACATAAATATTGCCTCTTAGTAAAATCCCAATGTCTTTTCTTTCCCCCTTTTTTTGGGGGGGGGCGGGAGAGGGGGGAGAAGTTCTCTATCCCTTTCTCTGGATCCCATCCACCACTGCTAATACATGCATTGATATTTCTGTGATTTCTCTTTCGTTTATCTCTAGACAGCTGTCATGGGTGATCCCTAATAGTTCGTGCCATCTAGTTCCCAATACGTAATACATTGATTTATAGCTTAAACACTTGCCTTTTCGCCGTCAGTTACTTCGTGAAGCTGTTTGTGTACAATAGTTTATTCGTCTTGATCCAGAAAACAATTATTAATTTTTTAATTAATTTATGAATATTGACCTGCTAACAAACTCGACGTACTAAATTTTAATTTTGTCCTTTTCCTTCCTGTGTCCTAGATTTCACGAGAAAAAGTGGACAAACACCAAATCTTTCTTAAAGGCTTAATTTTTCACATTGAAGTAATTGACCCTATACAGCTACGACAAACTAAAAAAGTATGTTTCATTTACTAGCAAGCATGGGCGCCCAAATAAAGCAACAGGTGAGGCTTAAGCCAATCTTTAGACGGTATAGGAAATATTTTAATAGCATAGTATTTTGAACTTGTATGTGTTACTTTAATACTTATGTGTTTGAAATTCCTAGCTGACCCCCCACCTCACTCCTACCCTTATAAATGCAAGAGCCTCTCTCTTAAAAGTATTCTTAGGGCGCCCATGTAAAGTCACACTTTTTAGTAAATGTATAAATAAATCTCTTGAGTATTCACTAGAGGAAATGTCGCGTTCTGCGTTAATAAAAATATTCAGAATTTCCCGTTGCTCTTCGGAAAAATAAACTTTCCCTCTGGATGGAAGGGGGGAAAAAAAAAAAAAAAAGGCTAACGTGCTCGTCGAAGGGAAAACTATTTTTGTCCTTGGAAACTCCGTCTCGGAGGTGTTTGTTCTGCGAAAAGCTCGCTTTGGTATGCGACGGAAATGCAAATGAAGTGCTTACTTGCGGCTGCTGGGTGAGTGAATGCCGTTGTTTCTTGCCTTGCTGGCTGTATGCTTTGATTTAAGAAAGTAAGTAACACTCAGAATCAAGTCTGTAACACAAATTTTCAGGCTTTTCGTATTCTCCATTTTAATCCTCCCCCCTTTTTTTTACGTGCATGGCATTGTTATTAAGTAGTATGCGAAACAAATACGTTTGGATAGGGGGGAAACTCGGCAGTTTTATTTTGTGGAGAAAACCCTAACCCTTAAATGCATGAATTTGGCGGCCTGGGAAATAGCTTTTTACTGAACGTATAGAAATATCTTGGAGAAGAATGCAAATTGTAATAATACTGCGGTGTTATACATTTAGATAATACTATTAAAAATATAATGAACAAATAAGTAAATAAATAAATAATTGGATGCTGCGTATCTTAAACCCCCATTTAAGGATTGATAAATGTAATGTACTTACTTTTCTGAATGATGTTTTGTTATTATTTCGTCGTAAACTGTTTCCTTTTGTATAAATCAGCTTTGAGTGCTGTATACTTTAGTCGAATATGTGACAGTACTGTCATTTACCCACCCCCTTTGTTTAAACATTGGAACACCTGAACTGTAATCGAATTTGTTTCCCAAACCCTTTTGCATTAAAAAATCAATTAAATAAATTAAAAATTAAATAAATCTATAAAATCTATAAATCGTCTTTTAAATCTCAGATTAAAAATAAAATACAAGCCACTCTTGGAAATTAAAACTGTAAGAATTTTCTCCGTCATATCTTTGTCGAAATCAGTAGTATTAATGATTATTGCATAATTATTTGTAAGCACACTCAGTTTATTTACTCTTTTTTTTTAATCTATCTGCACACACATAATACAAAACTATCTGCGAATTTATAATAGCCCGTTATAGCAGAGTAGGTTGTGCGTATATGAACACATCCATACTTATGCGTACACACGCATATGCAGGCCCTGATTATAAAATAATGGGTTCCCGTTTCAGACATTTCGCCCCCCCCCCTTCCTCAGAAAACACAGTGATAAATTAACAAAATTTTCTAAAATGATATTCATTCGATTCCAGTTAAATGGACAACATTGGAATAGGATCAGTGATATCGTTATGACCTTAATGTACAACACAAGTGTCTGTCAAGTACACATTAATGTTGTACGGGAATTTTAATCATTGAAAATTAAATTTACAAAATTTTCACAACAGTGAATTCGATACTTAGCAAAATAAAAAAAATCATAACAAGACATATATTCCAGATAAATGATGAAGTCAGAATGTTTTCAAATCATAAGTCAATTTTATAAATATGAAGCGTAAATGATGAATAGTAAGAAAAACAGCAGTATTTTAGTTAACAATGCGAAAACTTCATTAATTTAAAACCCGACCTATATGAATAAATTATTTCTAAAATTTTTTTTTTCAAACTATTGGCGACGAATTCTTTTTTATGAACAGTTTGGGGGGCTCTGGCAAATGCCCGATTTGCCCATTTGATCATGTGATAATAAGACCCTCTGCGTATATGCAACGCGTTGACGCTGTAGTCACTTGAAACATATTTCTTCTAAGTAACTATCCATCCTTAATAAAATTCATCAAAACCTCGGAATCGCTGCAAGACTATCTACATGACCATCGAATGTATCCCCTGCGACGTGCCCGTGTACATCTGTATTATTTGACCATGTAAAAGTGTAAGGATTTTATCCGCCAAATCTCCATCGAAATCGAGAGTACAATAACCCCTCGTTATATCGTGCTTGTCGGGAGACAAGAAAAATGCGCAATATCACGGGCGGAGAGGGTGATATGATAAAACTTTACTTTAATGAACATATGCTTTTAAAATATATTAAAATTAATAGTATATGTACTGTAATAAGATATGCTCTTAAACTATAAAAATAGAAGTTTAATTTTTTTATTTTTATTTTATGTACAAATACACATTTCATTTCCCGCTGAAAAAAAGATCCAGAGTTATTTGATTTGATTTTTCTCTCATATCCTGCTTTTCGACAAAGGAGCGAAACTTAATTAATTGTACCAACTTATGTGATAGAAGATGTATTTTTCAAATGTACCGTGTGTTTCTCAAGTAAAGTAACAGAGCAACAGTACAGAAAAAAAAGAATTGGGAGACAAAAAAAGTGCGATATATCCGAATACGCGATATTCCAGAGGCAATATAACGAGGGGTGACTGTATTAATAATTTTTGCATGTTTGTAAGTCGTAATGCTCTATTTTAAGTCTGGTAACACGGCAGCCCCTCCCTCTCTCAATTGTGTGTCAATTAAGAATTTCATCTCGTCACTGTTTTAGATGAAATAACATGACTTAACATCTAGAATATTCCAGATTTTAAAATTTGAATCTTTATTGTAATGCAAAATAAGAATTAAATTTTGAAATAGCTAGAGCAAAATGTTAAGATCTAATATGGGATAACAGAAAATTCATGACACACGCTTAAATCTATTGAGTAAAATAATAATCAAACGGAGTATATTTTTACTCAATTTTTGACTTCAAACAGCCATTCTCCCGATTGAGTAAAATTTGCTCCATTAATCGATAAAAATCAATGGAGCGAAAAAGAGCATTATACAATAGCTCCATTTAGGCTAAATAATAATCAAAAATGAAGAGTGTCTGTCCGTTTTTGATTAATATAACTGTACTCAATTATGATTATTATTTAAGCCAGGGTTTCCCAACCTTTTTAGCTGGCGGACCCCTTTTTCAGGCAAAAATCCACGGCGGACCCTCCCCCCTCCCCCGGAATTTTCAGAAAGTCGAGCATCGGCACCAAACTACCTGCGGGTCAACACTTGGGAACCGCAGGCGTTGTTCAAAGGTGGCCACGGACCCCCTAGAAAGAGCCGGCGGACCCCTAAGGGGTCCGCGGACCACACGTTGGGAAGCCCTGATTTAAGCTATAGAATGAGCGTTTTTGCAAAATCAGCCCTTTTTTAATTAATATATCTGTACTCAATTAAGATTATTATTTTAAGCTAGAAAAAGGGTGTTTTATTAAAACTTGCAGTTTTTGATTAATATATTGAATTATTCGTTTTCTTCATTTTTTATTACCAGAGCTGTAATCTATGATCGTAAGCCCGAGAAAATAAATTTTAAATCAAGGCAAATACATTACATAATACACTATAAAAAAGTATTTTTTTAATAAATAGAATATAATTTCACTATAGTCTCTAGTTATAAAACGAATTCACAGTACAGTCAGAATACAGAAATGCAATCATGGTTAAACCAGCTGTGAGATTTAATTAAAGCAGCAACCAAATTTATTGATATGAAAAAGGTAAAATACTACTTACTCACTTTGAGTGGAGATATCATAACTTCATTTGTTTTACAACAGCTTTTTATAATAAAATCGTAAGAAACTATGTCATTAAAGTTAAATCTTTACCTAAAGCATCTCCTCCATATCTAGGCTGAATTTATTTCACAACTCTGAATATGAAAAAGATGCAGGGGCGTAGCCAAGGGGGGGGGGTCATAACACCCCCATAAGAAATTTTTGCCATTCAAAATGCATATTCTTCACTACATTATCACATACACGGATACATATATATGAGTTGTAGTAGTCGTAACCCCCCCCCCCCCCCATGAAAAATTTCTGGCTACGCCCCTGAAAAGATGCATTTGGTATTCAGATATAAAACCAAATTATCACAAGCGAATACACACACAACTATGCCCGCGTTTGTGACTATGAATCGTTATCCGTTGAAGAGCGTTGGTCACGTGATAGTAATAAGATATGGGTCGTGGGGAAGAAAGACAGAATACTCAAATAGACAATATTTTTCTGAAAATTGAGCTAAGTAGAATCTAGCGAATCAGAAGCATTGGGGCGAATTGAGGAGATAACAAATTGTCTTTATTGAGTATTTTTCGGAAATTTTTAGCGTAAAAGGATTTAAATCAGCCGATAAGAAATTTAATGAATAAAGGAGTGTTAGTTTTAATCAATAGATTTAAGCGTGTAGATGCATTATTTTTACTACAATATTTATTAAGAAAAAAGTTTGCAATGAGTCTATTTAATATTAGTATTTTAGATTGCAATATCCAAATACGTAGTTACGCTGATCATGGACTGCCACAAACTACGATTTGTCCCAATCCCAATCCAAAATAAAACTTTTACTGCTGTTACTCAAAAAAAAAAAAAAAAAAAAAGTTAAGCTCGAAAAGAGTAATAAAATTCCCACCTTTTGTTCGATCGGCTTGAAATATATCATAATTCTTTAAAAGAATTAAAAAAACTATCTGCGCTACTTTAAAAATCTAAAAATCCACCCTTTAATTGATTTTTCATAATTTTCGTGAGATTCTTTATATTTATATATATCCGAGAGTAAAAAGTTAACGAATTAAATAACAAATTTAGGAGATTGTCGTCACGTTATAAGGCTTTGAAGGAAAATTTGCAATTCCAATTCGTTTGAATTAGCTTTTCTGTAAAGGAGATGCTATTTGCAGCAAAACGAAATCGTTTTGAGTGCGAAAAGTATTCTCTAAACACACCCGCAGAGAGATCTCGCACGTTTTTGCAAGAGCATTTAATTCCAATGACAGAAATACCATTTTGAAAACATGTGGAATTTCTTTAGTGCATTTTCCTTAATTTTTACACCCCTCTCCCCCATTTTTGGTGTTTTTTTTTTAAGCTAATATTTCAAAGTAAGCACTTTTTAAAATTAATAACGCTTTTGTAGTATGTATGATTTTGAAGTGACCGTAGTTTTATGTGCCTGCCGCTGAAGACAATCACACAACGTGCCTTGCCATTTCCTGTCCCGATGCTAGTTTCCATGCGTAATTTCTCTTCTAAGAGGCTTATTTCTGGGTTTCAGTTTTTACCACAAGATTCCAGCGCTTTAGTGGAGGAGGAGATTGTTATGATTCTTCACATTCCATCTGCTCTGTGCTCTCAATACGGTGGTTTCAAGTTTCGGAAGAAACATCTCTCTGGGAGAGAAGTCTTATCCCCCTGTCCCTACTATCACTCATAGTTATGTCTATTTTTTCCTTTTGCTCCTTCGTATAATAGACTTATAAAACTTTTTGTTTTTGTGGTTTTGTGAAAGCCAAATTCTTTTCTGGTGAAAGTATTTCGGAAATCGCATATAATGTACATTCGTTTAATGTATATGTCTGCTGCTTCTTTTCTGGTACATATCATGTGTGTTATTTTCACCTGTAAGCAGAGCCTTATTATCGCATGGGCAAATCGGGACTTTGCCCAGGGCCCCCGGCTCGAAAGGGCCCCCAATATCAAATGTTGTTCTGAAATAGTCTTTTTTATATCAAAATTTTATGAAAAATAAAACAAATTTCATAGATAGGGGCCCCCAAATTCATCAATGCCCGGGGCCCCTGTTGGTCATAATCAGGCTCTGCCTGTAAGGCTTTTTTTCTTAAAAACCTCGTAGTGATAGACTTCTAGAGTTCCGATCGCTCACAGACCTTTGCGGGACCCAGAATATCGTGCATTATTAACGTGTTGTTTAACATTGTATATGGACTTTAATAGAGACCAAGTTTTTGCTTACGTTATACAAATAGATGTACGTTTTAACTGGGGGTCGATAGTTGGTTTAAGCTTCACTTTTTTATACTATCAGAAACTAAGCGCACTATGAATTTAACGTTAATAGTAATTAGAGTAATTACACATTTCGATGTTGTGGAATATACTGGAATTAGTTTGGCTAAAATTCTTTTCTTTATGAAATTAATATATTTTAAGAGGTCCAGAAATATTGCATAATTTTGCGAATCTGTATATATCTCAATGCATAGAATTTTAAATTTTAATTATTTTTCATTTAAAATTTAATGCGTGTCAGTATTGGAAAAAGGGAAAGAAAGCTATTTGAATCGTAGGAGTACAGCCACTAAACAGTGGCGGTGGATCCAAAAAAGTGTCGAAGCATTTTAAAGATAAGGTCATTCTTTTCGCTTTGCTCATTTTTAATTTTGAACCCATGTTTAACCTGTTCACTCTCACCATTCAGGAGGAGGATACTGAGCGAATAGGCTAAACGTGGATTCATTATTGAATTAAACTCAACAGATTGTTAGGTTTATGTATGCTCAGAGGGAGAAGGGGGGGGGGTCGCTTCATGTCCCTACCTTGTATTTGCCACTGCTGCTCAAAGCTTTCATAGCCTTCCTGAGACGACCTTGACTTTACAAATCGTCCGTTTTCAGTTGTGAAAAATCCGCTGCCTTTCGCTAAATATGGGCACATATAAACGATAACTTCCTCGACCAATCCTTTCTTACGTGTGCATTCTTTTCGACCTTGCTGTTTTTGTATGTAATGAATGCTAGCTTCTTGCTCTAACGAGAGCCGATCTGCAAGCGAGTGCCGGCAGCCATTTCGCCCTCTCCTACCCACCTTCGCCACATACAGCATTCCTTTCTCCCCATTCGCTACCCCACTATTCCGCGGAGATTCAATTGTCGTTTATTTTATTTATTCTTTCCCCCCCCCCCTCCTATTACGTCGACTCTCGGTAGAAGGGGGGAGGGGGAATGGTGGCTGAATCACTTTTAACTTTTTTGTTTTTCCATTTCGAATCTGCATTTTCAACTGTTGTAATCGATTTTTAATGACGGAATTTCATTAACCTAGATTGACTATTAAAATTGTAGTTGTCAGCACTCAGCACTACTGAAAATGTTAACAAAACCAAACGCTTTTCGGCCAGTAGGGGGGGGGGGAAATGTATTTTAGAGTATTATGATATGCTACCAGACTTTTAAAAAATTTGGTATTAGAAATCATGCAGCGTTTTTCATTCGAATTTTCATCGAATTGTGCGTGGCGCACTAAGTTCCATACGCCTCAACCAATAGGGCACGCTACTCATGACCTCATGTAGTCCCTTATCACAAGTCATGTTGTGGTCAGCAATCACGCCCTTCCCATCGTTGTCGTTCGGTGTGGAAACCTCACGAAGTGTCATTAGTGAAGACTAGACCGCCCGCTCCCCATTCTCCCCTCATAGAACATTGGTGGCTCCCCGTGTGAGCCACCCATCGAGTGCCATGCCAGTCTTTAGGCCCTTTCAAATATACAGAGACATGTCGCGGTTACAATGTATTTGAACGGGGAAATTCGTCATGGTTAGGACGCTGCGACACTTGGGGTGTTCTCTACCGAACAATAGATGGGGGATGTGCGAAACCGCAATATTATTCACGGTCCCCAATTATCTTTTGTTGGTTAATACCGAGAGTATCACCACCTTTTTAAAGGAAATGGTTACACTATTGAAGAATTGGTTCCGCTATTGGCACCCTACTGCTAGCGTCCCGCGACATGTCTCTGTATATTTGAAAGAGCCTTATAGACCACTACACATACCCAGAGACCGTCGCGGCTACAACGCATTTAAACGGGGAAATTTGACATGGTTAGGAAGCTGCGACTGGCGGCGACACATGGGGTGTCCTCTACCGAACAATAGATGTGGGGGGGACCACAAGTGTAAAAACCGAAATATTACCCACGGTCCCCAATTACCTATTGTCCGGAGTATCTCCCGCTTTCTTCTGAGTGCGAAAAATGTATTGCTTACAAGTGATAATTGGCCAAGCGGCCAGAGACAGTCTCTGGGTATCTGCAGAGGCCTTAAGCCCGATTTTCCTGCAAGCGGCAGCGTCCAGCGCTCGCCTTTGACAACCGCGAAAAAGTGCCCGAGGTGACATCTGTGAAAAACTGTCCACCGCTGTCGCGAAAGGGTGGTTTCCTGCAGGCGCGCGGTATTTTTCTGCGTCCACTTTCTGAAAAACGGTTGTTGGGCAGGCATTCTTCGTTTTAAGCTGAAAACGCTTCGCACACTGAAATTTTCAAAATTTTGAAACTGTCTCAACAAGCTGTACTACATACACTCAAAAAAAAAATTTCGAAACGTTTCATGAAAAAATCTATATAAATAAAATTAGACTTTTGTCTGTACATTTCTTGGAATTCAAAAATTTTGCGATTTCTATCCGTTTCAAGCACCCGGGAATCCGATGCGACCCTCAAAAAAAAGTTTGTCTGTCTGTCATTCTGTCATTCTGTCCGTGACGCTTTTTTTGTTTAAGCATCACGTAAAAACGGCTGAAGCGAATGATATGAAATTGGGTGTCATGATAGGTGGTCACTCAACTTAAAACATAGGCGTCGAATTTTTAAAAAATCTTGATTAGATTTTGAGATTTTGCGAAAATCCTTTCGAACTGCGTAAATTTGTGTTCAAGCATCACGTAAAAACGACTGAATCGAATGATATGAAATTGGGTGTCATGATAGGTGGTCACTCAACTTAAAACATAGGCGTCGAATTTTTAAAAAATCTTGATTAGATTTTCAGATTTTGCGAAAATCGTTTCAAACTGCGTAAATTTGTGTTCAAGCATCACGCAAAAACGACTGAAGCGAATGATATGAAATTAGGTGTCATGATAGGTGGTCACTCAACTTAAAACATAGGCGTCCAATTTTTAAAAAATCCTGATTGGATTTTGAGATTTTGCGAAAATCCTTTCAAACTGCGTAAATTTGTGTTCAAGCATCACGTAAAAACGACTGAATCGAATGATATGAAATTGGGTGTCATGATAGGTGGTCACTCAACTTAAAACATAGGCGTCCAATTTTTAAAAAATCTTGATTAGATTTTCAGATTTTGCGAAAATCGTTTCAAACTGCGTAAATTTGTGTTCAAGCATCACGCAAAAACGACTGAAGCGAATGATATGAAATTGAGTGTCATGATAGGTGGTCACTCAACTTAAAACATAGGCGTCGAATTTTAAAAAAATCTTGATTGGATTTAGAGATTTTGCGAAAATCCTTTCGAACTGCGTAAATTTGTGTTCAAGCATCACGTAAAAACGACTGAATCGAATGATATGAAATTGGGTGTCATGATAGGTGGTCACTCAACTTAAAACATAGGCGTCCAATTTAAAAAAAATCTTGATTGGATTTTGAGATTTTGTGAAAATCCTTTCAAACTGTGTAAATTTGTGTTCGCTCATCACGTAATAACTGCAAAGGTGAAAAAATGATATTTGGTGAAATGATAGGTGGTCACTCACCTTAAACTATAAGCATCTACGATCAATCGTCTACATATCTATCGATCAAGCATCTACATAAAAAAAATCGATCAGATTTCGAGATTTTGTGAAAATCGTTTAAAACTGAGTGAATCTTTGTTCCCGCATTACGCAATAGCGACTAAAGCGAATGATATGAAATTTGGTCACACGATAGATGGTTGCTCAACATAAACTATAGGAGTCCAATTTTTTTAAACATTTTTATTAGATTTTGAGATTTTGTGAAAATTCTCTCAAAATACGTTCAATGATGATTTCTTCAAACTTCACGTAATAACGACTAATACGAATGATACGAAATTTAGTGATATGATAGGTAGTTGCTAATCTTAATTTATAGGCGTTGAATTTTAAAAATATTTTGATTACATTTTGAGATTTTGCGAAAATCGTTTTAAAATGTTAAAAATTGTTCCAGCATCACGAAATAAAGACTGCAGGGAATGAAACGAATTTGGGTGACATGATAGGTTGTCACTCAACTTAAATTCTAGGCTTCCAATTTTTCAAAATGTTGATTAAATTTTGAGATTTTGCGAAAATTATTTCAGTATGTGTAAATATTCATTCGCGCATCACATAATTACGACTAAAGCGAATCAAATGGTATTACTTAGTTACTCTCTAACCTGTAATATTTTAACAATACATAAAAATTATAACTTCGCTTTCTTTACTTTGGCAACATACTACATTCATTCTGTGTACTCCTAGAATGCTGACGAAAGTTCTTGCTTTTTGGAAATTTGCATTCACTAACCCGTCGAGGACGGGTACTTCAGCTAGTTCTTAATAAGAATTTTTTCTGAAAATTTCACAAACTCCACTGCATTTTCGCTTATTGTAGTGCGTAAAGCAGCTTATGAAGAACCATCGTGAATTTTTTGGAGACCATGGTGCTGTTAGTTTATTTCAATTTGTGTACCAAGAGTAAAAACAGACCCCCCCCCCTTGGCTACGCCCCTGATTCTAAGTATTATATTTTTTACAAAATAATTGATATTGTTATTGGGAAATTACGGAAAATTATCTGCACGAAGGATCTAGGCCGAGAGGTACATAATGATTGAATCAGTGCAAAGCGGCATAGCGGGGAGAATGCCCGGACCCCTACACGTAGGGGCCTCAAAATCCATCTAACTATTTTTTTCTCTTCCTTTATTTTTTTTCTTTTGAATTTTATTTATTTATTTATTTATTTTTTGTATTGACTACATACTTACATGTTATATCTGTTATTATCTAAAAGCGTTTAATTCTGACTTTGAGTACATACAAATGTATGAAACGTGCTAATTTATTTTCGTTTTTACCAAATATAACATGAAAAGGGCCCCTAGATTCACTCTCGACCCTGGAACTCGTAAATCCAGGTTGCGGCACTGGATTGAATCAAGAAACAAAAAGTAAAATAGGATGTTTTTAAAAAATTTGTTTACCTAAACACAATAAAGAATCACAGGGCATTTCTAGACACAATTGAAAATTCGTTTTTTAGTATATTTCAGGTACAAAGTCCCTTTAAATACAAAATTAATACTTAATGATGAATTAAACCTTATTTGTTTAGAAAAAAAGAACGTACAAAATGTATTTTGATATTTTTCATATCTCATTCAATGCATATGTGTAATAGCAAACAGTATATACATTTCTAACAAAATATATTTTTTTATTCTTTTGTATCGTTGAGTGAAAAGAATAAAAAAATATTGAAAAAAAAAAATAAATATATGATTTATGAAAATATGCGACTGCTAAGTTCTGTTTAATCAAGCATTAATTAGTACTTATATTCTCCATTCACAATAAATAACTACTTATTAATACTCATTTAATGTGAATTCGTTAAAATCCAGGGTACGTTGGATGGTGTGTATTTGTTTTGTGCGTCCACGAATTCTCCAAGGCAAAACGGCGTTCGCCGAGCGTCCACCAGATCTGGACGGCAAGCGGCGATCGCCGAGCGTCCATCCGATTTGGACGTCCCCTCCCGCCGCTTTCGCGAGTAGCAAACCACTTTTAACAAACGCGTTCTTTGGACGCGAGAGGCACCGCTAAGGTCATTAATCACTCTGGTCGCTGGACGCCGGCCGCCTGCAGGAAACCAAGGCTTTAAGGCCCCTTCAGTGATCCAGAGACATGTCGCGGCTACAATGTATTATTTGAACGGGGAAATTTGACATGGTTAGGAAGCTGCGACTGTCGGCGACACTTGGGGTGTCCTCTACCGAACACTAGATGGGGGATGTGCGAAATCGCAATATTATTCACGGTCCCCAATTATCTTTTGTTGGTTTAATACCGGAGTATCACCACCTTTTTAAAGGAAATGGTTACACTATTGGAGAATTGGTTCCGCTATTGGCACCCTACTGCTAGCGACCCGCGACATGTCTCTGGATCACTGAAGGGGCCTTTACTTTTGCGACTAAACAATTGAGGAAATTGCTCTTTAGAAACGATCACAAATTTGTTGAATTATGTAGTGGTTTAACAAATTTCAGAAACGCAACAACCCCCCCTCCCCCGGAAATCGTATTTCTTTGTACTTTCCAACAAGGTTGAAAAGTAGGGTTGGGTGGGTTGGGGGAACTTAACCCATATTGGACCACTTATAAAAATAACCATAGGCGAAACATAAATTTTTAAAACAGTGATCTGTGTGAGGTACTTACACACATAAAATAGAAATTTTAAGTTGTTATAATAATTTTTTAAAATTCAGACTGTCTTATAAATAGCACAATGGTCCAATACACTACCGAAAGTTACAAAGGTTGGCTTACCTTGTGAAAAGAATTTTTCTGCATGGAAGTCTGAAAAACAATTCCTGTATATAATCCAATGTTGCACATTTTGCAAATTGTAATAAGTTTTTTTTTTCTTTTTCTTTTTTTTCTTGCAAGATTTTAAATGAAAAAAGCTTTGGCAACCAACTCGATATTTCACTAATTCATGCTCGCAGTTAGATTCCAGGCTGCTATGAGAGTGGTTCCAAAAAAATTCGGAAGAAAAGAGTCCAGTACCACAATTTCCCTTGAATAGAAATAAAGTAATTTTCCATAATACTGTTGAATACGTCCGTTATATTTTTGTATTTGTTGTAAGGCGTAACGCAACATGGTACATCAATATCCTTTGTGCCTTCTTCCACACGATGCTGTAATTTATTGTCCACTTTTGTAACTTAGAAATTTGTTAGAGAAATGAAACTACATGGTTATCATTCCAGCAAACAAATGCTATTTTGTTAGCGTTGTCAAATAGTGCATCAGATATTTCTCTCTAAGTTTTAGCTAATGATTTCGAAGATGTTTGAGTGTATTTTATCATTTGATTATCTCCAGCAATTTCAGTGGCGCAAAATCCTTTTTTAGTTGCTGTCCTATTTATAGGACAGTTAGAAACGCGGGTCACATGTCTGTAATATTTATTTTTTTCATGGTTATTCTTAATGTTTTGAACAACACTGATGATCTACTAAAAAGCTGCATATGTTTGTTCAAGGGAATTTTTTTGTTTTTGTTATTTAATGGCTTAAAGCTATGACATTTTTTAGGGGTAAACTTAAAGGAATTTTTTTCATAAAGTTTTTTCCCGAATTACATTTTCCCTTATTAATTAAATTTTGCCTCTGCAGTAATTTACAAGAAGTTTTTTGTCGATTTTATTTATTTTCTTTTATTTTATCTGTACTTAATTCAACTATACTATAAATAGGACGGCGGTCCAATATGGGTTAAAATGCTACGTACACAGTTTTAAATGGCGATCTTTATTTTATAATTCTGAATGTACATACATTAATTTTTGTTTGAAATAGCCAAATAGTTCTAAAATACGCTTTAACGAATGGCTACCCTTTCAGCTTAATGTATTGGAATTCTTTTGAGTTCTCCTGTAAAAGAACTATGATTGCTACATACACTATTTTTAATAGGGTACATGGTGCAGTACATGGGAATAGCACACATAAATTTCGTAGTAATCGATTCATACTTACGGCTCAGGACGGTAGGACAGACAGACAAACTGAAATCATAAACACTTTTAACCTTGTTGGAAAGTGTTAAAAATGAAACCTTCTGACTCGAAAGTAATACTCGAACCTTCTGACTCGTTATAATAATTTAAAATTATAGCAATTAATTTTTAGCAATTATAGCAATTATAGTTCGAATTATAGCAATTAATTTTTATTTATAGTTGGGATATTTTAATGTTATTTATGAAAGCTTCCGTAATACTTCAGTTTTATTCAAATTCATAAAACTTGCTTTTCGCACGTACGTTAATTATTGTATTCGTATTTAACTGTTTATTCCATTTCGATAAAAATCGGGTGTATTTGTTGATCTCTGTACCACGTTTCTTGGGACTAAAACGTGTCTTATCTACAATCCTCACAATGTGGTGCTTTTTCCCACATATTGCTGTTATCAATATGGATCTCCAAAAAAATTCCTTTGTAATCTTATCTTTGGAAATTTATTTGAGTTCAAACGAAACATGTTAACACTTTGACACATACGGGTTGAGAATAACCTACCTGTTTTTACATATTGTGAATTCCCCCTCCCAAAGTTCGTGAGGGTACCTATAAATAATGCAAGCGGCCTGCGCTTTAAAGACACGGTATTTGGTTAACGTTGATGTTAATCAGATTACTTGGAATCTGTTGTTCCTTTTCTCCACATTTGAGCTAGCTTGTGGGTTATTTTGTATATTTTAAAGACGTTTCAAAATATTACGAACATAGAAAATTAAAAAGAAAAAAGTAAATTTTATTTAGCGATTTGTTTTTATTACGTACGAACTGATAACCAGGGCCTGATTAACACTCTCTGATACTATAGGCTTGCTTTCATTTCGAGATCCCCCTCCTATTCCATTCCACTAGGTATAAGTAACAAATATTGTAGTTTTGAGGCACCCAGATTTTTTTTTAAACTATAGGCCCGGGCCTTACGAGCCTATTCGATGATCAGACCCTGCTGATGACATTGTTTTGCGTATATCTTGGCATCAAACGTAAAGGAATCATCGAATAGGCTCGTAAACATGAATGTTAAGTAACATTTGTAACATGAATGTTACGAAAAGTTTTTTACGTGGCATATTAAGACGAATTAGATCGTGAAATGCTGCGTCTCTTTACTATGCGATTAGCGTTGATGCTAATTATAAATTGAATATCGAATGTTCATTTTCTACACTACTCAGACTTCACCATTTGTACCCAATCAGGCGGTTAAGTCTGCACGCTTTCCCCCGATATAAAAAGAAAAGAATTCCTGTTTTCTTGCAGTGAATGAGCAAGACTGGCTTCTCTTTTTCTTGATGCAGCTGTCGAAGGAAACAAACTCCCCGGCTTCCAATACGATGATTCATTGAGATCTGCTCAGACTGCTTTTATTTGCTCCAAGATCGCCCGAGCTTACGTCGTCAGTTTATTTCCAGACTTGCTTGAATCGTTTTTTCGTCCGTGGATAACGCACTCGGCATTAATGATTGTTTTTCTTAATACTTTTCTTTTTTCCATTTCGCGCTCACATATATAAGTGCCAATTATTTAAGGATTTAGTATAGTGTTGAAACTATTTTTCCCCCCCTTCCCATAGGTTGTAAAAAGAATAGGATTTTAATTCTTTGCTTATATCTCACCCGTTTCCGTTTTCTTGTTTGCTCTCTCCCTTCTTATGCAGTAAATTTGCAATTGATAATGTTTTTAAGGAGTTTCTTCAATTTAGTATGTTTAATCAATTTTCTTTTTCTTCAAATTCACTTTATTGTTTTTTTTAATGAAGAGAAACGTATTGAAATCAAATTTTAAAATAGCTTTTAATAATTTTTCAGTATTTTTAGTGTGTCGATTTCAACTTTATTATTATTAAGCCTTTCCTTTCTTACAAAGTTTGTTGCGAAAAGATTTTAAAACACTTAAACGAAACAAATTTAATTAATTCAATGACATCACAATTTATAAATACTAATAACTTTTATTACGTAACCTTATGCGCAGCTCGCTTTATTGAAGTCGTATAAAAGTATCACAACTATTTATAGTTTTTCAGTATATCTGTTAAGCTTTTGGGGGCGAAACACAAAACAAAAAATAATAATTTTGTATTTATTACTACTTTTTGCTAGCCAAGGTTGAGATAGCAAACCAAAATACACCAACATGAACATAATCAAGCCTAGACGTTGGTTCGTTCCCCAGCATCCTTGCTAGGAATAGCCAGGTACCTCACTTCTCGAGACTTCAAAGGGATGCCGCCTTGTCGTGGCATCTCTTGCCAATCCAATGTCAGCCAGTCCTCTTGATCTCTTGTTTCCCCCGGCGCGATTCGCTTTCTCCGGAATGATTTAACGGGATGAATTGCCGTCTGCATATGTCGCGCCCCCATTTTTTAATCGCCCGCTCGGATTCTTATTGTTGATCTGACCGCATTTTTGGGGGAGTATTCTGTCCGTGTGGTAAAAACTTTTCCAGTGATTCCGTTTGATTTATACTGTAAATACTGAGTTTGCAGGTAACGTGAGATGGAGAGATGACAGCTGGCAAGTATGCTTTTCTACTGTGAGCAGTTGTTGGTCCTGGTCAGTGTTCACTAATTATGTTTAAGTAAAGAAATTTCTTTCTTTTCAGTTTTCTTCCCCCCCCCCCCACTTTCTTTCTTCTTTTTTTTTAATTGCTTGTCTTTTCAATGTACTATTTCAGTTTAATTAGAAGTTAGTTTGATTTTGTAAATTTATTTTCTTTGAATGCATGTTTAGACGGTAATTTCCGTTTTTTAGATATTATTTAGTTAAATAGTCTCTTTTCTTGACGTACGCTTCTATTGTAATCGTAAATGCATAAGTATTCTTTTGAAATAGTTAACGGAATTTATTTGTCATGTTTCAAAACTGAACGCAATGGAGTATTAGATTTTATGGGTTTTTTTTTTTAAAATTAAATAATTGCATTATTAGATTCATTCATCTCCTCGTACTCTTGAAACAAAATTACTTCTCATTTTTGCGACATAAACATTATAGAAGGCGCTATTGTTGGTTTTTCATTGAATAACAACTAAAACTGCACAAAAGAAGCAGAGGGTGATATAAAAATTTGTACTTCTTCCTTTTATAAGCCTCTTTGAATTTAGTTTATAAAATACAGTTATTTGGTAAGCTTGAAAACGGAGTATTTTAATCATGAATCATTTTCTTCTATATTATAATATCTGATTTAATCTATACTAGGGCTTCGAATCGGAACTGCTGGGGAAAAAAAAAAAAAAAAAAAAACCGGTTTATTTGGTTTTGATAACTCCAGTCATTTTGTTTCTCTAACCAACTTACCAATTAAAAAAAAAAAAGAATAAAATCTCTTTTGATAGAATTACACTTTTTGTTTGATATAATTAGCGTTGCCAGGCGTCCGGATAAAGCCGGACATAGTTAGGCTTTCTGATTGCGTGTCCGGCCAAACTGAACGGTGTCGGGCTTTTTACGGGTGACTTTGGCTGATGAGTCATAAAGTACTTGAACTGATTGGGCATTCGATGTTATTTATATTTCATTAGAATTGAACAAGATTCATGGTAATAATAAAAAAAGCTTGATTTTACATACAATTTTTTTGTTGTACCTATTAATACTGAGACAAAATCCTCGATATTGTAGGCTGTCCGGCCTTTTTACCCAATTGTCCGGCCAAACTGGCTGGTCTGTCCGGCTTTTTGGTTTGGCGACCTGGCAACCCTAGATATAATTATATTTTTTGTACAAATAAGGATATACATAAAATAAAATTATTCATTCGGAACTGAACCGAAATATTTATTTTTAGTTGAACCGGAACGAAAAAAATTATGGTTCGAAGCCCTGATCTATTATACACTGGTTATGTTTCAAAACTGCCGTAATGAATCCGTACAAAGTTTAGAGACTAATTTTTTTTAAAAAATTATTTGCGTTTATATTTGGATGCGTTTTTTAAATTTTATTATTAAAAAAAATGAATATTTGACTAAGTAGCTCAAACTTAGTTACTATTAAGTTAAATTGGAGGATAAGCCCGGGATAGCTGTATTTCATAATTATTCTCTCTGAACATTTCTTTTGAGAGAGACTTTGACATAGACATTAAATAATGGTGAACGATATTGAAAAGCAGGGCTGACACGCACACACACACATACACACACAAATAAAAAGTCCCCCCTGCCCTTTAGTTTTCTTTCTTTCTTTCTTTCTTTTTTTTTTTTTTTTTTGCTTGTTTAAATTAGATTCTACTCTTTTCTTTTGTGTGTGTTTCTTAAATGAAAAACAAGTTGCGAAGCAAAAACATCATGAAACTTTTTATCATTATTTGTTCTGATAATGGGAAAATGGTGAAAATGTTATAATATTTGATCCTTCTTTTACTTCAAAATGTCTCTTAAAAATATGAATACTTAATGATATTGTAACTGCAGATTTTTTTTTTTTTTCATTAGGTATGTTTTATTTTTTAAAGAAATGTTTTATTTTTTTAGTTTTTAGTTTGACAGAGCAATAATAATTTAGACTTTGTTCGTTTTTGTGTACATTATTCCTTGATCACTCTACCGACGCAAAAAATCATTTCAAGGTTTCATCCGAAGGCGAGCTTCGTGCGTCCGTTATTTCTGGTGTCACAAATGACGTCCGAAGTGCATTGCGCCCGCATCCCGAAATTTTTGCTAACATGATCGTACGACGTTTTTCTCTTCTCTCTCGCTGAGGGAAAAATTGTACATCTTTCTGGCTTCACTCCAAGCCGGAGAAGGGGGAGGCAGCTCTGTCTGTATCTAGTATATATGGCTTCGTTATTTATTTGTTCTTTTTTTTCTTTCGATTTAGCGACTGTGAACGTCAGAGGCAAAAAGCACTAAGCCCATCGCTGTCTCCCCAGACTGCGGAAGTTTTGGAGGTGATAGAGAACACGCTAAACTGGGTCTGTTCCTCTGCCGCGCAAAAATATAACCAAAAAGCTATCGCGGGACGTGTGCATTTCTTCCGTTCTACATTGGCGCGATATGTGCATGCTGCTCTTTCGCCAGTGTTCGTTGCCCTCGACTTTGAGCTCGTTGTTGGTTTGATTCCCCACCATCTGTCCAAAGCCGCATCCGACAGGGCAGGAAGAGAGTTCCGAAAGTTTAGAGCGCGATTGGGGACGTTTATAGCCAAACTGAAAAAAAGTTATATTGGCTCAGTTGTACTTTTGAGGCTTCTCTGTTCCCCCTATCACGGCGCGGCAAACCCATTTTTTGTGACTTAGAAATTGCAAATTTTGAGGTACATTCTACAAAGGCAATACTAAATTTTTCTGGGACCACCACTCAGTGGCGGATCCAGGAAAATTTAAAGATAGGGTAATTCACACCCCCCTCCACTTTTATTCCCCCCCTTTTTTTTAAATCTCGAAAAAAGCTTTGATATGCTCGTATTAGAAACATTTTTGCTTCTAAGATGAGTCTTTGCTCTGTTGGGTTTCACTGCAGAGCGTTCATATACACACACTATGAAGCAGCACCGGTCACAGAAAAGGAGTTTTCTCCGGTGCATCTTTCTAATGATGAGAGCGAAAAAATTTAGCAATAGTAATAGCAAAAGTAAATAAATAAATGCTGTGATTAATTAAAAAAGCCCGATATTTTTAGAACAAGATATGATTGCAAGGGCTGTAATATTTTGCAGATTCTAAAAAGATGTATTCAAAGGTCTGGATACAGTAGCCGTAGTTCTCTATATTCCTTTTTTAAGCACCCCATTACAGGGTTATTTGATTTAAACCGGTAAGTACTGAAGTTCTTGCGATGTTTCGGACCAAGTTATTGCTTAGTTTGTCAATAAGATCGGACGTCTGTTTATATTGATGAATATGTACCTTTTACACCTGGAAACAAATTACCGGTGTTTTGACTGCATTTCATTTCACGAGATTGTCCCCGCCCGTTGACAAAATTAATACTATTTTACTATGTCAATAAAACAATAGTCTTTCCTTTATTAATTAGCTTAAATTCGAGACTTGGGCTCCGACTTAAATAATATATTTTGACCGCGGGTTGACTTTAATTTCAAGTCCCCAGATTTTAATAAAAAAAAAAAAAACACTTGTGCAAATTGTAAACAGATCTAATTAAATATCAATTTTAATCGATTAGTTTTATTCATGACCAAAATTTCAAGTTTGAAAGAAATAAGTTCCAAATTGCCTTACTTTGCTTTTCAAAAAAGCCCCCTCTTTCTTCTGAAACTTCAGAAGTTTAAAAATTATCCCAATCTTTGATTTAAATAATTTTTTAAAATAGAAAATTATTAAATTTACTGGACTTTTTTTAATGGATTGGCAAATATCATGATTTAAATCTTTTTAGAAATCACCAACATCATTAAATTAAAAAAAGTAGCGTAAAAATTTAATACTTTAATCGTTATATAAATGAAATCATTAAGTTTCAAGCGATTTTATTGCTTTATTTTTCTATAATTAAAAAAAATTACTTATATAAGTGTAATATTTGTTTTAAATAATTATTTAGTATTTACACGTCTGTTTCAATAACTTTGTTTTTTCTTTAAAATTATATCTAATCCTTTTTCTCCCGGAGTTTTTAACAATCCTATCCCGTAAACTATAAGTTAGAAAATATTCTAAGATTTTTTTTGTTGTTGTTGTTTGTTTATTATTAACATTAGCAAAAAGGAATACCATTGATTTACTAAACTTAACTCCTAGGGATTTTTCTTGTATCCTTCTAATATTTACTTACTGGAAATCATTTTTAACTTTCTTTCTAACTATAGCTTCTAACTAATTTGCATATTATAATAGAATGACATTTTAAACAATATAATAAAATATATTTTATGCTATTTTAGCTATTATTATAATAAGTGCATAATAAGACTTTTCACAATGCACTTAAATTCATTTTCACATTTTACCAGACTACTTTTTACAACTTCTAAGAGATATTCAATTATGTGTGGACTACCAGATGTGTCAATTGTCTCAACTAGATAATTCTCACTTTTTCTTGTGGATACTACAGCACATAATATTGGTTCATTATGAACATTTGACCATCCATCTATACTAAAGTTAACAATTTGTCCATTTAGGTGTTTGGAACATTTTTCTTTCTCTTGATCATATATATTATCAAGTGATGCTGCACCTATTTCTACTTCATTTGCAGTAGTATCCCTGGCCTTAAAGCAGAAATCATCTTTTTAAATTGGGGATGATTAACCTGATGAAAAGCAGAATTGGTGGCATAAATATATCTTGCCACTTTCTCATCTAATATTTGCTTTTGAGTTTTAGTGGTCTTTATGGCATAATCATTCATGCTGTTCTTAAGAACACCAACATCATTTTCTATCTCACTGGTTTTTCTTTTCATAGTAGGTTTGGCTGCTTCAGATTTTGTACAAGTTAAATTGTTCTCAGTTGTTTCTTGAGGTTGATCACTAATATCATTTCTGTAAGAGGAGAAACATTTATCTACATGTCCTTTCATTCTGGCTACTAATCCCATCATAACTTTCCCAGAATTCTTGTATTTGGCTTTAACACCTTTTCCAGAAACTGTCTGCTCTTCATTAAAGTACATCCAAATATTATCTTTCTTCCTTCCTTCCATTATCCTTGTACTTTAGCAATAGCTCTCTGAACACGGAATCCTAAACAAGCGTGTTCTAAAATCTGAAATAATTCTGTATTGCCAATTTTCCTGATCAAATTTCTTTTGTTCTCACACTGTCACACTCAAAAGTCACCCCCCCCCTTACCTTGAAGGATTCCCTAAACCACTGCAGTGCCATCTAATGCTATTATAAGAAATTAATTTCATTTGAGTGTTGAAGATTTCTATTTAGAATACATTCTATCAATACAAAATCCATTTTTGAAAAAGGATTTTAATCACTTATTAAAAAAAAAAATCCCTTGATTTAAACCGTGATTTAAATCAACGAACCCTGTTTAAAAGTAAAAGTATAGGAGCGGAAAAGGGATTGTCTTTGACACCGAAGAAGCACTTCGATTACTGAATAATGAATCAAACGAATTTTACTTTTGGTGACTACATCACTTTATCATTCACAAAATCTATATGTTTTTCTCTCTCAGATTCTACGCTCCGAAAGTGGTTTGTGTCGCGAGCCGTTTTGGTTGGTTTAGATGATGCATCTTAAATGCCTCAATTACTTGCCTTTTCAGAGCGTGAATCTTTTCCGATTATATTGCGGTTGCCGGTGATTCATGCATAGTAAAATCGAGTTTAAAGCCAGTTTTTTTTAAAAATCCGTTTCCTTAGTCGTAGTCTGGTTAGACATGCGTAATCTGGCTCTCATTGGCATACCTTGTCACAGTTTTCTAAATGAAAATCACAAAAATTCTTTCTATGTAGTAGCGGATTCAGAAAAGTTTCAAAGAGGAGGAGGAGGATAAGTTTGGCAAAGCAATTTTTAACGGTGTATTTCAGAAAAAAAAAGATGATTTTGGTACATAAATACAAACAAACTAATTTTGTCAAGCACTCCAAAATTTTTAGAGTGTCTCTTTACAAGCTGTACGTATACCCTGTATTGGTTACAAAACTTAAAAAAAGAAAAATCTTGATTGAAAATTTTGCAGAATGTGAAGAACGTTTCGAAAATTTTTACTGTGCAATTACATGATTAAGATTTTTTTTTTTTTTTTTTTTTTTTCTGAAAGTTTCATACAAGGCACTGTTTTTTCATTTATTTCGGTGTGTAGTGTAACTTATGGAGAATCGTCCTGAATTTTTTCGAATCCCGGCACAATTAGTTTATTTTAATTTGTTTACCAAGACCGTAAGAAAGTTTTAAAACTCTTCGAAATACATGCAGATGGGTGATTCTTCGCTGGGTAGGTCCACAGAATTCAATGTGTAAGTTCTATCTGTAGGTCTGCAGGCAGTGGCGGATCCAGAAAGTCTGTTTTGGGAGGGGCTAAATTTTGAAAAAAAAAAAAAAGCTTATTTCACCCAAACAAAATGTACAATAAAGCAAAATTTTAGTCAAACGAATGTAAAAACTTTTGGGAGGGGCTAAGTGATTAAAAAAGATCACTTTATATACTCAAAGTGCATAATGAAGCAGAATGTTACCCTTTAGAGCAATCTCTTTTTTTTGGGAGGGGGGGTGAAGCCCCTTAGCCCCTCCCCAAAATCCGCTACTGTCTGCAGGTCGTTTAGTGGGACAGAGATGCGGATTCAAGAAATGAATCTATTTTCCGGTGATAGTCTAAAATAGGTACAGCGAAACCCTACGTTAGCAAGGTTTAAAAAAACCCAGGGTTTAAAAAAAAAACCCAATCCAGGTGGGTTTTATTGGGTTTTTTGGGGTATTTTTGGCTTTTAAGATTTTTTTATAATAACACTTTTTGGATTTAAATTTTATAGTTTTATTTCAAAACAGAATAGTTTTAGTCTGAAAGAAAACTTTCATTACAAAATAATAATTAATTAATTAATTAAAATATAAAAATAACTTCAACTTTAATGCATTATCTTTTTCTGCTGGCGTTTATAAAAAACTTCTAATTTGTTATATGACCATAAATTGAAGTATATTATTGTTCACTTAGAAAAATATGTTATTTTTGATTGGCTGTTTTCAATTACTTCTTAAATTTATGAACTTTCTTTTTTTACCATTATGTTTTTTGAGTCATATTTTCTAGTTAGAATATAAGTCTGTAAACCCTTTGCAGGTCAACTTGCTGCAGAACAATACTATTTATTTAATAATTTTCTTTATAGTTATTCATTTTTGCTTTAAATACATATTTCTTTTTTCTTTAAAAAATCTAGATTAATGTGTCTGATATTAAATCCCACTAAACAATGTTTAATGAATGAGTTTTTTATTTCTCAGTACTATAAAGCAATGCAGCATTTAATACAACACAGGATGGTTCCCTGAACTTGGAATTCATTCTTAAGATGCATGTGTGCTTGTAATCGTTAAAAAAGAGACACATCCCATTCTTCTCTTATCTGGGAAAGGATTTTTTTTTTGGGGGGGGGTCACTATACTGATAATTTCATATTTCATTCGTATTTGAAAACTTGTTTATTAAAGAAATAAATTACTAAGTTATCCCAGCCTGCATTCTTCACCTATTCATTTCAAAACAAATATTGCAGATAGAATTAGTTTAAGGTATTACTATTTTTAAAAAGATTATTATTCTTTATGTTGAAGTTGGAAAAATCATTATAATAAAAATAATTATTATAATATATATATATTTATCTAACATAATACACCAAGTCATGTAGGTAATATTACATGTATTTAATGACAAATAACAAATGACTTAAATGAAAGAAAGGGAAAATTTTTATAATTTTTAATAAAACCCCCAAAAAACCCATTTCTGTGTGGGTTTTATTGGGTTTTTTTTAAGGGTCTTTTGGGGTTTGTGGGCGGGTCTGAAACCCTGCATGTTAGGACCCTTAGTGACGTTCACACTTAAAAAGCAGTCCCGTGCAGCTAAGGTGTTTCAGGATGTCTACCAGTCAGGGAAATAGGTCAGGAAAGTTTAGAGAAAGACTGGAAAATGCAAAATGGGTCAGGAAAATTCTCCAAAGAATAAATTTTTCCCCGTATAAAAATTCTTTGGCAGTTTTTTTTTTTTTTTTTTTTTCTCTCTTTGGACTCCAGAGTGAAAAATACCCATAATTTATGCTTAGATAGAATGAATGATTCAGAATGTTTGTGGGGTTTGCGATGCTTGCACTTATTTTGCATTCTGTGGTGGGGTGTTTCTTCTGACAGAAGGGCCAAAAGCTATCTGTGACCAGTGATAAAATTAGAGAAATTTTCGCTCTGTGTTCTTTTAGATTTGAAGTGCAATAGACCAAAAGATAAAAATTTTTGTTTGAAATTAGACATCTACTTTTAATATTGTCATCTACATATATTGCATTAAATACCATCTGTAGCATCAGCAGTATTAGTAAATATTGGTTAAATCAGCGTTTCTCAACCTGTGGGGTTGCGCCCCCCCCAAGGGGGGCGCAGAACGTTTGAAGGAGGGGGGCGGGGCGAGAAATAAACCAAAGAGCAAGTAGTGATGCACGTTTTTAAAAAATCATCTTATTTATTCTCATTTTTACAGAAAAATCTTATCCATTTTCGCTTAAAATGTTCATTCAAACTTTACTGATGACATTATTTTGTAGAAAATTCGACTAAATGATTAAAAAACTGAATGTATGCTGAAAAATCTGAGGGGTGGGGTGCGCTGTCGTAAGTTAGCCTTTGTTGGGGGGGGGGCGAGGTTAAAAGGTTGAGAACCGCTGGGTGAAATCTTAAACAAGTTGTATCTTTCTTGAAAGTCATTATAATTTTTTTCTATTTAATTTAAGTGCAGCAAAAATTATATTGCAGTTGAAAATTTATTTTAAGACAGTTGTAGCAAAATATTTAAATATAGAAAAATAATAGAAAATAAAAAGAGATGGTGCTGTTGAGGGATTTCCCAAAGTGAAATGCATGTATGATCAGGAAAGTTTTTCGAGAAACTCTCAAAAGACTGGAAAAAGTCAGGAAATCGACTTTCAGAAATTTAGTAGACACCCTGTGTTTAGGAATAACTGAAACGAACAGGTTAAGTTGGGATTAAAGGAATACATGGAGGGAAATTAACCTATAGCTGATAAATTCTTCTCCATATCCCTTGAAGCTGATTTGAACCCGAAACTGCAAATATAACCTGGTTAAAATAAGTATCGCACTAAAATTAATATTTTTGGTTTTCGTTAAAACTACAGTTTTCTGATGTTGTGCATTGTTAAATGATTTCAATTCCCTGTTGTTGCATTACGGGGGAAAAAAAAAAAAAAGCCTTGTTGTTATACCGCATTGACTTGCTTTAATGATAGGAACACGCCGTGAAATTAATGAAGAATTCCAAGAGCACCCCTCTTCCTTTGCTGCATCTGCTGCTTTTCCAAAATATCTTGTGTTTGGCAGGTGTAAACAAAACTCATGTGGGAATTTTCCCTTAACCGGACGCGTGTATCTTTCAGTTTGGTATTTCCCTTGCCGGATGACGGGGAACTCCTCTCTCCCCGCTCCCTGCCATCTGATTGAAGGTCAACTTTGCCGTCCTTGGTGCTTTTGCTGTCTCGTCGATAAAAAACACCTGCTCAGCGCTGTGGAATCTAGTTTTCCTTTTGATTGGGGCAAAATCGAAAACATAGTATCTGTTCAAAATATTATTACATTTTTTCTTAAGTGTTGTATAATTAACAAAATATTTGAAATTGAAATAGCTCTGCTGTGTTGTCTCAGTTTGTTTCAACGTCAGTTGTGATGTGATGACTGATAATAATCTGATATTACCTTTATAAATAAAAACGAAAATCTGTGTGTTTTTATGTCCATATAGCATACAATTCCACACCTTTTGAACCGATCGACTTGAAATTTCGCACGTAAAAAGATACAAAGAAATTTTTTATTCGGCTTTAAAAATCGTAAAATCTGTTCTATTCTCCAT
The DNA here is from genome assembly GCA_038373885.1 of Cheiracanthium punctorium. NCBI lineage: Eukaryota > Metazoa > Arthropoda > Arachnida > Araneae > Cheiracanthiidae > Cheiracanthium > Cheiracanthium punctorium. The sequence continues at coordinate 86,627 of JAWZYV010012600.1, forward strand.
TTTTTAAAATCAAATTTTCGCTATTTTCAGCTCTTGAATTCCGAGAGTAAAGAATTTTAATCTTTTGAGCGGCACAAACTTGGGTATCGTAAGTGATATGTACGTTAAAATAAATAAAATCTTTGTGTGAGTTTTTTTACACGAAGTTTTTACTTACTTTATCTTTGAACACCAGTATTTTGAGTGTTTTTTTCTGATATTTACGTTAGTTTGATGTCACGTTAGGCTTTCGAGGGAAAATTGTGATTCCAGTTCGTTTGAGATAGCATCTTTAGATTAACCAGTTTAACTTTTTTCTAAAAGTAAAAATGACTTCTTCCTGACTCCTGACCAAGTAAATGACTTCCTCTGCATGCAGGCACACAAGATATCGTAAACAATCAGTTGAGCAAATGTGGAGTAGGCAAAATTGCGAAATAAACGCCAACGTTTCACTGCACGTCACAAGTAGCGGATCCAGAAATTTTTTGGGGGAGAAAGCAGAATGTTACCCTTTGGTAATCTCTTTTTTTGGGGTGGGGGGCTGAAGCCTCCTAGCCCCTCCCCTGGATCCGCTACTGCACGTCACTATGTAGAATCCTATCTTATATTAGAGTTTTATGTGGCAAAAGTAATGGTATTCCCGAAATGCATTGTTTTAAAAAATGTTGATAGACTGTAAATTTCATGCCTCCTATGTAGGCATGTCGGTATTTCATCTATTTCGCCACTCACTTATATCTTTAAAGTTAATAAAATATGCTAATGTGCCAAGGATAGGAATCTCGTATCTACTTTTATGTTAACTTTATTACTTCATTTATTTTAATGGCAACAGATGCAAGTAATTTAACTCAGCAGAGTTGGTGATGAATGTCGGTATCTAAACAGAAAAAACACCCGCTGAGCTTTACATCTAGTTGTTGCCATTTCCAGCTTAGACATAGCGTCGATTTTGATATCGCATATGTTAGTGTAATATATAAATAGATAGCATGGATTAAAACACCGTATACACGAATCAGTGGCGGATTATTGGAAATTTGTCGGGGGGGGGGCGGTTAGTTAGAAGATTGACATATACACCCATTTTATGGAAGTAAAATAGGATCTTTTACATTAATTTCTTTTTTCTGGGGGGGGGGGCGGTCGCCCCCTCCCTTTAATCCGCCCTTGACACGAATAAATATTTTGTGTTTTTTTAAATAAAAATGTTTGTTATATCAATCATTTTCCAATTGGCGCCTTACAACCAAACCAACAAAGGATAAGTAATCCTTCATTAATATATATATATATATATATATATATATATATATATATATATATATATATATATATATATATATATATATATATAAAATAGTAAAAAGGCTAATCATACGAATCAAGAAAACATTCTACTGCAGTTTTCGTAGTATATATATACACTTAACACCAAATCTTAAGCAAATCAGGAAGATTTAGATATATCCAGTAAATGGAAACCCAAACAATGGTAAAAAAGAAAATTAAAATTGAATTGGATGGAATGAAAGCAATGGGTAGCAAGCATCGACTATACTTGTCAGGCCCCACAAGCCGAATACTTGCTACCAAGACAAAAAACAAAATAACAGGATTTCAATGCAGCCACTTAGCTCAAAGAAAGCTAAATATGTGACTACGGGGGGGCTATCCTGTTAATAAGTAAAAAGTAATCAAAAAGACATACCCAGAAAAAAATGAAGAAAAGATGAAGATGAAGCGTCCAAGAGCCTTAAGCCTGAAAACATGGCTCGAACATGGAGCTGTTGCCAATGAGAGGAAAAAATTCGTTGCCAGAAAGATTTGGAGAAGATTCGAACAAGAAGTAAAATGTAAGAGTTATTAAAATAATAATGATTATAAAATAAAGAAATAATATAGAGTACATTAACAACAACAAAAAAAAGAACAAATTAAAATAAACTATATATTATTACTAAAATGAAGAAATATTGACATGAGATATTTTAGGGTTATTTTAAAGGGATACATCTAACTACTTAAATAGCTCACTATTCGCATTATATGCCTAGATATATCAGTGATTATATTAATTATAAGAAGCGCATTTTTGTTGATATAATACCAGTGATCATTAGTTCATTTGTAATTTTTTTTTTTCAATAAAACATGTACTAAAAAGCCAGAATTTTATCGATTTTTTTTTTTTAAATTTTTTATAAGCAAGCCAGCAACCAATCCCCAACCTCTCCAACCAAGAATTCCCAGAAGGGACACATGTTTATAGAAATACTAATTGCAACTAGGAAATAGAATGGAATTTAGAAATTTTCTAGGGTAATTGTATTTTAAAGCAATATGATACAGCGATGATATATTATCAGACTTATAATTACTTGTACAAAGAAACAGTACTCTATATAGATGATTAGCTATAATATTTCTAAATACAGATATATGCATGCAAGAGGTAAAATCTGTAAAACTAATTGCATTGAAAGGGAAATCATCTCTTTTATTATATATGTTAAATGTGAGTTTCTTGTCCTTATTTATTATTAGTTGTAAATCAAAAAATTAATACAGTTATTAGTTAGAGGATTTTTAATTAATTCTAAATTATCAGGATAAGTAATAGGCAATTTATCTGTGTAAATATAGTTATCTGTAGCAATAACAATTATATCATCTATGTACCTATATATTATAAGAGAGGAGTTATCATATTGTTTCTCATAATTAAATAGATAAATATCAGCTCAGTAACTTGAAGTAGATCCACCTTGTGGTATACCTAAGATCTGTTTGTAGAGTTTATTATTATGTAGTATATAGTTATTGTATAATATAAACTTAAGTAGATGTTTGAAATAAGTAATAGAATATTGTGATGGTAGATTTAGACTATGTATGCTATTATTAAATAGATCAAGTATAGTGTTGTAGAGATCATCTAAATGTATGTTATTAAATAGATCTTTAAAGTCATATGTAGATATGGAAGATATAGAATGTAAATCTTTAATTTTGTTTTTTAGCTCATAACTATTACTAATAGATATAGAGTTGCAATTAGCCTTAATATATAAGTTATGCAGCGAAGTTAGTATTTTTAGTAATGATTTACTAGCTGTATTATTGTAAGTATTACATCCAATAGTTACAGTTCTAAACTTAATTGGAGTTTTATGAAATTTAGGAATTAATACTAAGTAAGGATAATTAAGATTATCATGTTTGAGGTTAAGTAGCTTATGGTAGGCTAGTATCTTTTTATTAAATAAATATGGACTCAGTAGTATTAGTAAGTTTAAAGTTAGAATTGTTGTTAATTGAATTAGATAAAAGACTATGATATAATTTTTTACAAATAATTGCATAGTTATTAAAGGATTTATCAACATAAGTAATAACAAAGTATTGCTGCAAATATTTAATCTGATCAGATAGATATAGTTTTTTTGAGGAAGCAAAAGATTTAACTAATATATTATTTAATGAAGAAAAGATAATACTTTAATTTTCCACATATTAAAAAAGGCAGTAGGGATATTGAATTTTAGTGAAGTATTATATATATATAATAGTCAATATCATAGGTAAACTGTTCAATAATATCTTTTATATTATATTTAGATGGTAGTCTATGCTTAGTGCCTTTGATCATAAGTTGTCTTAATTTTAAATCCTTTATTATTTTAAGGTCACCTGTAACTATGTGTCCATAATGGGAATTAACAAATGAACTATAATGATCTGGTACATAAACAGTCAAAGGAATCATCCGGTGAAAAATTCTTACAAAAAGAATTGTAGTTGAATATTTTTCTACCCATGGGTATAGGATATTTAAAGGATTTTTTTATAAGTAGGTCATTAATTGGAAATAAATCACTATGTTTAGAAAGAAGTTGATTAAAGTTTATTGATCGAAAAGAAGGATGTGTATAATGTATGACAAAGTTACTATTCAATATGGACTGCGTATATTTGTTTTTAACTATGTCATGATTAAGAGCATTTGCTCGGACAATCATAAGGTCATAAAACAAATGACTAAAATGATCAGACAGAGACAAAGTGTAGAAGATTTTGAGTCAATATCATGATATTTATGAATCAACTTCTTTTTAATAGAGAAGACAAAAGTTCTTACAGGTATCCAGTTGAAATTAGTTAAGTAGGTATCATTTAGAAGTTGAAGTTCAGACTTTATAGCATTGTTGGATAAAATGGAATGAGTATGTTTTGAGGACTTACCTCTCTTGGAACGATAAGTTTTTTTGTATCTAGTCAGATTAAGTTTATAATAAATAGGCATATATTTTGTAGGGTCAGTATTTTTAGAATAGTAATGTAGAAGTTTATTATTTAATATCTGGTTGAGACCATATGGATAACATGTATTGTGATTATGTATTAACTGATCCTCTAGAAATAGACGTTCGTTATGATGTTTTTGGATGGCAAGAATCTCTATTTTAATGTTTTCAAACCCATGGGTATGAAAATAAGCATATTCAACATTAGCAGAATGATCAATTAATAGGAAATTTTTTACGTTACTACGATGTAAATTAATTCGCAAATGTAGCGGATTACGTGTAAGTCCAATGTAAGCCATATTACATAAGGTACAACTAATTTTATAAATACAATTATATGTTTTGCAGAATATATCCCGCAATAGTTTCAACAGGATTATCGGAACTTTTTTTCTCGTTTAATTGTTGAATTTAGCAGAGTGGCAAACAACATGCTGTTTCTATTGTAGCTACAAATTTAAAAGAAAAAAATAAAATCGGTCACTTGTATTCATGAAAATATTGTGAAACTTAAACTTTTTCGACAATTCATTCAAGAGTTTCGGAAATTTGAAAAAGACTGAAATTTTGCATGGTTTGGTGTTTTTTCAATCTCTAACACAAAGGCCTATTTTCACCTAGAGATATCAAATTTGCAATTTTCTTCAGCTTTTTCCCCCCTTTCTTTTTTTTTTAAATCAACATGTATTCCTCATTTGAAAATGCAGTTTCAGTGCATTATGTTGAAATTACTGCTCGTGTACAAGGCCGTACCCAGGGGGTCTGGACCCCTCTCTCGAAATTTCGGTTTTTGCTAATAAAATAATAATGATGAAATCTTTTTTGTGAAAAATTCTGCCTTTTTCACCGTTCGGACCCTGCCCGAAATTTTTTTCTGGGTACGGCCTTGCCTGTGTACATAGTTTATTTTCCGGGTTGGAGAATTTTGTTGATAGTGCTAGAAAAATATAAGTTAGTACAGTTGGATAGAGCATCCTAATCGATGCGTATGAAATACTTTGTATTCCTGATTTTTAGTAAAAATAGTTTTAGTTATGCAATGGTTAACTTATACAATGAAACCTGAGTTGGACATCTGTGGTTCCCCCCAAAAGTGTCCAACTTATAGAGGTATATTTCTATATTATGGGCATGTTCCATTCGCCAGAAAAGTGTCCCAAGTTGTGGGGGTTTCCAACTTCGGAGGTTCCACTGTAATATTATTCTTTTAATTTTGTGAAAAACTTATTTCTTTAAAACTGAATTTAGCGACTTGCATTTGACAACACTGCCCCTTGTCCGTCCGAAAACACCAGGTGAAGAGAAATATTTCAGAATTTCCGATATTCGCCGCAGTTTCCTCAGCGCATGCTCTCTGTGGAATCTGAATCTGGGAGGGATGGAAAAATCATGTGTCTGAAGGGGAAGAGGGAGGGAAGAAATAAACTACAAGAAACCTGAATCCGGCACGCGACTGCCTCATACTGTGCGGGGGGAGAGGGAACATGTACGGTAGTGGCAGGTGGTCACTTAGCTTACTTTATTTTCTTCTATTCTCCCCCCCCCCCTCTTCTCTATTTTCTTTTTAAAATACTTTTTCTGCTTTTTCTTGTAGGGGTCAGTCGGAGTCGGGGCGTTGTAGAAAGGCTGGGCAAGCGTCAGGAAGGCGAAACAGCTGCCCGCCGCGATGGAATTTTGATAACAGTGTGTTTAAGAAGAGAGGAATGCAGAGCTCTTTTGGGTGGCTGTTTGGCGCTATTTAGCGCATTGTTTGGTGCTCGTCTTCCAGTTAAAAACCGTACGCTGCTGAATCTTGATTGGCAGTGAGGTTGTTATCGTGTTAACTACATTAAAAGCACGAATTTAATATTGGAGCGTGACTTGTGCGATCGTGAAGATTTAAAAATATTTTCTAAATATTTGGTCATCTGTTACCCCTTTTATGAAAGAAACTAAATAAAACCTGGAAGTTGGAATTTTTTGTTTGTTTGTTTGTTTGTTTTAAGTTTTGACCGTAGCATTTTAATTTTATGAAAAGGTCCAATAAAGGCATGTTATTTAGAAAAACATTGGGTTATTAACTGTGGTGGATCCAGAAAAAAATTCTGGAAGGTGCGCAATTTTTTTTTTTTGGGGGGGGGGGGAGAAGCTCCCTTTTTTATAAATTCATTTGAATTTATAAAACAAGTCAATCTTTTAAAGTGTAAATGTAGTTCGTATGAAGGGGCCACGTTTTCCTGTTCCTCCTCTGGATCCGCCTATGGATAATATAAAACATAGGAAAAGGAGAAAAAAATGTTAAAATAACTAAGATTTAACTATATAAAAATTTTTGTTGCTTATTGATGCGAGCTGAGTTTCTGAGCAAGTTTTTTCTTTCTAGAATTTATTTTTATTTTTAAATACCAATTAGAAATGTAAATTCGTAAATAAGGTGGATTTATGACTACGTATTGCTAGAAAATTTTCCCGATTTTCTCTCCAGTCTCCAGTTACAAAAGAAAGTAAAATTTTTCATACAAAGCATCACTATGAATAAAGTTAGACTTTTGTTTAAACATTACTTGGAATAAAAATATGTTGCAATTTTTAACCATGTCCAAATGTTCCCCAAACCCATGTTCAAATTTCTGGAATCCAATACGACGACAAAAAAGGGTTTGTCCGTGTGTCATTCTGTCCTTGACCTTTTTTTTTTTTTTTTTTTTTTTTTCCCTTCTCCTTCCGCTCATCACCTGAAAATCGCTGTAGTAAATGAAACAAAATTTTGTGACATGATAGGTGTCCACTCAACTTAAATTATAGGCATCGAGTTTTTGAAAAAAATTCATTAGATTTTGAGAAATGCCAAAACTTTGTTCGCGCATCACGTTTATAACAGCTAAAACCAAATAAAAAAAAAATCGATGACATGATAGGTGGTCTTCAACTGAAATTAGAAATGCCAAATTTTTAAAAATTGTAATAAAATTTTGAGATTTTCCAAAAACGTTTCAAAATGTGTAAGCTCGTGCATCATGTAATAACGACTGAAGTGAAAGAAATGAATTTTGATAATTACAGGGGAACATCCAACTTAAACTATAGTGCACCAAAAATTAAAGATTTTTTGATTAGAATATCAAATTTTCCGAAACATTTTCAAAATAGGTAAATTTTTAAGCTTTCGAGCCTGTTGCCCATGCGATAATAAGGCCCTGTGTGCTTGAAGATCAGTACTCTAAAATTAGTTTTGCTTCTTTTCCGCATTATTGGAATCCGCATATTGGAAATCATGCCAGAAAATGAAATTAAAACATATAATTTAAGATTTCATTATTTATATGGTCTCTTAGACGGTTTACCATAACGGGACATTATTAAACGTGGAAAAGGGACTTAAGCCACAATGTTTGCTGCTTCATAAATCGATGAATTTTGGTCGTAGAAGGACGAATTGCTTTTTATTGTGCATGAAATTGTGTAAAGAAAATTTTTCTAAATATAACTTGTAGAACCGGGGGACCGTGTAAAAATTTAAATTTCGTAATTTTTATAGAAATTGATTTATTGACTTTGATTGCTTCTGATATAATAGATTATGCAATTTAAAGCACTTTTGCAATTGGAACTATGCGTCTCTGACTAACGGTTTAGGATATAGCCATTGGGCAGCGTTAGCACTGGACACCCTGTATATATATGTATATACACTAGTTTAATTTTATATAATTCTTTTTCCAACTTCAACATAAAGAATAATAACCTTTTTAAAAATAATAAAACCTTGAGCTAATTCCATCTGCAATATTAGTTTTGAAATGAACAGATGTTGAGTGCAGGCAGGGATAACTCAGTAATTTATCCCTTTAATAAATAAGTTTTCTATACGAATAAAATATGTAATTATCAGTATAATGACAAAAAAAAAAAAAAAAAAAAAATTCTTTTCCAGATAAGAGAAGAATGGGATATGTCTCTTAAAACTTACAAGCATCCATCTCAAGAATGAATTCAGGTTCAGGAAACCATACTGTATTGTATAGTTGCTGCGTTACTTTAGCGCTGAGGAATATAAAACTAATTCATTATACATTGTTTAGGTGGAATTTAATATCAGACATATTAATTGTAGATTTTTTAAAGTAAAAAGAAATATACAGGGTGTTCCAAAAAGATGGTTACGGGCAGGGCTTGCGCGTACTCGCATTTTACGCGTAAATCGATATTTTTTGAAAAAAATTGACTCTCACTTTTTGAAACTGCGAGTCAAATTTGACTCGCAAAATTTCAGCCGGACATAATAACGATGTTTTCTCTCGCTTTCCGGATTTTTCTAGATCTCTTTCCGAATTTTTCTATATTAGCCAGCTGTGTCTCATAATTCCGCTTAACATTGCTTGTTATGAATGAGCATTCAGCGTCCAAAACAGGATTAAAAACTGCTACAGAACCATAGGCGCACCCACGGGGGGGGGCTATATGGGCTCAAGCCCCTCTAAAGGTGAACAGTTAGAAGTGAAAAACTTAAAAAAAATGAAAATTGTCACTAATTAATTATTACTATTATTATTATTTATTGTCTTCAAATTATTTCTAAAGTATTTTTTGCCTAAAAAGATGTTAGTTTTTAAATAAATATTTAATTAAGAGAGTTAATGAAACACTGTTAAAGTCGGTTACAATAGCACTGAAAAGATCAGATAATTATTTATGACTCTATAATGAGTTTTTGTTTGTGGGCTTGTGTTGTATGGGCAAATCAAGTGGTACAGAATATTTTGACGTTATAAGAGGGTTGTAACTATTATCGATCTCACTATAACCGAGTTCAGCAGTATTTTCAGCTCAGCCCTCCCTAAACTAAAATCCTGGGTGCGCCACTGTACAGAACTGCATTGAAAGATGAAAATCTGTTTAATATGACTCTAAGTTTAAATACCACCATTAACAGAATTTCCTTTTGGAGAAAGCATTAGATATTTTGAAAATGCAAAACAGAGAAAATGTGTAAAGAATAAAATATTCATAGTTTAATGCTATGTCTTTGTAAAATATTTTATTAAAAATGCTAAATTCGATTTAATTATTCTTAAGTAATTAACAGGACTTTCAAATTTCATTGTGTATGAGAAAAAAAGGTATGCGGAAATGTGCATTTTATGCACGAATACAATTTTATAATTTTTTTAAATTTACTTCTTTTTCTGTCGATTTTTCATCACTGTTTTAACATATGTATTTGAAAAAATTATGCTACTCATATCCGCAATCTAGTTTATATTAATCGTGCATTGTGGAGAAATCAATATGTAGGTGGAAAGTCAATAATTACCTGAGAAAAAATGGAACGTCTTTATTTTCTCTTTCTTAGATTAAAAAAAAAAAAAAAAAAAACTAGTTTTTTGACTTTGACTCGCAGTTTTCAAAAATTGACTCTCACTTTTATTGACTGCGAGTCAACATGACTCGCAGATTTTAAGTCTAGCGCGAGTGGAGGTTACGGGCTTTAATTCTTAATCTATTAGAGATAAGTGGATGGTGTAAATTGAAAAAAATGTTTAAAATAAGGTGGGAAATAAGAATTCGTCCAGAAAAAAGTTATCTCGTTCATTTACAAAAACTTACACTTTTTAAATTTTTATAAAGTGTAAGTTTAGTGCAGGGGTAACGGGACAATTCCCAATTAGAAAGTTTTTATTTTCCACCCAACAAGGCTAATAGAAAAAACCTCATAACTGTAAATTTTAAACTGGGTGAGTTATGCTTAGTTGAAAATGGAAGGCTCGTGCAGAGGGATCATGCACAAAAATAGAAATGTAAATTTGTGGCATGTTATAAAAGATAGAATGGTATGGAAATATTTACATTAGAGCCATTTTTGCGTTTTTAGGGTAGATTCATGTATTCGTTGAAAATTATCATATTTTTCAAAACAACTTTCTAACAGACGAACTCAGGCGATTTTTTATTTCCTGTAAGTTGTATTTAACCATTTCAAATGTTTACGTTAACACAATTTTTAACAACTGCATAATGAAATGCAGGCGATTTCTTTGGAGTTTACTCATTTGTTTCCAGTAGTAGCTCTTATCAGAACAACTCAACCAAACTTTTTCTTGTACATGTCAGAATAAATAGTGTATTAAAAATTATGCATGTGATATTTAGTTTCATATTTTCGAAATAAAAACATATAACTAGTACTGCATAACTTTTTTTTTTGTTTTTTTTTTTTTATTTTTGACAAATGACGAGCTGTTTGAATTAACAATGATTTATTCTAAGTGCAATAGAAATAATGCAGAAACTGCTCGAGAATTCGGACGACGATATGTGAATTCATCTGAAATTTCTCTCATGTTTGTTTACCGGACGACGAGGCGATTGAGAACTACTGGTGCTTTTCATCCAAAACCTATCCCTGGGAGAAATCGCTTGTACGGTGAAAACAAAGAAACGGATATTATAGCGTTGTTTTTCTGCCAACCCACGTGCAAGTATTCGAAAACGAAAAGCAAACGCGACATTGGGACTACTTAGAACATTGATATGAATTCTTGAAAAAAATAATTAGCATGCCATTTTTGTATACATGAACTGCAAGCACTCCATCCATCTGATTTGCTAAAAATATTATCGCGTCACGGCATGAATGTATTTATTTACGGAGGATGAGTCAATAAATACTCATAACGATCATTATTAGAATAATACAAAAACATATTTTGTGCAAGAAATACACCACCATTCAAAGAAAAATTTCTGTCTCCGTGTGGTGCTGAATTTGGAATGGAGATGGTTTGTCCTGTGTTTTTATGAAGGGACATCTACAGCCTCAAAATATCTGCAGCTTATGTTAGACGGCATAGTAACAGATATTTTGGAGAATACACCATTATCGTATGTTAAAATGTGTGTATTTTCAATAAGATGGAGTACCAGCACACAAGGCTATAAGTGTAACAAACTGGCTCAATGTTAACTTTGATAAACAGTGGATTGGTTTGAAAGGAGTCACAGAATGTCTCCCCCCCCCCCCCTCCCCTCGGATCACCTGATCTGACGCCGCTCGATTTTTATTTTTGGGGTCGGCTTCGAACACTAGTTTATAATACTCGTCCTCTAAATGCCACTGATCTAAAACAAAAGATAACCGATGCATGCAACAATATTACTGGAGAAGTACTCCAATATATTTACAGAAGCATTATTAGAAGTTAGAAGAGCTCAGTTATAAATTGGAGTTGATGGAAAACATTTCGAGAATGCTTTGTAAATTGCATTGTCTTTATTTGCATTTTTAGCATTTTTAATGAAATTTGCTTATTTATATGAGTAGTACCCTCTAAAAGGCTTATAAAATTGAACATTTAGCAATCGTAATAGTTTTTTATTCATTTTCGAAAAATGTTTTATTTTAAAATTATATGCATTTACATAAATGTTATTGATTTTATATTTAATGTATTTATTTGAAGTGAAACGTTTTATAAATATAAGTATTAGTAACGCGATAAAGCATAAATAAGAAAAAAAGAAACGTGTACTTAACAAGGCTCACAAAATTTGCATATTCTTTAGCTTTCCGTTTATCTTGTGAAATCTGAATTTATAAGTTTTTAAATCGACTTCAGATTTAGTTTACCAAAAATTTTAAAAATATTTCTTACTCAAGATGCTTTATTCGAAACACATTCCAAGTTGCAATAAATTGCAATTTTTGATCTGAAAATTGCCGTTATCAATTTGTATTCGCCCCCTATTTTCACAAAAAAAAATGGCTTTTTATGTAATATAAAATGTCCGCGAAAATGATGTAAGTCCAATTTTTTTCTGCATCATAATTCAGTTAGTTTTAGAGATACGGTTATGCGATTTTTTCTAGTGGTCTTGTTTGATGGAAAATAAAAAACTTTCTAATTGAAGATTGTTTTGTACGGGGGGTCGTATAAAAATTTAAAAAGTGTAACTTTTTGAGAATTAGCTAGAGGAAATTTTTCTTAACGGATTCTTATTTCCGACCGTATTTTGAACATTTCTCCAATTTACACTACCCACTTAATCTCTAATAGATAAAGAATTAAAGCCCGTAACCCCCTTTTTGCAGACACACCGTATATTTAAAGCAAAAATGAGAGAATGAGTATAGAGAAAATTATTATTAAATAAATTTTCTTTTTAAAACTTCTTTATATTTCTTTATTATTAAATAACTAGTAGTTCTGTAGTAAGTTGGCCTGCAAAGGGTTTACCGACTTTTATTCTAACTAGAAAATATAGCTATGTCTTAAAAAACATAAAGATAAAAAATTAAGAAATTCATAAATTTAAATAGAAAACAGCCAATCAAAAACAACGTAGTTTTCTAAGTGAACAATAGTATACTTTTATCTATCTATGGTCATATAACCAATTAGGAGTATTTTATAAACGCCAGCAGAAAAAGATAATACTGCATTAAATTTGTAGTTATTTTTACATTTTCATTAATTATTATTTTTAATGAAAGTTTTCTTTTAGACTAAAATTATTACCTTGAAAAAAAAAACTATATAAAATTTAAATCCAAAAGGTGTTATACTATAAAAAATCTTAAAACCCCAAAAAACCTATAAAACCCGCCTGGGTTGGGTTAAAAAAACTTGGATTTTTTAAAACCCTGCCCATGGTCCACCCCCTGCCTACGTCCCCGGTTTCCATAAATATCAATCTATTTTAATAAATAGTATTGCGGTCCGTTTATAATTAAATAGAACTCTAGTTATTTCATAGTTATTTATTCATCATAAATAAACAGTTTTATCTCAGTTGTCTGCATATTAATTAGATTAAATCACGTTTGGCATTGTAGGAACTAGTTAATGATTACCATTCAGGCAGGATAACTTGGTAGTCAAATCTATTGAAATTTGTTTTAATTTTATATTTCTTTTAGTAAAAAAGATAAGCATAAATTATTTTCCTATTACTAAAATATTTTTGGTGAGAAACACTATGATCAATAACCGAGCTGTAATTTTTTTTCCCTTCGAAATTCTTTTGTATTTTAAAAAAACTGTGGGACATGGTTTTTACCTTTTGTACTGGCAATAACCCTGTAATAAGACCGATTTTTAAACTGGGCGCTTTGCTTGTGGGGGTGGGGGGTCCCTGACATTTGCAAATTCTGTTAAACTTGAAATCAGATACCTAATTGGCGAACTTGGTAAAAGAATTTTAACAAAAAGTATAATTTACTATCTATTTCTGGTCTACTTGGTAAAATTACACAAACCGAGTTGGCAAAAGTATGAAGTTATTAATATAGTTAAAAAATTAAGTTGGTAAAAACCAATATTTGACTTGGCAGTTTATCGACATTCCCCTCCCCATGGAAAAAAGATCTTAGCAATGGCCCTGTTTTTTGAACACTTTGTAAGCGGGGACCGATTTGCCGAGTTGGGGGCCCTGGGCAAAAGCTTCATCCCCCCCCCCTCTTTCGAAATCTTTTTTATACCGTACAAATAAATTTTCATATCACACCATACAAAGAAAGGTGTTATAGTAACATAAAAATGATTATTTAATCACGTTGCTGAATGAGACCAAATAGTTCGATCGAACATTTCATTCCGCATGTTCCATAATATTTTTGTATTTATTTTCCTACTGTCTATATCAGAGCATTTACCGTGCATTTCCGAATACATCCTGATCCGTGTATCACCCGAAGTGCGTTTTTTCTTCAAAAATTTACTCAAAATTCAAAACCCGTATATAAGCCGAGATTTAAAAAATAAAATCCTTTTCAATTATTTTATGTATAAATTATTAACGGTATTCAATTATTTCTTGTGCACGTTTAAAATATATAAATTATAGAAATAAAAAGTGCTATATTTGGAATGTTTAGCGATTTATAACTTGCGCCCGACGAGCGGAATATTACTTACGTTTTTTGCGTGTTATGTGTAATTTACGGTATTCTATTATTTCTTGTGTATGTTTAAGATATATAAATTATAGAAATTAAAAGTGTTGTGTATATTTGGCAATGTTTAGCGATTTATCGCTTGTGCCCGGTTAACAGAAACTTACTTATGCTTTTTGCACGATTGGCAGATCCGTATATAAGTCAACCCCGTATTGAGCTTTCTAAAAAGTTCCAAAAATTCTCGGCTTATATATATATATACGGAAATATATGGTATTTATAGTGGGATAGATCTTTGCTCCACTTAGGAAGGTGTTTCCTTTTACATGTTCCTATTGAAAATCAGTTCTGTGGTTTCCTCGCAATCAGCATACATCACTACATATCCGCTCTTAAATAATTTTTGCTCTGAGTAATTACCTGAGACTATACCGTTTAGCTAAAAAAAGGTTTGTATGTAATATTAGCGCTGTGAAATAGTAACAAATTATTATTACTATTATTTTTCATAAAATTAGTTTCTCTGTCTCTTATTTTAAATTAAAATCCAAATTTACACGTTTTTAAACTTAAAGAACAATTTGGGACCCCTTTTTGTCGGGGGCCCCGGGCGCTTGCGTCGAATGCCCTCCCGGAAATCAGGCTCTGTTTGTTAGTTAGTCAAACGTGCTAGAATTTTTGTGTTATGCTATCATTGGAATATAAAGGACTTTAGATTAAAGTGTGTAAATTACTAAATAATATTTATTAAAAAAATATTTATTTAATGTAAAACCTTTCTTATTTTATTTATTGTGACACGTGTGTGAAGTAACGGAGTGTAAGGATATTTTCCTATCTACTTAAATTCTTATGCCCATTTTGAAATTATCCCAGCCACCTTTTCCCCTTGGCGAGCAAAAAAGCTCGCCAACTCCTTTGATAACCGAGCGACGCCGTTCGGTCTTATGGTGATAGGAATTGGGATTTCTTTTATGAGAGTAGAAGGCATGCAGACGCGTAGTAAAGTGGTTAATCAGACAAAATACTCTCCAACCGCATTCTTTGAGTGTGCATTCTCTCATATCTCGATGATTCAGCTGTTCCACGACGATGCTACGTATTTCATAGAGAATGGAAAAATTCTTTGACTATCTATCAAGAAAAATAGATGAGTGAAATTGTCAAAACATTCGGCGTGTATTGTAAAATGTTCCACATGCTGTCACAATGCTACCTCCTCACTCCCTTTTTCTGTTTTGAACAGTACCCACACCCTTTCCCAGGGGGGGGGGGGGTGTCTGTATTAAAATAAAAATTTGTTCATTTTAATATCAAATATATTTACAAAATGCTCTAGTCGAAATATTATACCTGGATAATGTATCTGTATGAATTTATTATTATTATTTGCTAGCTACATACCCATTCTTCGCACGGAAGGAATACAATATTATTTATTTTATTTTATTTTTTTACTTGTACATATGAAATTAATTCTGTGGTTGCAGACCCCGAAAATGCGAAATTATCTGTCTCGTGATTTAAACTTTGCCTTACAAAATTCTGACTTCAGAAGATGTATAGCGCAACTGCAAAATGATGATTTTAAAAATATGTCAATGTTACAAATAACCTTTCACAGACCGAATTGAGATCCAGGCATATTTTAAATGAGGGAGAGAAAAAAAAAAGGAAGTATTGTATACAATTTTCACTGTGGGAACATGGGTCATTTCTGACTATACTTTTACATACATTGGTTTCAAAAACTGAATATACAGTTTAAATAATAAGTGAAATATTAAGAATAAAAAGATTTATTTTTAAATTTAAGTAAAGAAAGGGGGGGGGTGTATCAAGATAGTTCTGTAAAAATTTATGAAAATGACTATTTTCATGATTTTTTTTTATCTAGTTTCCCAATAATGATAGAAATGCAACTTCTGTTTCAAAAAATCAAGTTATCTTTTAACTTGTCGGCCAATTTTTTCAAGCAAGTCAATATTGATAAAATTTCATTTTTTAATAAAATTTTAGTTCGATGTTCCCAACTGCTAACATTGGCCTGTACAAGATATTTTGCAAAGAAATATTAACTTTCATAATGCATTTTTTCTACAGAATAAAATTTTATCAAGACAACTGTTTATTTTTTCTTAATTCGTAAAGCGTGAGTGATGCACAATCGTAGTCACTGTAGAACACTTTAACATTTTGAGTCAACATTTTGAGGTCAAAAATTATTCGAAATTTATGACCTTAAAATGTTGTCAAATGCCTTACGATTTAAAATAATTTTATGTTCTATTTATCACAATAGTTAAATTTAAATTTTTATGTATTTATTTTAATGGTAGTTGCTGATATTCTTTTCTAGCCGTGTGACTCCGAATTTAAAAATATTCTCGGTTCGATATAGTTAAACTTGAACAGATGATGTTACTTTTTTTTTTTTTTTTTTTTTTTTTTTTTTTTTAAGATAAAATATTTTTGAAAATATTTGTTTGTCATCTTTCTATCGATATGTATTTATATATTTTTAACAGATAGTACACAAAATACTTTTTGTTGGCATCCTTTCTAACGGAAATTGTTAAAACAAAACAATTCAGATTAAGTAGTACAAGATTGCAACAATGTGCGTTTGTGTGCCCGCATGCATGCGATGCAAAAGAAAGGAAAAACTTTTTTTTTATTAATTTTTTTGTGACAGTTTCTCTGTCTTCCTTCCGATATGCCCTTCATATTGGTCGATGCCCCTATTCCTATTTTTATCGTGGGCTGTATTTTATCGGACGTCTGTCCGGGCCAAGGAGGGTTCTCTTTTTATTTCGGTTGTTCGTTCGCATTTTTGTGCGATGTGCTGTTGGTTCGGAAGCTGATTTCGGCCCTTCACTGTGGCTGTGAAGTTTTCCGAAATTGTTTCATGATGATAAATGTGGTATGAACAGAATCCGGATGAAGAAATGTCGCGTGATGTTCAAATGTTAAAATGGACCGCGGGAACTGTGTGTGTGTGGATTTTTTTTTTTTTTGGGGGGGGGTGACGGCTAACTGTTTCAAAGGGAACTTTTTACGTGCATCAAAACGATTAATGATTTATCCCCTCCCCCCTTTCAAATATTACTAGATCATTTATAAACGCATTCGGTCTTTCAAAAATGTATAACGCAATAAAACGTACAATTGTCATGTTGTCTGGAACTTATTTGTCGGAAAAAGCTAGGGTATGCATTTTATTTCTCGCATTTCATATCTATAATAATTAAGAAACTTGTGTGTTTGGAAAGAAACATGCGTTTTTCGATGACAAAGGTTGAGGTTTTATTAAATGCATTTGCAATTCCAACGCTATTTAAATGAAGTATACATGAATGGTTCTATTAATATGAGAGTAATTGGACAATGTAAATTTTCAAAAATTAAATTTATTCTAAAAATGTGAAAAAAAAATCAAGAAATAGCTTTATAAATTTAAATAGTTAAAATAAAACATCACCTTTTTACATTTACCCCAGACTGCACATAAGCTTAAATCAAGCTTGACATTTCTTTGAATTTGACGTATTAATACAAGCTTGACAGTTCAATTCAATAGCTTGATTTTCCCTTTCGAAAGCGTGCAGTGATGGCGCCATCTGTGAAAGAGAATGGACATTAATTGTCTAGCGTTTCTCAAATTGCTCATATTATATCGTAAAAGTTGTGTTTTATTTTATTATCGTACAAAACCTGGACATTAAACACGCAAGGGGAAGGAATGAATGGGATAAGCCTCTCTGAAGTGTAACACGAGGGCAGTTTTAGTTTTATTTACATCTAATTAATATTGGTAATGCCATTAAGTAATTAATTAGCCCTAAAAATAAATTTTAATATAATTAACACAATTTAGTTAGTTAATATACTTCACTTTATGGGTGGTAAAATGAGGCGGTTTGCGGCCGCTACAAAATAATTTATCATCAGTCATAAATGTACTTGACCATAGAATTAAAAAAAGATTCTATATTTCCAAATATGGAAATTCTTCAAAATAAAATACAATTATACTACGAAGTTGATTTCAAAATCAGTTGTTTGTCTCGATTTTGGCCAGTATTGCCCAAAACATGAGTGTCGTGATATTGAAAGTTTTAAAACGTGTGCTGCTGTTAAGTTTATATTATGTTTATTTCCCTATTAAGAGTCTCTAAATCACACATAACATTATTTTAATTTTGATGCATCCCATGGAAAATTAAAAGAAACAAATAACACATCGGCCAGTTATCAATGGCCAGAAATAACCCTAACAGTCACTTCAAACTTTAGTCAAATCAACCCGACTCAGATTGGCGCAACGGATAGGACACTCGCCTCCCAACCCAAAGGTCCCGGGTTCTATTCTAGCCGCGGACACATGATGGAAACAGATAAAATTAAATTGAAATTTCAGCGTAGAAGGGAAAATGCGTGGCAAAATAAAATATGTGGGGCGAGTTCGCCGACCGGCGCCCCGTGTATTTAGGATTTTTTTTTTAAAGGAAAATTTTTTAAGCTTGATATTAAGCTTGCTATGTCAAGCTTGATTCAAGCTTGAAATGTCAAGCTTAATGCAAGCTGGGCAAGTGTAAACTAGAACACTTGATTCAAGCTGGCATTAAGCTTACACGCTTGAAATTTTCAAGCTTAATTCAAGTTTATTGACTTGATAAATCAAGCTTGCTGCAAGTTTGATGCAAGTTTGCTGTGCTGTCTGGGACCGTTATATTTTATTGTATAAATTTTTATATTTTATTGTGTTTTTGCGTTCAGACACCTTGATGTCTGATGAAGTCAACTATGCATAAAAAAAGAGTTAGATCAGCACAGAAAGTATGAAACTGGGAAAAAGAAAAATCCCAAACAACTAGAAAAAACATTTGAAAAATGAAAGAAATGTCAAAATATATCGATCTGAAGAATTATTCTCAATTTCAGTGATACCGCATATTTTAGGAAAAGCTATAAAGCATGTTATAAATGTTTTCATTATTTTTAAGTTTTTTCCCAGGAAAATTAATATAAAATTTTTTAATGTATTAAATGTAGAAAAAGAAGCTCAGATGAAAAGATTAGATGCATTATCAGAAATTCCAAAAATTGGAAGTGGCTGATTTTAATAAACAAGGTTCTTCTTTGATAACAGGCCATCAACATGCATTTTGCCCTATACCAACGGGCTTGGACTGTCTGGGCCTTTGGAAGCATTTTTGTTTTTCTTATAATGATTTTATGCCCATTGTACATACAAGATAAAGAGCTTACCTCAAACGCATTCACTCGAGTTCCTGAAAAAGTGAGACTGTGTATCAAAAGTCTGAGTATGTATGATAATTTTTTGTAGACAATAGTTGTGTAGGACATTGATGATAAATATTTTTATATCTTTTATGAAACCTTTAGGCAAAAACATGATTTCCTGTTCACACATCTCAGAAAAGAATAAAATCCTTAAAAAGAGACTGCCTAAGCTTGAAAAAACACGAAGTCCAATTAATAGTTAGGGAAATTTTGCGGTACCAATGGAGGAACTGAAAGAAATTAAAGACATCATAGATGCTCTGTGACTAGTATAAAAGATATGTTTTAATTTTAAATGGCTACTATTTTTTCAAATGGAGCTATGCATGAAAAATCCTAATTTACATAAGAGAAATTAAAATTTTTTAAGAAACCATTAATTATTTTTAATTACATAATTAAACCTAAGTTTAACTACATTAATAGAGCTAATAAATTCATTAAATTAACATCTGTGTTAATTTTAGTCCATAATTTCTTATAGTAGTATAACTTAAAATTACATGTCCCGTACTTAACACAAGTAATTAGCTTTTGTTAATTAATGATGCAGTTTAAAAAATAATTTAAAGTTATTTAATAAATGTATATTTTTCCATTTACCCGCTAAATTCATTTGTGAAAATACCTCAAAAATTCAGAGCAAAATCCAAACTGCTGAAGGTACTTTAAAAACTTTTTGTGATATCCCGTACGTAACAAAATTTTATTGATTAATGAAAAGAAAATTATTTGGCCCAACAAAAGGAAACTTAATAGAAATCTAGTTGAGGTGGTATATAAAACATTAAAATTTGTTGCAAACTTCCTCTTTGATATTGAAAAATGTACAAAGTATGTTAAAATTTTGCTGTGAAATGTTTCGTACGTAACACATGAATACTGCGGAATGACCCATAAATGTATATATTTTTTTAATTAAAATTTTTTGACAGGGAAATTGGGGGGTCGACTTATATGCGGGATTGACGTATACGCGGGTAAATACGGTAATTTATCTTCACATTTCACCTGCTTTCTAAAAGTCATATTAATGACGAGGATTAAAGGTACATACCTTGAAAATAAAGTTTAATTTCTGCTTATTAGAATATTTGTAAAAACAGCAAAATGCAATTTTTGTATGAAAGATTAATGTTTCCTACTTTTTTTTAGAGATGTTAAGCCTTTTCAAATCAAATCTCCGAAGAAAGAAAAAACTTTTGAAAAAAGTTTATTTGACCCTGACAAAATGTACTTTAATGTAGTACAAAATATTACTCTAAACTAAACCAATGTAAATATTTTTGGGAGGAGCTAATTTAAATATAAAAAAGAGCTCACTTTACCTGAAGTGTATAGTGAAGCAAAATAGTACCCTTAAACAATTTTTTTTAATGGGGGGGGGGGTAACCTCTGCCCTGTATCTGCCATTGCTGGTGAGTCGGCACATAGTCAGAAAAAAAAAAGTTTGTGTGTGGGGAGTCTCTATTTTCTTCCTTGTTGGAAAAACTAATGTTAAACTTTATTATTCAATTTTCGATATTTAATGAGAACATTAAATTGTATGTAGAAGTGCATGCCGGAATTTCACTTAAAATTTTCAACCGGCTTATAGGTATTTCTTTCCCGTACTATTATCATTTAAGTTGTGCAATTATGTCTATTATATATGGTAGCCACCGAAAAGGGGTGGAGAGGTTGCATCAAGGTCAACAGCCCCTCATGAGATTTACATCTAAATCAAGCTCCTCGAAGAACCTGTTCAGTGTTAAGAGCTTGTGTTGGCATATATTGTTAGAATATTTTGCAAATTATATTTTTTTCATCTTGTTAATTCCAGAAAGCAAAGAATCTCAACTGAAACCCAGATAAAATGATATCCCCTCCCCCCGTTAGAAATGATTTAAGGAAAGGAAAAATATCTGTCAAAAGAATAGTGTAAGAGTTTCAGCTATTGAAATTGTTTTTCATGCCTGCTGTGCTTTATGTTGTCCTAACACAGTTTTGCTTTTATCCGTTTTAACTTTTAATAGCAATTTTTGAAAAGCTGCGTTTTCACGTATGTATTTAATTTGACGCTAAGGCCTTTCCCTTTCTTTGTTTTCCTTTTGTAGTACATTCTTCAGCTTTTCTTTTTTCTTTTTCTTTCTTTTTTTTTTTTTTTTTTTTTTTTTTGGTTATGAAAAAATAAACGAAATTATTCGTGAGAATCTTTCATTGCGTAAGTAACCACTTGCGTTACACTTCCAAATACCTCTTTAACGAGCGATTTAAAAATCTACCAATATAGCTAGCTCTATTTATTTATTTTTCTGTTGGAGGAGTGTCCAAATCCCAAAATCTGCGTACAACGCAACAAGAAGTGGCGCTAGTCCTTTGAACTCGAAGAACCTCATTCTTTTACTAGGGCAATAAGAATGTGCGGAATTCAGGTCATTCGTTGCAAGGCGGAAAAAAAAGATAAGGCTTCCTAAGAGATAAAAACCAACTTGATCAAAGCATGTTAATCTGCTGTTTTGCCCCGAAGAGAGTGCTCTGTTTACTTGTAGCCGATACTATAATCTTGTCTGGTGTGTTCATATTTAATTGAAACTCTAAATATTGGCTTAAAATTTGAGGGGAAATCCTTTAGTTACAGGGGTTAAAAAGTCTGTTGATCGACTTGAAGCTCAACGTAAAGGGGATGTTGTCTGTGTTTGTGTTCAGGGTATTTTTGTTATAGTATGAAGCAATGTTTCCCAACTACTGATGCGAGAAAAAATCAAATTGGATAAAAACAAACAGCTGCAAAGTCTTTACTAATTGAAAATTGCCTGTATAGCTAAGGTGACCATACGTCCCGTTTTGAACGGGACAGTCCCGTTTTTAGGTGGCTTGTCCAGTTGTCCCCAAGCACAGCTTTGGGACACCGTAATGTCCCGTTTTTAAAAAATGTCCTTTGTAAGTCCCGTTTTTAGAAAAAGAGCAACCCACAGTAACAATACCAATAAAAGCCGCTAAAAAATCTAAAATCATCCAATGGCAATGTCTGTTTGAAAAAAAACCTGACATCCCTCCCTCCCTCTGGAGACGCAAAGAAAGCGCCGGGGGGATGTATTGTGTTTGTGTTTTTTCTTTTAATGTTCTTTCTTTGTCAACTATTTCAATTTATTTCATTTCGATTTTTTAAAGTCATGTTCCTGTTTTGCTTATTCCACCCCCTCCACCGATCTCAACTTTATTTTTCCTTTTCACTTTGATTTTCTAAGAAATGTTTTCCTTCCGAATGACAACTCCCTTTTTCTGTGTGTCCTTTTGTTTACACTTACCACTTTCCTACCTTCCTGCCTTGTGTCGATGTAGTTTTTGAAGTCGAAGAAGGGCCTACCGCTTATACCACCCGAAACGTACGTCTTGCACAATTTTTTGTTGTATATGTGTGTTTTAGCAAAGCATTTTTTTTTTCATTTTATTTTGATAGTAACATTAACACAAGCTTTTTTTTTGCACGTTTTCTTAACAAGTAAAGGATACCCAGACCTGTAAATTCAGTCTCCCTACACTATTACCTTAAAAACAGTAGATGTCCCGTTTTGAGGAAGAAAATAAATACACTATTGCCAAAAAAAAAAAAAAATAGTAGATGTCCCGTTTTGAAGGAAAAAATAAATGGTCACATTATGTATAGCAATACTTAAAGAACAGAGTAACTATTTGTGGCGAATAAAGTCATTTTTGTGCGCGCGTGCGTGTTTGTGTGCTTGCTATAATGAGAACATTGTAAAAATTTTAATTATTATGCTGAGCTGATAGTAAATCGTAAGTTCAAAATAATTAATATGAATCTGTCTATTCTAAAAAGAAGTAACGGCCGCCGATGTCAAAAGCTTGTTCTGTTATCTCTTCTGAAACCGTGAGGATTTGAACTGCTTCGAAGGTGTCCACGGATTCGGTAAAATTCAGGGGAAGCCGATAAGCTGACTTAAATTACGAAATTCCAATTATTTTGGAAGATATTAATAAAAAACTGAAAATATAAGCATAATTTTCTCCAGCATAAAATCATTCATGCCTCTGCATTATTCTGCAACAGAGAAATTCCAAGTATGTAGAATCGTGTGAAATTGACAAACATGAAGTAGAATTATACGAATTTTACACCAAATTAAAAAGTGTGAAATAAATAAGTCAAAGTGTGGTACACAAAGTTGAAATTTCAAATAGTAAGTTCTCTTAAATAACAGGAGTTTAGAATTACCGATTATTCGTTTTTCCAAAACAAAATAACTAATTGTAACTGATTTAAAAAGCGCCATTATCAGGTACGATTTGGCAAAAGGCTATCTCTCTGAGCAGGGTGAATCTAAACCGCGTGTTCCAAAATGTTAGCACCGGCTTCCGAGAGGGGGGGGGGATGCCCAGGGCCCTGGCCTGTAGGACTTACTAGAGATGAGTTCGGGCTCATTTTTTGAAGCCCGAGCTCGAGGACTTTTAATCCGAGCCCGCCCGAGCCCGAGCAATATTATTAAATTTGGAGCCCGAGCCCGAAATTTCAGCTAAAGACAAATAAATTTAACTACTTCATTAATAGGATACAATAAATTTTGGAGCTTCACACACCTTCTAGTTCCCCGTGCCGCTATTTCTTAAAATAAGTACGTCTATTTATCCCATGAATCACTTTTTAAAATCTGTTTCTAGGAGTATGTTCAACAAAGGAGAAATTTTTCACGAGCCCGAGCCCGAACGCAATCGTGAATTACAGAGCCCGAGTCGGGCCCGGGCTCGGGCTGAGCCCGTCTCATCTCTAGTACTTACGTTACAAATGCTTAGCGTACAAATCAAACGAGAAAATAAAATATTTATCTCCCAAAACCAGTGCGCGAAAATATTCTCGCACAGATGTTGGTAAGTCATATTTGCCGAAATCGGTCTACGGCTTTAACTCTCATTGGTGTTTGCTATCATTTTTGTTTCTGCATTATTCATTTGGCAGAAAATTTTACAATAACTCTGCTTTAGTTTTCAAATAGCGAGTACTCAAAATTGAAAAAAGTCTTAGATTTAATTGCATCAAGTGATTCTCCGTATACATTAGGAAAGAATTTCTGAATTATATTTACATTTGCTTTAAAATAATCCTGATAAAATACTTAAACTTTAGATGGAAGTTTTATCATGTACAAGATGCTGTATATACGGCCTACGATAAATTTAAAGTGTATTAATTTTAAAGTGTTTAAAAAAATTTCTGGATTAAAAAAAAAAAAATACATTTTCTATTTTTTGTAGGGGAGGCAGCCCTGGTTAACGCTCAGTATCTTGAAAATAAAAAATAATTAAAATGCAGATTATAGTAAAGACGATTCGGTTCAGCTTGGGCATTTGCTACCAGTAGAAATATTTGGCGGCATTAACTATGCCATTATAGCAGTTATAGTATAGCTTGGATATTTGCCATCGCGATGAGATGGTATATTTCATGCGGCCTAAATATGCCAATCTGCAAAAAATTATGTATATGAATATATGGATAGTGGTTTCCCCGATAACCTTACATGAGCAGTAATTATCGGTTATGAGCATGTGTAAATCGCCAAATAATGAAAAATCGTCATGCGTGGCAAGCTATCCCAGCTGTTCCGTAGTTTTTATCAAAGAAAACATATGGAATACTGTTTTCTTAGAACTAATTATTAACTATACATAAGTCGCCAAATTATGAAAAATCGCCATGCGTGTCAAATACACAAGGTGTTTGTTCCATAGGTTTTATATAATTAAAAATAGTGTAAGTTTAAATTTTTATGTTCCAAGGAACATGCAAGAACCTATCAATGTCTTGCTCGAGAACATTTTATCTGATCCAATCTTTGGGTTTTGTCTGTTGAAATGATGCCCTTTTTTTTCTTTTTTTTAAACAACGAATAAGCTTTATTAGGGGACGAATGCTTCATATGAAAAGCGAGCGTAGCGAGTCTAGGGGGACCTTGGCCCCTAGTAAAATAAAAATTACTTGATGATTTTCTCTCTCTCCCTCCCTCCCTTTCCTTTAATTTCCATTTCTTTTACAATATTCTAATTCTTCTTTACATTCTTTTTAATTAAGCACCATGGTGTAGCGGGTGAAATACATCCCAAATATAATTTTAACTTCTACTAAATTTATATCTATCTGATTGTAGTTAAGTAATTAAAAAACTTTGTGAAAAACACACATAAGAAGTAATAGGTAAGAGGATAGGATAAGATGTGTTTTTTACAAAGTTTTTTAATTACTTTATCGTTTAGCACTATTTTGAGTGATTTTTCAGCTGATTGTAGTTTAACAAAATGGAATATGTACGGCTTTGTGCACGGTTACTTTCTCCGAACGTAAACTACAAAAATTTCTGTGCAGCATGTACAATATTTACAGATTTCTTCTCTTGTTATATCGCCTCCTTTTTTCTCTAATGTGTTAGTAAATTTATTCTCTTATATTTTTTGATTTGAGGCCTGCCTTTAAAAAAAAAAAAATCAGTTAACCCTTATTTTCCTGAATGAAGTATTGATTTATTTAATTATTAATTTTTTAAGCAGTGGAACTGAAAAATTATTTTATTTTTGAGATAACAGAACTCCGCGATTTTTGTTTGTTTGTTAAAAGGTTTAGTTTTTGGTGAATCAAATTGAGTAGTTGAAGAATTGCACACATATGCAGATTAATGTTTTTAAAATTCATACTCTATGCATTAGTGGTTGTGAAAATAAGCCACCTAGAGATTGCAGTCCGGAAAACCGGATCCGGAAAGTACTTAAAAAAAGAGAAAAAAAAAGGGAAAAGACTACATATGAAAATGAAGGAGTTCAAGGACAATACTTGTCTTACATTCATGATAATAAAACTGGCATGTGTAGAAGCCGAAAGGGCCTTTACAGCCGACGGCCTTAACAGCCGATGGATTTGCAACTTTCTAAAAAGTCGATTCATAGCTGACACGGCTAACACCATTTGTTTCCTACGAACCCTTTTCAAAAACCAAACTTGATATTTTATAATCGATATACCCAAAATTATTAAAGTTTACAAAAAAAAAAAAAAAAATCTCTGTGATAATTGCGCCATTCATTAAACAGATCTGTGTAACTGTCATCATTATTATAAGACGGATTAGCTTGACGAAATTAAAAAACATTCCAAATTATTGTGAACTCGGCTAATCAAATTAGGTTTAGGTAATATAAGAACCTTACATAATGTAATGTAAGTTAAGAAGATAAGTTTCATTGAAACTCAAAACTGACCTCAAAGACTAAACCTAAACTGCCATACTAGCAGCGTTGCCCGTGCAATGGAAGAGAAATGCCCATTGACCTTAAAATATAGATTGTGAGGGAAATGAATGTGAATCCCCCCGCTGCAATGATAAAAAAAAGAAAGGGGACATGGAACTTCCCGCCTCACAAAAAAAAAAAAAAATAAATAAAAAATAAATAAATAAAAAAGAATCCGGCATCTGATAGCGTACAGAGATTATCGGGATTTGGACGTGGCTAGGCTTCTACCCTTCTATCTGTCTGTGTTCTAACAGTCATTTATCGCTAATACCTACCTAACTGCTAAGAACAAATACAGTCCAGTCGTCGGTATGAGATTGTAAAGGGGAGGAATATGAATTCCCCCCCCCCCGCTGCAATGATTAAAAAGACATGGGACTTCCCGCTGCCACGAAAAACTATTATACTAAACATCATATTTATAAATATAATATTTATAATTAAATATAATTGTGAGTTTAATATTATATAGTAGTATAATAACGAAAAAACTTTCATTGTAATCCATTGTTTTGTTTTGATTACAAATAAATTTTTGCTATTATATTATATCTGACAACAACAACAATAATAATAATTATATATACAGTCGAACCACGATTTAACGTACTTTGATTTAACGAATTCTCCGATTTAACGAATATCTTTTTTGTCCCGACAAAAAGGGTGCTAAAATGCTCTGATTTAACGAATTTTTAGCTTTGATTTAACGAACAACAATCGCTGAAATAAAATTCGCACATAAAACTAAAACTTTGCATTTTCGCAAGCAAAATTTTAATCTTTCACACCCTAATCCAAGTGAGTGTGTAATACAATAATTTTTTTCTCATTTCTCCAAACGAAGCAAGTGCCTACGAAGACAGCGATACAGAAACAGTCATTTACAATTACGCCGTGGATAACGATGATCAAATGCCTGGATGGGAAGATTTTCCTAGTAATGGAAATTTTACAGGATATGTGTCATGCGATGTACATCCAAGTACCTGCGATAGTGAACAGAAAGAGAATGAAGATTTTGAAAGCAGCGAAGAGATGACGAAGAAACGGAAATTGAATTAAAAAAGGCGACATTCCAAGAAAAAGTTTGCACCTTAAATGCTTTAATTTTTTTTTTTGTCTCACGAGATTGATGCTGTTGTTCTTACGAAGTTAGAAAATATTGACAAAGAACTTTGGAAAGTCAAAACGAAGCACTATCAAGGATTTCTTTCCAAAGTACCAATAACTATGTATGTATTATGTATTAAATTTTAAGAGCAAGCAACATTAAAGAATTTAGATGATTTTAAAGTTGATCTCCTAACGTATAACTCATAATTTTTAAGCTCGTAGTAAACAATAATCATTCTTTTTTTCATATCTATATTTAAGGTTATTTTGCATTGATATTTTTATACCATACTTTTTACAAAAACTGATATTCGATTTAACGAAAGGATTTGTGGGTCCCAATCAATTCGTTAAATCGAGGTTCGACTGTAATTTATAATAACCTAGATCTAGTCGCATGTAATATACAGTGGAACCTGTCTAATGTGACCACACTCGGGAATGACAAAACTGATCACCTTATAACAGTTCGTCACCTTACAAAGGTAGCACTTGTATAAGGTGCTACCTTTGTAATTTGGCAAATTTGTTTATGCTTAAAATTCAAATAACACTTGCACAAACACTCTACAGTGTATTTATTACAAGATCTCAAAATCAATAAATATCCATGAACAAAAAAAGAGGAATGTAGGGGGTAAAATACTGAAACATTAAAATGCACATTGCATTCAAATTGTGTGCGACTTCCTTATACTTGCGTTTCAATATGTATTTTAATACTTCTTGGTCACAATGAATAATAAAAAATAATAAATATGAATAAAAAATATACATTTCCATTTTGCAGCTTGACATATTACTAAAGTACAGTTTGAATGTTTGGGTTGTTTTCATGTTTACACTTTTCATTAGTGTATACCAAGAACACATTGTTTAGATAACACACTATGCTGTAACAGCAAAATTCGAAAAGGGCCGGTCGCCAAATAAATCGCCAGGTTGATAAAATGAAAAGAAATGTTAGGCAAATGTTAGGCTTTATACATGTTTGGCAAAATTTAAATGTGACTCGCCACAGGGGCGATCAGAATATAGTTTTTGTAGCCTAGACAAAATTATTGTAATCCTGTGGGAAAGGGGCCGTGGTAGCCCAGTGGTTAAGACGTTGGGCTCGTAACCGGAAGGTTGTGGGTTCGATACCTGCGTACCACTAAAGACCACCGTGTACATGCGGTGTACGTGCACGTTAAATCCGTGGTTACGAAAGTCCTCTCGGCGGTCGCTAGCAGTTTCCGAGGGGTACCAATATTCAGAAGTCCCCACCTTCTGATGAGGTTCCAAATTGTGGCGGGAAATTCCGTGAAGGACGTATATGTAGCTCTAAGCGACACATTCAGTGACGCCAGCTGTCCTCTCCTGGCAAATAAATAAATAAATCCTGTGGGAAAGGAAGAAAATTTAATATGTTCACAGACTACAGACGTCAACAAAATGCATTACAAAGGCTAAAACCAAAGTAAATTAAGAAACATAAATAGCATTATTGACAGATGGGAGATTTAAAATGGCAAGAGTATTACATTTAGAATAGGTAAAGGGAAATCAGAAGTACTCATAAATGTGTGATTAACTTCATCAAAAGTAATTGTAAATAGTGTCATTAACTGCATCCACACACATCTTACCGGAAACCATGCTGAATCAATTTTAGCATCAACAGAAATATAAAAGAATGTAGACTAAAACAAGTTTTCTTTTTAAATTTAGTTATCTATTTTTTTTTGTTTTATTTTATTTATTCATCTATTGAGAACAAGTGCTACAGAAGAGAGAATCAGTGTTGAGATCAAATCTTGGGTTGAACAACTGAAAAGGACATAGCATTCTATATTTATTATCTGAATGTGTTTTATATTTAAGAGGCGATTTGTAGTGGAAAGTGGTCACATTTGACAGGTTAAAAAACTTAAATTTGGCAGATTATCTGGTCACTATACAGTTTTCGCAGGTGGTCACTTTACAGAATATTTTCCCCATACATTTTTTATGAGTTACAATGAAATTTCATAAAAGTGCACTTTAGACCAATATACTTTTTTGGTGGTCACTTTAGCAGGTTCCACTGTATAATCTATCTGTCTGTCTGTCTAACATCATCTCCTCCGAAACGGTTGGGAGTTGAGTTTCGATCGAGGTGCCCACAGATTCGGAAAATTCCGAGGAACGTCTTCCGCTAATTTAAATTTCGAAATTCGAATTATTTTAGAAGATATTGATAAAAAAAACCCGTCAAAAACGCTAATTTTTGATCTCCGTAATTCCGCAATTGTAGCCCCTGTAGTAAAAAAAGTGAGAAATAAGCATCGAGGTTGCCATGTTTGGCTATTTTATTAAATTATTTAAACTCCTGCAGTAAAAATAAAAGAATAATGATTTGTTTTCTGTTTAGATTATTTACAAAGTTATTTTTAATTAAAGTATTGTGTGCATGTGAAATCAGAGCAGGAATTCAATGTTTTTTGTGTGTAAAAGAATAAGGGATTCGCAAGATTCCGAGACTTTTATGTATATTTTTTAGTTTGGAGGGAAAAAATGGCTGATTTGGCGATTTTGAGAAAGTAGTAGGTTCTACCGATTTGCACAGTTTTAAGCTTGGCGCAATTTACCGAGAGCTTACCGAAATGGCATTTTTAAAAAAGTTAGGTTTTAAAGCGTAGGTTTTATTAGAGTTTAGCTTTAATTTTTTTAATTTAGCAGTTATTAGTGCAGAAATAATGCAGTTATTAAGTCGAATTTAAACAATCTAACTTGAGAATTTTCACCAAATTAAGTAAATTGATTAAAGTGAGGGGAAATTCCGCCAAATTTAAGGTCATTGAAATTCTCGCATTTTGTACATCATAGTTAACTAATACTGTCTAATAAATTTTTTGCTTTACAAATTAAAATGTGTGTTGATTCCTACTTTACCTTTCTTAGCAAAGCTGGCGATAAATATTCAAATATAGTGTAACGCTGTGTTTAATAGAGTGTGTTCTCGCGTTTGTGCTGCTAATTATATTCCACGATTGGAATGAGTCGATATTCTCAGCGTATGCTTGGATATTTTTTTTAAACCCACCAAACAAGGTGTAATAAAATCGGAATTCTTTTCTTTTTTCTTTGCTTTTGGAGGTGAATAAGAATGGTTTTTCAGCCCGGTAAAATTGTGGGTATTGTAAGGATTGAAAGTAAATTTTTGAATTTGTTGTTAAGTTTAATTTGTAATTCATTTTAGCTTACCATCAATTTGTGGCGTTAATTACGCCAATATGGCAGTTCTAGCAAAGTAAACATAAATAATTCATTTCATGTTCTATTTTAAAGATTGCTACAGTTTCCGTAGTAACGGAATCCATTGTTGCCACTTAAGTTGTTAAATATAACAATAAGTGAAATCATTAATATCTACATCTCTTAAAACTCGAAAAATGAAAAGGCATTAAATATGAAAAAAATAGAACATTAACATATCTGCGCTTCTTTAAAAATAATCTAGGTTTTCATGCAATCTATTATATAAATGTGAAAGTATGTTTGTTTGTTTGTTCGTCCGGGTTCTCTGTACGATTTTTCGCACTTTGAGGGTAGAAAGCTACTCAAATAACCGATTTCAGCACATTTGTGAGCATAGTTAACAAAATTAGATTTATTTATTTATTACTTTCAATAATTCAAGTGAGACTGACGTCATTTTTATGCCACGAGTGTAAAAATGCATTAAAAATCCTGGTTAACAAGTTTTGACAAAAAATTACACCACGAGCGAAATAATAAACTTCCATCCAGATTATCAGATGCTGTAGAAAATAAAATAACGTGTTTTTTTCTTTCTTTTTCTTCTTTCACTAATTCATGTTAGATATCGCAATTGAGAATGATGTCATTTTGACCTCATGAAAATGAGTTAGAAATCTAATTACATTAAAAGGTTTTGACGCAAAAATTACTATTATAAAAATTCAAAGTATTTTGTTTAATGCACGTGTTACCCTTAGCGATTTTTGAGCTCTGTGATTTTTCAGAAACCATAATAACGAAAGGAAACTTTCATTTTTTTTTAAACCGTGGGAAATTCACAAGATGCAAAATACTAATTAACATAATTCATAGTATTCGCTATCGGTTTGACGACGGTCGTTGTATGTATTCCAGAAAATCGCGCAAAATGTCGCCAAATTTGGACGACTTTTGGCGGTATATTATCTATATTAGATATACTCTTTTTTTGTTAAATTTTAACAACTTAACAAGCTCTTGCAGAAAAGTTACATCATTAGCAAAATGGATACGGAAAATATTTGAAATACCGATTAGCTAGGAATAACCCCACTATCTCTCAAATTCACTTTAATAAAGTTCTGTTGCAAGCGAGAGTTTTTCAACGTCGTATGTTTCAATATTACTCCGTTTGAAAACTACTGCGCGAAATGACTAAATTCGACCACCCTGGTCAGAACGTGACGTCATAGATTAAAAGTTGTCTGAAATTCGTAAACTCTGCAACACAATTTAACGCCCTATTCGCAATTTGAGCGATTCCAAATAATTCCTCGGGATTACACAGTTTGATGTTTTCACGAGTCTGAACCATGGTGGATTTAAATAATACAGTAGAACCTCGATCTATCGTTTTTCAAGGGGTGCGTAGAAAAAAAACGATGCATGCGGGAAAACGACGAATGCCGGTTAAAGTCAAAATACGAAGAAAATAATGTTTATGAACACACACGATGTATGCAGTTTACCAAAAACACTAAATTTGTAACCAAACCGAAAAAGAAACAGATTGGAGTTGTAGAAAATTGAGTGATAATTATTTCTAAAAATTCAGTAATTTTACACTGGGTTTTTCCTTAATTTTTTTAATTAAACAAAATTTTAAAGATTTACTATATTTTTCTTGTAAATTTTTAAAATTTCCGTGTTTCATGTTTGTACATAAAAGTTCATGCAATATCAAATACTGTAATTGCGTCAGATAAACTTGGCACTAGTTTAGGCTCAGTCTCATCGGCATGAACATTATTCTCCGTTTCTTCGCCATTGCTTTAATTTTTTGCATCACCACACATTTCTTCCATTCCTAAGATACGTCGCTACGTCTATATCAAAGGAAATATAATCACTAAATTTCAAACCACATGCTCTGCTTTATGTAACAACTCTTCATCTACACCATCATCAACCCAAGAAATCATACCAGAAAATATTTAAGTTTGTATGCCATGTGGATCCATGTGAATTTCGATTTCATTTCGGTCAGGAGAAATATTTTACAACGATGAAAGCGGGAAAAGGATTTTTTGGAGAACGATGAATGCGGGTTTCGTTGACGTTATTTAAATACAACTTGTGCAGGGACCATAGAAATAAAACGATCAATACGGGAAAACGATGAATGCGGGAACGATAGATCGGGGTTCCACTGTATTTAAATTGGTACAGCTTGGATGTTTTCTACCAGTGCGAGATGAAATATTTTGCTGTGCTAAATACGCCAATCAGACAAGAATTATGCTTAAAAATATATGGAGATCTGTTTTAATGGCAATGCATAAATTTCACAGAATCACCAAAAAGTAGAAAGGCATCATTGGTTTAAAATATCTAATCTGTTTCTTTAAATTGAGCATTAAAGACTGAGAAACGAAGATAGATAATATTAATATAAGTAATAGATAGTATTCTCATTTTTATCTCTGGTAGTAATAGTAGATTTGTTTGGATAATATGGATTAAAGAACAGTATACCACGTTAATAACTATTTCGTGAAATTAAAAGTGTTATATTCATTATT
Source organism: Cheiracanthium punctorium (assembly GCA_038373885.1). NCBI lineage: Eukaryota > Metazoa > Arthropoda > Arachnida > Araneae > Cheiracanthiidae > Cheiracanthium > Cheiracanthium punctorium. The sequence goes on from JAWZYV010012600.1 coordinate 120,280, forward strand.
TTCAACGATCGTCTTATAACTAACTAAACCATAATCCTACGTTGCGTAATATATTCCACAGTAGTTTCAACAAAAGGACTACTTGAACTTTTTGACATTTTGCTTTTGCATAGATAGTTACGATTAGATTTTAGTAAAATATTCGTTTCCTACCGTGCGAAGAACGGGCACGCAGCTAGTGTATAAAGATTAAAATTTAACTCATTATTCCAGATACTAGACTTCCATAGTTCATTTATTCGTAATTGTTGCTTAACTATAATAGAGTTGACTATAAGTTGATTTCCTAAGAAATAAACTGTCTTTTTTTAAAACTGTGTGATACACTCACTTAAACATCTTTCATACAGCTAAATTTGGAACGAAAGAAAAATTGTTTTGATGTGGCCAATCCGACCGGATTGAGATTGTTGCACACCAGACTAGATTAGCGAAAATAATTGAACAATACTTTTTGGCAAGTTGTGCCGTAGCCTTAGTACCGTACCTAATGCCCCGGGCAATGCATCTATTTAGATAGGTATATGTTTATTCACAAATAAGAATAATTATAAATATAAAAAATAAATAGCTTTATTTATATCAATGCTGATGTTAGCGTTTTGAAATATTTTCTCACCGCGCAACATATGCACTAGATGGTAATTAGTGTCGGAAACATTTTCCCAAGTTCCAAAGCGGAGCCATGCTGTCGCCCTCGAAACTCGTTTGCTTTTATGTATTAGTAGGGACAAACGTCTTTTCGATTTTGATGGAAATACCTTTCAGGCATCGAAAGTTTGAGCACCTGCTGTTGGCATCTTTCGTCATACGATATTCACCCTCCCCTCGCACATATATACACCCTTAAAAAATCTTTTTTATTTTTGTCTATATTTTCATTGCATGTAACATTCCAAATTTCGTAGAAATTATCGTATCTCAAATAAAAATAAGTACATTGTTTAGAATAAATAAACGTTGGCGAATGTGTGGCGGTGAATGTATGGCGGTGAATGTATGGCGGGGTGGGGGGGGGGGGGGGCGTTGCATTGTGATGTAAAATGATGTGTTTCTGGAAAAGAATTAAAAAAAAAAGTTTCTTTCAAAACCAACTAAACAATTACTGACTCATTTAAACAGTACTCTACTTTTATATGAAATAAGTGGTCCATATTCTAAAAGTAATAGAAAAAAATGACATGTTTGTTAATCATCTCATTAAGTCTTAGTGTCATCAAATTGTTTCAAATTTTATAACAATTTTGTTTATTTATCAAACTTGAATCGCCAATCAAAAATTAATGATGACAGTTTAGTCAAATTAATCAAGTTGATTGATCAACATCCCTAACTTTTATGAAATATTTATCCAATTGCATATTTGTAGTAAGACTACATGTATTATGTGCATTTTATTTTTATAAAATGAAATTAAAATAAACCATTTTTTTATAGGAATCTGCTGCCTATGTTTTAAAATTAACATCAGATAAACATTCTAAAGAATATGATGAGCCTAAAACCGAATCTATGAATGGTCTACCTAAAATTGGAGTTCCAAGTAAGTGCAAAATATTGTTTCTTATTTTACTTTTTAGCTTCTTAAAAATATATATATTTCAATCATTAAAAAGACATGAATGGCAATTTTATGGTTTTATTAAAAACTAAACATCATGCCAATTCACTTAATTTGCGAAACATAATTATTTGTTTTAAGTAAGTCCGTCCAGTTCGTAACATCAGGTTTTTCTACATAGAATAGTTTCAGCATAACTTATTTTACTATACACTCACCATTTCAAGTAAATTTCTACAAAAAATATAATTTACATGATTCCAAATTCTTAAACTAAATTAAAAAGTAATAAGAAACAAAGCAAAAAAATTTAAACTAATATAAGCATTTCTTATTGTCTCTAAAATAAAAAAATATAAAAAATTATACTTACGACTATTTTTTATTTTTAAATTTAAACTTTTTTCATCAGATTGGTGCGGTTTCTTCCTGTTTGTTTGCAAAAAAATGGCACTGCTTCATAGATATTTTTGCTTCATAACTTATTATTTCAACATGTATGTGATGGGAAGAGGTTTTATAACACTCTGTTAATTAAATGCCAATTAAAATTATTTTTTAAACAGCATAGCTAACAGACCTGTCAAACTTAGTCATTTGTTTTTTGGCTATAGACTAACAACTTCTATAACGTGATGCATTGTGTGTAGAGTAATATTTGATTCACTCACTTAAGTTATTAAATACTATTTTCATTGGTTTTAATCTTAAGCATGCTTGTATCCAGGGTTTGGTAATTTAAAATTTGTCTAAAATCTATGATTTTTTGAATGTTTTATAAATTATTAAAATTATTTGTAAAACACAAGAATTATTTAAATAGTACATAATAGTGGCTTAGCGAGAAATTTTTCATGGAGGGGGGGTCACCCTCCTGGCTACACCACTCATACATAATATTTAAAAAGTATGGAAATGAAATAGTACAGTTATTGTTTTTATACAGTTGTTAAGTTCTTCCTCTGAAAATTATTTTTTATCTGCTGTACTTTTAAATTAGCTAAGTAAATAATTGGCATATAATTTAATATTTTTAAAGTCAATATACAATAAAACGAAAATGTACACGAATTACACCGGATTATCTTTTTATACGGTGGATATGTTCGGTGCAATATCTTTTTAAAATAAAGTAAAACTTAAATAAATAATTGTGAATATTCTCTGTATAAATCTTCCCATACCCCTCTTTGCACATTCTGAGTGGTAAATATATGCACAGGTCTGAAAATTCTCTAAAAAGAATAGTATTACTGTTGTACATGGTATCAGGGGTAAAGATTTAAAAAATAGTTTTGTCATTATCCTTCCATCACCAGTCTGTTGTGAAGTACAACTGCCTCATCTTCTGAAACTGATTTTTCATTTTTTTACTTCAGTGGTCATCAAACATATTAAACTTATGAGCTACAGTACCGTTTTGAAGTCATACTACTAGCTACTAACCAAAAGAACTTCAAAAAAAAGGAAAAAGAAAATTTTATAGTTCTATTGGTAAAAGCTCAATGGAGCATCAATACAACTGAAAATGTCCTCGCGAGCTATTAGTAGTTTGCAATCGACAATTTGGCAATCACTGATTTAGTTCATTTTAAACTGCAAAATAGATTTAATGTTGAAAAAGCTTCAAAACTTTTTTTTTAAAATCATTAAATGTATAAATTCGTAATTTGAACACCATTTTTTTAGCTAATATACTAAAAATTTGTTTATTCTTTAATAAAACAGGGTTTCTACAGACCTGGAAAGTCAGGGAAATGAGTTTTGTTCAGGGAAAGTCAGGGATTTGAGAATAAAGTCAGGGAAATTAGCAGAAATTGAAGAAAGGTCAGGGAAATGCAAGAAAAATTGAATTTTGTGGTAAAATCAAGAAAATATTTGCTGTTAGAATCTAAGTATAGAAATTTTTTTATTTTCATTTTCTCATTTAACCTTATAAATAATTTTAAAATGTGTTCTTTATGAGCACCTCTTGTGCAGTTGAAATATGCTTAATTTTATCCTAAATTATCAAACATGGTTTTTGTTAGAATCCATTGATATCAAATAAGATTCTTGTACATATTAATTTTATTATTATTTGTAAAAAAAAAAGGGGGCAAAATATATAAAAAGTTATTAATTAAAGGATGTAATGTTAAAAATAGAAATGCAAAATTCGGGAAAGCATGCTAGATAAAGTCAAGGAAGAGCGTGATAGATGTCAGGGAAGTAAAAGCTGTGAAATCTGTAGAAACCCTGTAAAACTTCTTACAATTGTTAAGAAAATGCTTAATTTGTTAGAAAATTGCTGACTTAATATAATGTAAGAAATAGGTTTTTAATAGAGACAGATAGTGATTTTGATACTCCCTACTTTTAAAAACATGAATTGCCCGTATATTGCTTGTTTCACAATTTATTTATTTTTTTAACAATAAATTACTAATAGTATCAGACTATTATTATTGTTACATTATAGTTTACCATTACATTTCAAGTTTGATTATTATTGTTTAATTGTAGGTGATGTAAAACATTCTTAATAATAAAGAAAAATCATTAATAAATGCTAATAAAATAGTATAAAAAATCACTATTGCTTAAAATAATTGTTTTTTTTTTTTAAATAGAAATCGATTTTTTTATTTTTTTACCCTCCTTGAGTCTTGCTTTGATAATATTCACAATGATTAGTGTGTTGCTATTTAAGATTAAATTCAGGTGTTGTACTACTTCTTAAATTTGTGGGTCCTATGACTGACTCAAAAGATATAACTGTTTGTGGTCCCTTTGTGAATTATCTGTGTCTTTTTAAGATAGCATTAAAAATTAATGAAAATACTTTTCAATTTAACACAAAACTGGTTTCTCAAGACAGGCCTGTAGCTAGGGTTAGTTAAATGGATGGGTCCGAAAATGTCCAGGGAGGGCATAATTTTTGAATCTGCAAATTAAAACAAAACTAAACTATTTAACGGCTGAAACAAAAAACTTCATTGCCAAAAATATTTATTCACTAATTATCAAGCCAGCCAAAGGAAATACGCTGTAAGGAATTCCTTTGGCTGGCCAATTTGGCTGCAAATGTTAAAAATTTTTTTATACACCCGAAACATAATAACTGCAGGAATTAGGAATAGTGTTTTGAAAATAAATAAACAATAAACTTTGTAATTACTCACAGGTCCTTTAAGAAAGGTATATGCATTTCAAAAGTAACAAAAGGGTGCTTTCTTCATCAGTACCTAATGACCGTACCATCCAGCAGACAGAAAAGCATAAAAATGTGATTTTTCAGCATTTTCATGCTCTGTTGTCTGTTAAATGGTATGCCAGTGGCGTAGCCAGAAATATTTCATGGGGGGGGGTGTGTGTTGGTTACGACTACTGCAACTCATCTATATGTATATGTGTGTATGTGATGAGGGAATGAAGAATATACATTTTGTATGGCCAAAAATTCCTCATGGGGTGGTTTGTGACCCCCTCACCCCCACCGTCTACACCACTGTAGTACGCTTATTATGTACTGATGAAGAAAGCACTCTTTTGCTGCTTTCGGAATGAGTAAACCTTTTTAAAAAAGTTTATTGATTATTGATTTCATCCTAGTATTTTTGTGTCTTTTATTAATAGTGTCATGTTCAATAAAGCTGTACACGTCAATTCTTTGCACCATGGAACTGCTTTAAAAAAAGCTCCACTGGAATGCTGTTCATGAGTTGGAATGCAAGAAGGATTATGTTAGCTTTCCTCTCGCGTAGCATAAATGAACGAAATGGAGTTAAGATTCTTGAAAGAGTGCTAAATGATGCTTCGTAGGTTGCTGTTGATGCACCTATTGACAAGGCAGAAGCAAGAAGGCAGTAAATAGAGTGAAATGCATCTCTTTGCATGAAATGACGGCATTTACGTTCAATCAATGTAGCTGACAGTTTTGACTCTGATATTTTCTGATATTATCTTGATTCAATTTATGTTCGTATAGAGACCATGATACGGCCGCTTGTATGGCCCAGAAGCAGGCCTTAGAGCCACGTTGATTTGGAAGAAAATGGGTCATTTTTAGAAGAAAAACTTGTAAAATACATGCTATAGCATATCAGTGGGATACCTGAATATGCAGAAAAGTAAATCATACAAGGGCTTTGCTTAAAATCGTGTCAAATATCTTCAAGATTGGCAACTTTTGGTGAAATAGTACCAAATTTGGGGGAAAAAAATGTTAATCCAAAACTAAATGCGGCTGAGTTATATTGTTAATATTTTGTGAGGTATCGCCAAACCCTAATGTTATTCATTGATAATTTTAAAAATCAGTAACTAATACTATAATTAACCGATTTTAACTATGCAGAGCTTAACTATCTGACAAGGAGAACATGAATTTTAGACTAGATTAAACTGCAAAACAACAGTTCACTCTAAAAATTCATAACAGTATTTACCTATAAGAACTAATACCTGCATATTTTGCATCACTATTGCATCAGAAGCCCAGTGGTGTAAGGGTTAGTGCATTGCGCTGCTGTGCCACGAGTCTGGGGTTCGAATCCCGGCTGGGCATGGTTGACTCAGCCTTTCATCACTTGAGTCTGTCAATAAAATGAGAACCAAGCTTGCTGAGGAGTTAAACACTAGGGGCTCTGCATCAAGCTGACCATTTGGCCAAGGCATATATATGACTCCATAGTCCAAGGTCACAAAGGTGTGGTTGGGCAGCATAGGCCTTGGTCCCACAGTGGGGCTGTTGCATCAATGTTTAAATTTAACTTATCAGTCAGTTAAGGCATTAAAGTAATGTTTGCTTAGATATTATTTTAGTGAGTATAATGAATTACTTATTTTCTAAATTTATTGTGTAACTCACTTCTAATTTTTACATGAAGATTGCTATTTTTTTCTGTAAAATTTGTATAATCTGCAAATTATGTACCCTTAATTTTTCTTTTCTTTTACAGATTCTTATAAATATAAATGCCCACCAAAAATTCCTGATTTGCCAGAACCAATATCATCTGATAATGTAGTTTCAAATAACATTCGTTGCCCTGAAGTCACAAGGCATGACAGTTCTAATGTTTGCATCACTGGTTTAAGGCATAAAATTTTACCTGATCCTCCAAAACTTATTTATGCTAGTTCTGATGTTACTTCAAATTATAGGCTTAATTCTAACAGTGATTATGGAAATAACGATGTTCCACCACCTCTTCCACCTCCAAGAGGAACTGTTTGTCCACCACCTACACCTCCTAGAAGTACTCCTCCATTACCACCTCCAGTTAATTCTTCTGTACTAAATCCCCAATCAGAACATTCTCATGCCTCATCAAATGGTGCTCATAAGCAACCATATATGAGACGCATGTCACCGGTGCCAACTTCTGCTAGACAACCTATGAATTATACATCTTCAGCTAGTTCAACTCCTCAAAGAGGAACGAGTCCTATTACATCAAATCGTGCTCCCATGGTTGTGATGAATAATTCTCAGATCCATCAACAACTAGCTCAACAACTACAAGCATTATCTGTTAATTCAAATGGTTCATCCTCTGTGACTTCACGAAACGACAGTTCACATACTGGAAGTTCTCAAAATGGAAAATCTTCATGGTATTCCTCGTCACCTCAACCATCATATGCCTCTTCTAGTTCTGGAAGGCATAGTCCAACTCCAACTATTAGTAGCAGTGAATATTCAATACCACCTGTTTTTCAGCTCAAAAGAACTCCCCCGCCTGCTTACACACCTCCTTCATCATATTCCTCTTCTCCACAACCTTCACCACAACATCGAGCTCCATCTCCCGGTGGAGTTGCTTCCAGTTCAGTACTGTCGAGACCATCTGCTCTTCAGGCTTGGAGTTCTAGACAGGCAAAATCTCAGTCCCCTATTATAATGCAATCTGTAAAAAGTACTCAAGTGCAAAAGCCTGTTCTTCAGACTGCTGTTGCTCCAACATCTCCCCAGCCAGTATCTACTGCAGCTCCCTCATTTGCTACTAATTGCCAGCAGCCCACTGTGTCAAGTCCACCTCCCCCTTATCCAATACATAAAGTTACATCTGCTGCCAGTATTAATACCACGTCAAACCAACAAGATGCCAGTTCAACGCTACGTCCTACTACAAATCCTGTTGCACTACCTGCAAGATCCACAGAATCTTCAAATCCACCACCTTTGTACCCTCGCAACCAAACTAAACCTCCTCCTCCTGTTGTTAATCATGCTCCTGAACCTCCACCTTATCGGGTTGGGCATGGTTTGCCTCAGTCAGCTGTTCCGCCTTCTCCCACTCCACCTCCATATTCAAATTCACCGTGGCCTCCTCCTTCACAAACTGCTTCAAATCAGCCTTCCTCTTATCTTCCATCTCAATGCAACTCAAAACCTGTTCCTGTACCTGAGCCTGTCCCTGTAAGTGAATCCAAGCAATCTGTGTATACACCACATGAAACTAATCAAAATAAGTGGACTGAACCCACCAACAATATTTCTTCCACAGATAATTCCACACTATCGAATGTCCCAACAACAGATCCTCCCAGTTATGCCTCAAGCATGGCTGTTCTTTCTGCCCAAAGAGCTGCAGCTCTGGTAACGAAGCTCAATAACAATGTGCCAACAATTATGAACAATGGAACATCATCTGGTGCTTATACTAGTAGCTCATCTCTGATGAATAATTCTGCATGTGTTGAACCAGCTTTCAGTAATGTGGGAAATGGAACAAAAGCTACTTCAAACCTTGTAAATACAGTTGATAGCATTTGTACATCTCAAATTACTGCTCTACCTGGTTCATATGTTAATTTAAATAATGCAAATATTAATGGTATGCCAGAAGATGCCTTTTCATTTTTTGACAATCATCATACTCCTGTACATCGCAAACCATCGCCTGTGGCAATGGACACTGCAAGTTCTGCTTCTCGATCTGAATCTCCTGTATCTAGAGCAGTTAACCAATCTCCTGTATCATTTATGTCTACGACGTCTACATCTTCACCGTCCACTCAGTCAGATTCTACTCATGACTCTAACAACAAAATTCCACTTCACAAAGTAACACATCAGTCACCTCCTCCACCCAGAAAAATACTTTCAAAAGAAAAAGAAAAGGAAAGACGAGAAAGTAAAGTAAGAAATTATTCACCTGCTGCTTGTAAGTTCTATATGGAACAGCACTTTGAAAACATTCAGAAATCTCTTCAAGATCGAATACATAGGCGGCAACAGCTGGAGTCTGAAATGGCTAAAGTTGGTTTGTCTAAAGAAGCTCAGTGTGAAATTCGAAAAATGTTACATCAAAAAGAATCAAATTATATTCGTTTAAAACGTGCAAAAATGGATAGATCCATGTTTTCTAAAATAAAGACAATAGGAGTTGGAGCATTTGGGGAAGTAGCATTAGTCAGAAAAGTTGATGCTAACCAGTTATATGCTATGAAAATTTTGAGAAAATCCAATGTTTTAAAAAGAAATCAGGTTGCTCATGTAAAGGCTGAACGAGACATTCTTGCTGAAGCTGACAATGAATGGGTTGTCAAGCTGTTCTATTCATTTCAAGATGATGAGAACTTGTATTTAATCATGGATTTTATCCAGGGTGGTGACCTCATGTCTTTGCTTATAAAGTTTGGTATCTTTTCAGAGCCACTTGCAAAATTCTACATAAGTGAACTTGTGATGGCTGTGGCAAGTGTTCATAAAATGGGATTCATTCATCGAGATATCAAACCTGACAATATACTTATTGATCGTGATGGTCACATTAAGTTGACTGATTTTGGACTGTGTACTGGCTTCAGATGGACACATAACTCCAAATATTACCAAAGAAATGGTATGATTATTTTTTTAACATAATATTTGTTTAAGTATTCTATTAATATCTCCATATCATTGTTTTATTTCTATCACACTAGATGTTACTGAATTTATACTGTTTGCTTTAGAAAGAAAAACAAATTTTATTATTTAAAAAAAAAAAAAATCTCGCACCTTAATCTGAGTTGTTTATTATAATTCAGGAATAATTTATTGTCTTATGCTTAGTTTTAAAATAGTTTATGGTAGAACTTACTATTAATAGTGTAAAAATGGCGTTACCTGCATCTTTTAAACTGGATATGACATACTATTTTGAATAATTGAAGTGAGCAAATTATTTCTTAATGGTAGCAGTAAATTGAATGCAATCTATAATCAGCTTTAAAAATAATTACCACTAAAAACTGTTTTTTAAACTATATTTCGGCTCACATTATTCCATTGCCATCATCATCAAGAGATGCATGCTTCATGTCCAACAAAGTTTTAATCATGTAATTAATCCAGTAATCATGTAATTATTTCTGGTGAAAATAGTTTTTAAGAGTATTTATTCATAGTATCACGAAACATGTGCACTAGACTACCCTAAAACATAAAAAATTAATTAAAAATGTAGCATTTAAAGTTATAATAAAAGAGAAAGTTTTTGGAAGAATTATTTTTAACTATCGATCAAATGCCAAACAGGCTCTTTTTCTTTTCTTTCTAATTTATACAAATAAGTTCCTATTTTTGTACAACATTCAGTATAGGGCAATGGCATCTTGTTTTTTGGAGCATTTTTTTAAATTAGTTTGCTCTTCTTTTTTTTTTATGTTGTTGTTTTATAAGGCAAAGCACACAAGGCTATCTGGACCTCCACACTTCAGTCATCTATCAGTATTCACTGTCTTATCCACTAAACCATTAGTCAGTTCCTTCTTTTTATAAATTGCAGCTTCAAAGCAGATGTACTATCAATAATACTTTTAAGAATTTTTACGCTTTTATATATGTTTTTTGATAACAAAATTTTTAATTGTGGTAGAATGTTGCTATCAGTTATGCTTACAATTCAGGACTGAAGAGGTTAAGTATCACTCAAATCTGTATAATGATCTACAATATGTAGATTCAGGCACAAGCTTGCTTAGTTAATAGATTCAAGTCACCACATTATTCCGCTTTGAAAATTTTATGCCCATAAATCTATGCAAAATATTTTCAAAGTATTGTTCTTCCTAATGCATTTATTTACTAAGTTTGTAAAAATATGCAGAAAAATGAAATTAAAGGATAGTATTTATTTTAATTTTTGCTTCTAACTGACAATATTTACAGAAAGTTTGGCTGAGTGGAATTTCTTCAAATGAAAATTTATGAAGATTATTGAAACAAAATCATTTAGCAACATCTTTAAAAAGCCATCTCTTTTGCTTCATCATTTTCATAGGAAAAAACAAAGCTTAATCCATTTATGTCTAATGGTCAATGATAAAGAATCAAATAATTTTTAAATTTAAAGTCACAAAAATAGTAATAATAGTCTAGCCCAGGTATGGGCATTCTTTGAAAAGTTGTGGGCGAAATTTTAGGATGTTAGCGAAGTCGCGGGCCAAACTTCAGGATGTTAGCGAAGTCACAGTCGGTATAATTGGGATTTATATGGGATTTTGGATGGTTTTTGTGTGTTTTATACGGGGTTATATATTCTGCGGGCCGGAACGAAAGCCGTAGCAGGCCATATCCGGCCCGCGGGCCGGGGTTTGCCCATATGTGGTCTAGCCAATTATAAATAACACTCTATTTCATAGAATTTGAAAGATGCAATTTTATATACAGGGTTGTTATAATTAAACTCCTCCTATATATAGGGTTCTACTGCTAAATGGAGTGAACAGATTGTAATCAAATTTAGTTATAGCCTAGGGCCATTAATTAATTGCATAAGGAAAATTTTGGCTGTTTTTGACCCTCCTACCACATGTATAAGAGCACATAAGATTTCTCAGACTCCTCCTCCCCCTTCTTATATAAGATTTTATTTGTTTTTAGAAAAGGATCAATTGCTCTAAGACTCATAATTTGACTTAAATCAATGATTTTTATTTTTTTTAAAGATAATTTAGGTTATACCATTATATTATTATTAATTTTAGATAACTATTATATTATTATCACATGATTATCTAGTCTTTGGAAAATCTATATTATAATTAAAAGTAAGTTTTCATATAATCATAAAGTGAGAAAGCAAATCAGTCAAACAAACTACTAACTTCAGCAGACGAATGCAAAAATAAAAAACAAGGTTCCATTTTTGGAACAGCATAGAAACTCTGCGGGATTTTCATAGTTGTGAAATGATGGTAGTTTGAGTAAAATGATATACAATTGTGACTTATCATTCGTTGCTTTTGATGATAAAAGAATTTTTTTTTTTCAAATAATTAAAATAAAATAAATATACGAATAGAAAATAGTATGATTTTTATTTATAAGCTTCAAAATGTGTAAAAATAGACATTAAAGATTTTAAGAACTTAATATGCAATAAAAATTTGAAAATAAAAAGTATGTATGAATAAAATTGTAAATTAAAAAAGAAAAAATAGAGCTCGGAGTTGTTTTCCCCAACGCTTAGCTTTCAAATAGCCATCACTCTGTGAGACATCACCCATTTCGACATATAGAATACTATGTAAGAATGGCTTTTCTCAACCCCCAGCCCGAGATAAGGGCATGTACAGATTTTGATACCCCCCACCCCCACCCTCTTGGGACTTACGTAATTAATAAATGCCCCTCTAGACTATATATGAGATGTGCTCAAGGAATTAAAAAAAAAAAAAAGTTAGTTTAAAAAATAACCATTAGGTGTAGTTTTGTGTGAAAAAACTGCAAATTTAACTTTATTAAGAGGACTAATTAAAAATGTACAAACAATTTCAACATTTATTAATAGTTTTTGAGCATTAGGCTCCTTTTTTGAACAGATTTCACCATGCAAAGTGCCGCCTTGTGAACCATTTTTTAACTTTTCAAAAAACTCCTTTGAGTGCATCTCGTGTACCCTCCACACGGCAAATTTAGTAGCAATCTGCTCGCCCTCTCAGCTGTAAAATGGCATTTATAAAGGAAATTTAATCATAACAACCCTGTAGTCTTAATTTTACTATCATTATTTAGTGTGTAGTAAAATACTTGACAGTTTTACTTCATTATCGATTGGATTCTAATATGTTTTGTTTATTAGCCATAAAATAGACTTTTGTTTAATGTAGGAGAGCATGGAAGACAAGATTCAATGGATTTAGATGATAAGTGGAGCAATGAATGCCACTGTAAACCGAGTGCCAATTTGAAACCCCTTGAAAGGCGACGTAGGAGAGAACACCAGAGGTGCTTAGCGCATTCTTTGGTGGGAACGCCAAACTATATTGCTCCTGAAGTCTTGCTCAAAACTGGTGAGTAATTTTGAAAACCAACCCACTTACCGTGTTAAATCTTCTCTGTAATTTTAATTTACTTGATATATGGAAATTTCACATTCTGTCTGTTTGCAAAGAGGGTTCAGAGTTTTTAAATACATCTAATTTATAGTCTAGAACTTAATGATTTTTAAAAAATTTACGTATCGATTTTCCATTTATATTTTTGTTTCCTGTTTTGGGCTGTGGATTTTATAATGAATGGAGTTTCATTATCCTGTCTTTTTAACTTTGAACTAAAGTATTTACAGAACTACCTCTTTGTAGAAAGCTATTGTGACTTTGTAAACTGTTGTATCCCCAAAGCCTTTATTGATTTTTTTTTTTTAAACTAGAGTATTTGAGTATAGTGTTGCATCTCATGAATGATACCCCCCCCAAAAAAGTCATTAAAATGTAATCAAAATAATATTTCTAGGTTATTCTCAACTGTGTGATTGGTGGAGTGTTGGTGTCATATTGTATGAAATGCTTGTGGGTCAACCTCCATTTTATGCTGGCTCACCAGCTGAAACACAACTGAAGGTAATAGAAATTTTTAGTAATCCTACTAATTTTATAAATGTCAATGTTTGTTACTCTTTCATGTTGAAACAGTTTGACGGATTTGGATGAAATTTGCAATAAAGGCAGTTAAAGTCCTGGATTGACAAACTCTTGATACTTTTTTTTTTTTTTTTTCCCCCCACGAGATAAAAACACTGCTCCTATAATATGCAAAAAAAAACTTATCCCCCCCCCCCCAAAAAAAAAAAAAAAAACAATTGAGCATTTTTTTTTTTTATGAAGCCATTGATAGATGGCACAAACTTATAGAATACTTACTTTTTAATAAATAAAATCATCTGAATAAGTTTTTCCTTCTGACATGGATTTATAAGCAGAGTACGGGCCAAGCACACAAATCCAAAATACTTGTTGCACAAACAAACAAACAAAAAAAAGTTTTTGAAACTTTCATTTAGTTCTAATTATGCAATTTCCCCCCTTCTATTTCTAATGTATTACATCCAGAAAAAGGATGTTAGAAATATCAATTTTAATTTTGTTTGATCACACTCATGAATAATGATACACTTTCCAACTTGATGGAATAAGGAAAGAAAATAGGGAAGTGGCATAGATTATGATGCACTTTTAATATATAGCACTTTAGTGCATATTTAAAAACTGAAAGTGTTTCAGATTTTCTTACTTTTTTTTTTCTTTTCCGTTTTTTGATAATGGCCGATATATCTAGAAGCTCTTCAGAATTAATATACAACGAAAATAATTTGTACCTTTTTGTAGGTTTTTATCACTAAACCATCTTATTTTTGTAACCAGGGGCGGTCCGACACGGTAAGCAAGGTAATCATCACATCAGGATGTCGGCTTCGAAAGGGCGTCATGTCGAACTAAAAAACTAAGTAAAGCATTACGTTAGGGGGCGCCACATACCCTAGGGCCGTCCCTGTTTGTAACTATCTTAATTTTTAAAGTCCATTCAGAATGTGAGATATTTCTGTGCCAAGGAAGTCGGTGAGAAACACAAGATTTATTAAGATGGCGAACCAACTGGTCACCGGAAGCATCTAGTTTTTTATATGCAGGATTATTATAAAATGCAGTTTCCCTTGCATTTTCGCCGATCCCAACCGCCCGGGCTAATACCGAGTCTGCGCATGCTCAGCGAGATCGAGAGACCGGAAACCGCACAGTGCTTTAAGGACGATGCTGGCGCCATCTGTTCGTTGAAAATGTAGTTAGTTTATTATAGTGATAATGAATTAATGAATAAATTAGATTATCTATTATCTTCAATGAATATTTTTCAATGCTCATTTTAATGTAACATAATTTTAGTTAATGAAAATTAGTTTATTTTATAATAATCAAATAAAAGTGACTGAAGATGACACATATTGAAATGTAAATTTTATTACCAGATCTTCAATTTTGCTTTAGCCGATGAAAAATAAAAGCATAAAAATGTTAAATTATAAATTTAATTCACATATGAAATGTAAATTAAGGCTTTTTAATGTAAATTTCTGAATTTTTTATTAAAGGCATTTTTTATTAAAAAAAATTTCAGATTAGTATTATTAAACAGATTTAAAGTTTTTGCTTCTTAGTTTTAAGAAATTATTTAAATCAAATGAATTTTAATAACTTGATAACTTAATGAAATGCTCAATTTCTAATAATTTAGTCTTGATTTTTATTTGTGCATTTTGCATTTTAATTTAATATTGCATAATCCACAGTTTTTCTATTTCAAATTTGGTGTAAACTTACACAGATATTTTTTTTTAAATTCATTGTTGCAATTATATTATTTGCATATAGATGAAGCAAGAAATGTTTTGTTATTTGGAGTGGGTGGCATAAAAATAGGTAAATTTTATGTCTAAGATTCCAACTCAATACTCAAATTACTTTTATCATTGGTATTACAAATAAAATTTTATGAAATTAAACATATATTTCAGTCTGTGGTTAATTTTTTTCCTCTATCAAAAGTTTTACCATAACACTGAAGACTACATCTGAGTTTCGCATGACAAAATTTCAATTAATGAAGGATTTGATGAGAAGATGAAGGTTTTTACGAGAGATGGGTCATTCCTCCACTCCCCATTCATTGGGAATTTTGAACCCATGTTTAACCTTTTCATTGCCATCATTGAAAAAAAACTACAGACTCACCTTCTATCTTTGACGCATGTTTGGCAGCTACATCGGTAAAGAAGTATTCTTCATTGTGCCTTTTCAATGATGAGAGTGAACAGGTTAAACTCTTTAGCAACTCGAGAAATTTTTAGGTTTACTTGTAGTCAAGAGAAGGGTGTACCCGCAACTGCACTAAAGTCATTTCAAGCTAATGTTTGCGAACATGTTCTTTTTGGAAAAATTACGAAAAGAGTGCCTGTGGAATTGGGGTAAGATGACACTGGACAGTTTTATGCAAGAAGAAAAAAAAAAAAAAAAACACAGCATATTGGTATACACACTCAGGGATTATTAACAAAACTGGTGTTACGATATAATTACAATAAACTGGGTTCGATGCAAATGAAAACAGGGTCTGTTTTGCCTTACAATTTAATCTGTTTTAACAATTTAATCTGCTTTATCAATTATTTTAACAAAAAAGTGACTTATTAAAAATTGGTATGAAAATTCACAAAAATCAGTGTTGAATTTCGCAAAATTAGTATTGAAATTCACAAGCCTAGAAAAAATTCCTGGACTGACCACCGATAAAATACTTTGCATTAAACACACAGATAAAGAAAAAAGTGTAATAAACTTTTCAGATGTTAAAAAGGGTTCACTATTCTTTAGCTTCGAAAGTGCCAATGGATAAGAGAGGCTCTCATTTGCTGTTGGTTTGCTGCAGCTGAAAAAAGGTGGACTCTTTGTGCCACTCAAAATGCTCATACTGCACTTTATCTGTGTGTTTCATAAAAGTGTTTTTTTTGTAATTACAGTCCGGGTTTTATCACTGGTATTTGTAATGTATGGTCAATATAAGGAGTGTTAACTGTGCCAGTGTTATACTATTTACAATAGTAAATTGTAATAGTATTATAATACTGAATTATTCTTTAGTATTAAAACAATATTCTTATATTGAACTCAAAAGAAAAAAATCCCTTATTACTGTGTGTCTATTGTTTTTCAGTAGCAGTAACATTCAAATAAAATTGCAAAATTAACATTATATAATTATTACCATAGTGTCTTATGAACATACAAAAGCACAAGTACTGTAGTCTTTATATATTGTTAATTTTGCTGTGCACTTTTATGTTTAAGATTTTTTTTTTCCTTAAAGTTTCATAAAAGGCACCGTTTTCAAATTTATATCAATGTGTAGTGCAGCTTGTAAAGACTTCCTGAATTTTTTTTTTTGAATCCTTGGGGCAATTAGTTTATTTTAATCTGTGTACCAAGTGAGACAGATTTTGTTACATTAGACGTATACCCTTAAGATTATTTTCTCATATCTTACCCACTAGTCTACAAATTCATATATTAAAAATGCAAACATTTATTTAGTTAAATTTAACCAATGGCAATTAATTTTATTATAAAACTCTTGTGTGTATAATACAGAATAAATAATGCCTAATTACATTTCTCATTATATATACAAAGTTAACTAACTTAATATTATGAAACATCTCATTACTTTTTTGAGACATGTGTAGAAGAATAGATCAGATAGATATTTAAAAACAATAAATACAAAACTAATGGATGTATATATTTAATACTTACCTATTATATATATAAATATATATTTATCAGCTTATTATTATTTTTTTTTTTTTAAGAAAAACAAAACAATGTATGTAACTTATTTATTGCATCCTATTATTACAGAGCAGTTACTTTTAGTTTTAAAACATTCAAAAAATACCTGATACTTACAAATTTATTTAAATCAATCAAATTTAAAAAAAAAATGTAGTACATGTAAGTAGAAAAATACCAGTATATTTGTTTATATTCATTATTGAAAATGTTTATTTCAAAGACCATGTATTTTTATTTTCTTATTGTCAATCGTTATTTTAGGAAAACTTTTTATTTTAAGGGCATTTTAAAACAGAAAAATGAACACAAAAGTAGAGCATTCAAAACAATCTACATAACAATCTTAGAGTAAACTTCCGGTCTCTCGATCTCGCGGAGCATGCGCAGATGCGGTATTGGCCCGGGCGGTTGGGATCGGCGAAAATGCGTTTTCGTTTTGTAACTAAACTTCCACTTATTTAAAATTAATGCTTTCTTTAAGGCATTTTCATGTGTACTATCTAAATGTTCTTGACTTATAACTATGTCATCTAGAAAATTTTGATTAATTTTCAAAATTGCAAAGAAAATGCTTTTTTTTTTATGCATGATAAGAATGTATTTTAAATATAATTTATTGTATTCACAGGTCATCAACTGGGAAACAACCTTAAAAATACCTAAAAAAGCAGACGTTTCAAAAGAAGCATCCGATTTAATTCTTAGATTATGTACATCTGCAGATGCTAGGTTAGGAAAAAACGGACCTGATGAAATCAAAGCTCATATTTTCTTTTCTGATGTTGATTTTAACAGTGATTTTCGTAGACAACCTGCTCCTTATGTGCCTCAAATAAGATATCCTACAGATACCTCTAACTTTGATCCCATTGATTCTGAAAAACTTCGAAGCAGCAACTCTGAATCAAGTGATGACGGCAATATGTCTGACTTTAACGATAACAAACACCCAGAGCACGCATTTCTGGAGTTTACTTTCCGCAGGTTCTTTGACGATGGAGGACATGTCTACCCTACAAGGACGCCTCTTGAAGATGCATCGGATAAAAACAGCTCTCCTGTGTATGTTTGACGACATTCTGGTCTTTAACGGTGACTTATGTTTAAGCGGCATTCTAGTTATGAAATGTAAATATGCTACACTGAAATATAAATTTTAGTCAGTAACAATGGACTAAGTTTTAAAATTTATACTGACAAATTTTATAATCAGCCTGAATTTTTTTTTTAGTAAAATCGCCTTGGCTTGAAAACCGTTGCTTTCTTTGTTTCCTTGCCCTGCTTTGGGATTGTAAAATTTTCTTATAAATAGCTATGTAAATATGAAAGTGTGCTAAATATTATTTATTTTCTTGTTGTTATGATTCTAAATATTATTGAGTGTAAGTGTCTATGTGTGTGAGTGTTGCTAGTATATCATGATTGAATTCATATTGTTGTTAAATGGCTCTGTACATTTTTGTCTACACAAATTTTAATTTTTATTTTTGTTGCATATAATTATACTTTTATTGAAATATCAATGACTTATTCAGTCTGACAAAAAAAAGGAAAATACAGCTGTCCTAATTTTAATTGTTTCTGCCCCCCCCCCTCTCTCCAGAAAACTTTTGCAAATGTTTTTACAGATAATGAAACCAGATGGTCTTAACATATAACAGTGGGCTATTCATATCATTAAACTTTACTGTCAGTGCTTCTTCTTCTTCTTCTTCTTTTTTTTTTAAAGAAAGTTATCATTAATATTATACTTAATGTCATATATATGCGGCTTGCAAACTTAAATAAGTTTATAATAAAAGTTGACAAATACTGCTATTTCTGCAGGTTTCTATTATTTTATTAGATTTTCACAAATATGCTTTGTAAGACAAAAGAAAAAAAGTCATCATTAAATGACTGAGTCCAAGCTTCAAATTTGTGCATTCTTCGGATGAAAAAACTCAAACTGTATCGAAACTACCACCTCCTGTTTCTTCAGGTGGTACAGAAAGGAAAACAGAAATGCTTATTTTTGAATTTGATTTAAGTGAATTCAATATAAAAAACTGTAGGCTAACCTCTACTAAAAGTATTATGTTTTTATCTTGAGCTATAACAGTTTAATTACGTTTGTTTTTTCAATTTCAATTACTAATATTTATTATAACTGTACATAAAACATTTATGCTGAAATTTGAATTTTGAGTCATTTAAGTTATGATGTAGGGTTATTAAGTGTTTATTTCATTGTACCCCGGTATATGGGGTACAATTAAACACTAACAGACATTTACCTTTTGTAATTTTTTAAATATGAAAAAGCTACTTACAAACTCATGAAAATTCATTTAGTTGGGGAAAAGAGTAGGTTAAAAGTGTCCATTAATTTTATTTTTGTGCATGCAAATTTGTGAACAGAAAAAAAAAAAAGTAAAGTTTGTTTCATTGTAACCAACTTCTCCTACTTTGAAAAATAAATAAATAAATCTAAATGTTGAAAATTTTCTAAATAAATAGTTGGATCACCTGGTTTTTCTGTGGGACATTTGGTTTCTATGTATAAAATTGTCCTTTTTTTTTTTTTTTTTTTTTTTTTAAAGGGAGCAGATGAAATTTCATGGAGAATCTATAAATAGATGTAGCTTTTCAGCTAGGAATATTTTGACAATGAGTCAATAGTACTTTTATTTTTAAGATTTTGGGTATGATCAACGATCATGAGTCTAAACTATATGAGTGGATTAGCTCACCAGTTAAATTATGCTGCAGCAGTTTCACTGTATTATTGTACTAATAATGCTAACAACATTGTTCAGTTACCAAATACAATATAAAGTGCCTATGCTAATTGTCTGTGATATTAGAATTTAAAAAAAATAAGTGGTTTTATGCCTTTCATATGTGCGCATTCATTGTAATACTAGTCTTATATTAAAACTAACGAGTTTTGCTTTTGAATGACATAGTTATAATGACCATTTAAAATACCTATACATTTGATTTGAATCATAAAATGTAAATAATATTTAAATAATAGTAATGCAAATAAGTTAAAATACTGCTTCATGTAATTAGTTCATACACAAAAAAGGATTGAGTTGACCAGAATTTTTCTCTTAAAAAGCTACAGTTAAGGTTTTCCTATCTTTTGAAACAAATGAGGTTTTTATTTAATGAGTTTCTGTAACCCTTTCAGACTCAATTAAATAATTTCTTTTGAATTAAATAATTTTTCTTTTGATAAGAAATTAAACTTGTAGTTATAAGATAAAATTAAAAATTCTCAATTTTTAATGATTCCCCCTCATAAATTAAGACATCTATTGTGTATGATTTGTATGGGTAATCTTTGTAAGTCCCCAATTGTCGGAGCAGGGT
Source organism: Cheiracanthium punctorium (assembly GCA_038373885.1). Lineage (NCBI taxonomy): Eukaryota > Metazoa > Arthropoda > Arachnida > Araneae > Cheiracanthiidae > Cheiracanthium > Cheiracanthium punctorium. The sequence continues at coordinate 140,804 of JAWZYV010012600.1, forward strand.
CTGAATGGGTTAATTGTTTATATATTGAATAAATTTTACACTAGTGACTAGTTTAATCTGCTGGTCTAGCTGTGTTTTCACAGTAATTCTGAATTTATCTTTTGTCTTTCAAGTTTATTAAAATAATACAGTATATATATATGTGTGTGTGTGTGTGTGCATTAGCATTTACTCTTTAGCCTTCAAAGCCGGTGGTTATAAATCATTAAGTTTTTGTTTTTATAGAAAATGGGTTTTGTAACATAAGACTAAGTGTAAACCTATGATTTTCTTTTAATCCTACCTCTATTCTTTTCTTTGGTAATGCACTTTTATTACCCTCTTTAAGGAAGTTTAATGGTTTATAGGTCTGATGCGATTTTACTGTAAATAATTTGCTTGGACATTATTCTACTTGAATAATTTTTAGAGAATTAATGATAAGATTTTAAGTGTCATAATGTTCAGGCAATACTTTTGAATTTATTGCATTTGTTTGTTAATCAATGTACTTATAAGTGTTTCAAAATAATTTTTAATTTTATATCTAGTCACTGAATGTAGTTCAGTTTCTCTGCACTCAATTACTTTTATAGCCAATAAAGACTCGCATTTTTATCAACAATTTACCATGTATTTGTATGTTATTATAAAATTGTATAGAAAAATCTAAACAGAAAAAAACCCCTGCATATTGTGTAAAGTTCTAAGCAATATGAACTAAAATTGGAAGTTGCTGAAAATATAAAAAAGTATTTATTTAGTATTTCATTATTATTATTGATTTCTTTGTTTACTGGGAGGGGGGTTATGTAGTCTTCAAAATTTAAATTTATCACAAATCAGTAATTTTTATGGAAATATAGACTTAAAAAAATCATATCTTAGTAGCACAATATGGAGCATGCTTATGTTGTCTAAACCATGATTAATTTAAGCAATGTCTGAAACATGATTAATTTTAAATTACTTCTACAGTTTGAAGTTATTAAAAATCATGCATTGTATAGTTATTTAGTATTTCTTACCTGTATATGTATTGCTCATGTGCTAGTAAAAAAAAAAAAAAAAAAAAAAAAAAAAAACTATTGTACAAGAAAATAAGGAGTTATTTTAATACTTTGAATCTGGTTTAGTGAATTCTTTTTTGAATCATAGGAAATCAAGCTAATAAAATCACTTAAAAAATGGCTAGTTAACTTTAAAAACAAAAGTTTGTATTGTCAAGTTAAGTTTTGGTTAAACTAACTAGGCATATTGCTTGACAAATACATAAATGCATAGTTTTCAGAATTCTAATTGAGAATTAGCAGTTTTTTCAAAAGATCAGTTTTCTTATTAAACAGATGTTCAATGGAATTATTTTCATTTAAAGAAGAAAAATAAATACTGCACTTTACTATCTAAAAGATAAATATTGTGTATATATGCGTTTCTGAGCAAATCTGTTTTTAGCTAGTTTTTTTTTTTTTTTTTTTTTTGGGGGGGGGGGGGGGGGTTGGTGTGCTTTAGCTTTATAATCAGTTAACCCTCTCGTCACCGAATTATGAAAAATCAGAAAAAAAATCTGTCTAGCATTTAATGCATCTGAAATACTATTATAAATCATGCAAAAATATGTTTTCTAATGTCGATTAATATTAGATTTTTCTAATATTAATTTCTGCTTTTTCGAAGCATTTTGTTATGCTAAAATTAACTTAAAAGGATGCACATATTAGGTTAAGGTTGAGTAATAAGAAAAAAACTATACTTACCTTAAAAAGAAAAAAAAAAACAGTAAAAAAGCAGCGTAAATATTTTCTTAATTTTTCTCATGAAACAATGAAGCGAAAACTGTAAAAAATGATCTAAATTGACTAGTACTGCAATCTAGGCACGATTTATGCATCTAGTTAAGAGCCTTATATACTTTCTACATGAATGAATGATATTGATATCACTGAAAGAAAAAAATACTAAATTCAATTGTTTTCTCTCTAAATATTGCTATTTGAAGTAGGAGCCTCATATGAGGTTCAGGGTTGACGAGAGGGTTAAGAGAAAAATAATTATTGTCATTCTCTGCATTTAATTTAATAATTGCCTTAAACCATATTAAATAAAGTGAACTAGCCTTAATAACTTGTAATTGCCTAAAAAATTAATAGTGTTTGTTTAACTATAGTAGTTTTAATTAAATGAGTGGTTACATTTAGATTTAATAGTGATCAGAGGCTTGCAAATTTTCTACTAATTTTATTACACGAATATGTCAGTCAGACTCATTTTTGTTAGAAACATTTATCAGTAAGAGTTACAACTGAAGTTCAGTCGATCAAACCATAACTGTATGAATTTGCACATCAAATCTGTTAGGCTGAATGAATTTTTAGGATGGTTCCAATACATGAAAATTTTGATTCCCTTTCCGATAAAGATAAAAATTATAGAGGAATTTGTACAAAGGACAACTCCTGTGCTTTACATTATTTGAATACGGTAAAATCTTGTCACAGTGGTATAAGTTTGACTAATATTTCAGATTAACGAATTTAATTTTCAATCCTTTAAAATTTGTTAGACATTATAAATAACTTTGCTATGTTTCTGTTAAAAAAAGTTTTAATCATAATTTTTCCTACTACTTTTCAATGTAGTAATGATCCACCATTTAAACTACTGTAAGTATGCAACCAGATTTTCCCAAGTTCATACTACCCCTTTTCGCATCAAAATTGTCCATTTGCCAGTTATAGGATCAGATTCTGTACATAGCACTTTCTGTATCCAAGACATTGAATTAATCACCTTTTGTTTCAATGCAATGACAGCATCTTGTGCTGGCAGCATTCTACCCTAGGTGGTCAGATTTAGAAATATTTTGAATTAACTCTTCAAAATTGCACTTTGGACTGAAAGCTCAACCTGTCTTCCAGAGCTAGATAAAATGTAAAACTGTTGCAAACTCAAATAATCTCTTAAATTTTCTGCAAAAAAGATTGCCTACCTCTCGAGTCATATTGCCACTAACAGCTAATTTAATAGCACATTATTTTAAAATAAGATCAACTTTAAATTATTGTAACATATTTTTATCCTTTGCTTCTACTTATTGATTACATAATAAACATGATTTATTTACATGCTCTTTCATTGTTATATTATTTTATTAGGTTTTTTGTTTTAAATAATAAATACATTTGTTTTTAAGAAAATTAAAACTGTCTGCAAACTTTGAAATTTTTCTGCAAACAGCACTTGCATGTTCATCTATATTTGGGTCTGCTGTCTCTGGCATTTTGGTTTGTACAATTTCCTTTAAGAAGTGAATTTCCAAGTCTCTGAATACTATCTTTGCCATATGAAGTATTAACCCATACAATTTAATTTGTATGTATTGAATACAGGCAGTGTGACAAAATATTTTTAAATAATTCAACAGCGCTTGAGACAATAAGTTAGCAGATAACTAGATATTAAAGTATGTTTCGGCTTATAATATTGCTCTGAAGATATTCAGTTGTGTTTTTGTTTTTTGATTTGTATTGTTTTGGTAAATTTTGCTTATGGAGGAAAAAAATGCTACTGTACCATCATCTATTTTAGTTGCTGTGTCGGTTTTATTAGTAATATAAAAGGATTAGTAGTAGTCTGTGATATGTATTTGTTTCAGTACCATACTTCTTTCTTATAATTTTTAATATTTGGTTAACAAACTTATGCTTTGTAAAAAAATAATTTTTTTTTTTTTTTTGCATAGTATGTTTATATTTTTGATATATACAATTGCTTGCCAAGAACTCTATAGACTAGGGGGGATAATCTTGTGTGAAAGAGAAAGCCTTTTCACTATCATTTCTAGCAAACTCATCCTGTACATATCACATTGTTAATGTATTTCTTCAGCCTTGTATAGCCAGCCCATTTTCATGTGTAAATATGAAATAGTTGAAAATCTGAATTGTGTATTGCTGAGTATGATTGATTGTTTATAGAACGATGAAGGTTTACACTAAGGGGCATTGATTAGCCTTTCTGTACAGGGGGGTTTTCAATAAAAATGTTTGTTTTTAACTATTTTTGTCTTTGTTTCCTTTAAATTATTTTACATCAGAAATCATTCATTTTTTTTCAGGCACTTTACATCATACATTCATGTTATGTGAAGTTTTACTTCTTAAGTTCAGCTTAACATATAACATAGATTGCTTTATACAATGATATAATTAACTGATAAATAATTACAAAATGCCAAGGGGAAAAATGGAATTTTTAATTAAAATAAATTGTAAGTATATATACATGAAAAATTAATGAATCATATTTTAGTTAGTCTATCCCATCTCCAAACTGAACCATCATCGCATACACAGAGTAATATAGATCCATCCTTATTTAGACTTGTTTGTCGAATAGGAGAGTTACATTTTGGGTGAGTCAGAGCAGTACACCTACAGAGAAAAGTGCAAAGAAAATTATTCTGCATCACTTTCAAATGACCAAAACAACAGAAATGCAAAATTCATATTGCAGCTACTGTTCTTGATAGGCAGGAAGATGGGAAACAATGCTGCATTGCACATATCACATTTACCAAACTTCGTTAAAAAAAGGGAAGAAAATAATAAATCTTGAGAAAAAAACAAGAAAGATAAATCATGCCAAACGCATCGATTATAATACACTTTCCAACACATCAGTATTTTAAAACCATGTTTGCCAGTGTATTTTCTTTAAATCTGGCAAGATTTCGGAGATAAGATAATGTTGTATTATCACTATAAATGGAGTTTTATAAGATCCTGTAATAGAGAATAATTTTTTTTTTTCATCGTTTAACTGGAGAATATAAAAATTTTATACTCATTGTCTTGTGCTAGAAATGTATTAGTATGCCTCAAATGCCACAGATTGTAATGTATTGGAATTCTTTTCAGTGTTCCTGTAGAAGAACTATTAATAATACAGACAATATTTCCAATTGACAGCATTATTCCGATAGCCTTAATAATATGTATGCCAACTATGTTTCCTTTCAAAAAACCGAATATCTCTAAAATACGTTTTCAAGAATGACTGTCCAAAGAGTGCGATATGTATTAGATTTTATTTCTCCTATAAAAGAACTATAAATGCTACTTACACCATTTTTAATAGGGTGCATGCAGTGGCATAGCCAGAAATTTTTGATGAGGGGGGTTGGGGTTATGACTAGTGTAACTCACATATATATGTATAGCGTGTGTGTGAAGTGAGTAAAGAATATACATTTCGTATGACAAAAAATTCCTCATGGGGGTGTTGTGACTAACCCCCCCCCCTTTGGCAACACTACTGAGTACATGGTACTGTACATAGAAAAAATATAAATTTTCACACATATCGATATATATTTACGGCAGTTAGAACACTGAAGGGGTGGACAACAGAATGGACAAACGAACTGAAATCATAAACACCACTCAAACTTGTTGGTAAGTTAAAAATATAAATATTCACTTTATGTAACATAACAGTATCGGATGAACACGGAGAGTGAGAAATTTATTCTTTGAAGGGTTAGCAGTCTAAAATTAATTTTCCACCGCTAAAATCTAATCAATTTTGTTTCATTTCAAATAGCAGAGTATCTTTTTTTTTTTTTTTTTTTTTTAGTTAAAATCATTCATGGAGATACCTTAGTTATAAAGTTAAAACATAGTTAGAAGCCTTTAAAAACTTCGTTAAAAGTTTAAAAACAAACCTTTAGCGCTTTCGGCAGCACTAGGTCGCTGCCATCTTCAGAACTGGTGAGCTCGCTCCCAGCTTCAGCATTTCGAGCCATGTATCTTCTATCTGAGCATGCGTTGTGTCGTTGACGGCATCCTCGTGTTATTATTTCTAACGCTTCCCATTTTAAACTATAACTGTGGTTATTGTAGTTGGCTATTTTCTTGACATTTACGAAATCTGTATCAATATTTTCTTTTAATGCTCGACGGGAGAGGGCAGTACTTTGTCTATTATATTTTATATCGCTAATGTGCTCTTTAATCCTATCCTTAATTTTCCTTTTTGTCACACCAATGTAATGGCCGGGAAGGTTAGATTCCTTATAAGTAAAATTTATTTTATAGACTCCTGCCGTTTCTAAAGGGTTTATTTTGTCTTTGTCCGATTGAATTCTTTTAAAAATATTGCGATTCGGTTTGATTGGGATTCGGAGGTTAATTTTACGGGCAAGGTTGGTGAATTTTACAGCAAGACCGCAACAGAAGGGGATTGGGTGAGAAAACGTGGGCTTTTCTTTCTGTGCGTCGTTAATGAGGTTTAGTTTCTTTGTCCTATTTTTGATTAAGCGGGGAAACAATATTTCTGGGGTAATTGGCTTCTTGTGAAAGTTGTTGTATAAATTGTAGTTCTTCTTTTAGCAGTTTTTGGTTGGAACATATAGAGCTCTCGAAATATGGGAAAAATTAAGGATAGGATTAAAGAGCACATTAGCAATATAAAATATAATAGACAAAGTACTGCCCTCTCCCGCCCAGCATTAAAAGAAAATATTGATATAGATTTCGTAAATGTTAAGAAAATAGCCAACTACAATAACCACAGTTATAGTTTAAAACGGGAAGCGTTAGAAATAATAACACAAGAGGGTGCCGTCAACGACACGACGCATGCTCAGATATAAGATAGATGGCTCGAAATGCTGAAGCTGGGAGCAAGCTCACCAGTTCTGAAGATGGCAGCGACCTAGTGCTGCCGAAAGCTCTAAAGGTTTGTTTTTAAACTTTTAACGGAGTTTTTAAAGGCTTCTAACTATATTTTAACTTTATAGCAGAGTATCTGTAAAACTGGAAGTCAAAGACCGTTGTGAAGCAATTGCAATGGAAGCTGAAAAAAAAAAAAAAAAAAAAAAAAATTTAACGAAAGCAAGTGTACACTCAATATATTTCATCTATATCCACCTAAAATAAATTACTTTGTATTCAAATTTTATTATATACTAGCTGCGTGCCCGTTCTTCGCACGGTAGGAAACGAAAAATTTCCTCACATGTAATTCGAATTAATTCCAGTGATGTGGAATCTAGAAAAAGCAAAATTATTTCACTCTTGACTTAAAATTTGCATCATATATGTAATGACCTGAGATCATTGCAATATAATGACACACACACACAAAAAAAAAAAAAAACTATGTCAGCGTCATTCGGTATCAAAAAAATGCAAATGGACCATTTGCAGTGAACTTCTCACTTTCAAAATGTCTTATTTCCTCAGACATGCTGTCTTTTAGGTTCACGTTTTAGCGTTAAATACCTCAGACACTACATGAAATGGACATTTTCTTTTTTTTATTTTAAAAATACGTCACCCTCTCTTGCAACCCTTTACAAAAAGAAAAGAGATAAGACTGCGCTATTTATAAAGGCTTTAAAATTGTTTTTCTCAGTTTAATTTTTCTTCTCGCAAATAAATCCAGTATTTATAAAAGGAAATCGAGCCAAGCAAAGAAATCGTCTGCTCGTGGGACCCGTTTTTATTTATTTTTTTCAACTGGCAATTTTAATCATTGTTACTCTATCCATGACAACCAAACCGCAAGATATCAAACCGAAACTCATAAGCAGGTGCTACTGAAATGAAAATCCTTCTTTACTTAAAAATTCGTAAAAATTCTCCTAATTCATATTTTCCCTCCGTTCTTCTTTTAAAAGTGGGCGAATTGTGTGCTCCGTCTTTTGCCCAAATATAAAAAAGTTATGACGGATAGAATTCAAGATGCAGCAGTTTTAAAAATATTTTACGAAAGTCAGCGTCAAATTTAATTTTATTTGAAAAATTCCCAAAAATCTGCAAATTATGTTACACAGTCCGAACAAACAGTTTTTAAAAGAAAATTTTCTCCTCTATACGATGATGTAAATATCGTTTTCTTGCGAGTGCAATTACCGGCGTTATTATGTATTACGCAAGAAAAATCGCTAAAAATCGGACAAAACATAAAATAAAACATTTTCTAATTCGAATTTCGAAAAAATCGCTTCGAGGTGTGTCGAGACCCGTCTTGGAGAATTTCCGTACAAAATTTTCGTAAAGTAGGTCTACGATCACCCGTTTCGGAGCTACGCGAGACACAGACAGACAAACGGACAGTTTACACTCTGTTTTATTTATATAGACTAGCTGTATGCCCCGTTCTTGCACAGGAATGAAGGGATTCATTTTTTATATTGCGGTTTAATGTAATTACTATTTATCATAATAAATAGATATAGCAAAATTGATATCGCATAAATATTATCTGTGTTCAACAATTATGCATGAAGAATTTCATGGCGATTGTTTGAACGGTGAAGAAGATGATTTGGCACAGCACCATCAACTGTCGAAATTTTTGCAAAATGGATAGCATCAAAATATTTTCATGATCCAATATCTATGTGTGCCAATTTTCATAGCAAACAGTTTAACGGTCAAGATATGCTGCACGCCATCTAGTGGTGAATTAAAGTAATAATGCGGTACTGTGCCATCAGAGGGCGAGTTAAGCAAAATGGATAATGCGAAAATATTATCTGTGTTCAGTGGCGCAGCGACGGGGAGTCCAGGGGGTCCGGACCCCCCCTATGAGCTAAGGGGCCGCTATGAGCAGGGTCCGTTTATCTACAGGGCGAGTGGGGCCCATTGGCCACCAATTTAAAGGGCCCATTTTTTCTCTAAAAAGGGCCCATTTTTTTTCTATCTTTTCCAAATTTATTCTCTAAAAAGTGTCTTTTCTTTAAAAAAAACCTCTTTTTAAACTTTGTATCGGTAGTTGGCTTGAAAAGGAGGACGCAAGGTAAAATCATCAAAGGCTTCCAGCAAGCACCGTCATAGAGACTCCTTAGGCAATAAATCTCCAGTCGTGTCTCTGTTAGGGAATTTGTGGGGCTAGGATGGACGAATCGGACAATGTAAAGGGAAGCAATTCGCACCCTTGTAGCGCAAAGGAACGGAATATCCTCAGAAAGAATCTATTCATGCTACAATTAAGTGATAACAAAATTGTCAGGAAGGAAAGAGGAAAATATATTGCCTATATTGTAGTCTTCAAGCATACCACTCTTCTTTTCTCGAGATAAACAAGCCACAGTATTCAAATAGTGAATACACACACACAACAAACAGTAAAAAAGAGGGTCTGCTGGGAGCTTAGATGTGGTATAACGAAATTTCGAATGGTTCAGTTTTAGTCTCTCCTGAATTCACTTGAGTTGGATGCCTTTAGTTTGTAAGCAGAAGTTTAAGTTTTGGGTTCTTTGTTTCTTACGATCATGAATTCGTCCAGTTTAAAAAGAAAGAAAACCCAAAGTGAAATGTTTTATCTTTCTTCGAGAAAAAAATTAAAGCCGATGATGGTGATCATGCAGCATCAAAGACTGCTGATAGTATGGATGGGCCCGGACCCGGCAAAAAATCTGTTGCACCGAAAGAAACCTTTGAGGGTGCTAAATCTCAAGCTCATCCTCTTGATATTGGGCTCTACATTAATAAAGAGGTAAACTTTACTTGATTAAATTTCAAAATAACTTTACACAACAGGGGAGGTGGAATCATACAGACGTGGTTCGGTTATAACGTTAATTTATTACCAGTAAAAATCTTAATATGAAAAGATCTTTCAAGTACAGTGCGCACCGGTTATAATGGACCTGGGATATAACGTACTATCGGTTATAACGTACCTAGGAGCTAGGGCCCGATTGAAGTCCTATATTTATAATGCTATTTAACTTCGGTTAAAACGTACTTAACGAAAGTACGTACTTCAGCCATAACGTACTTTTTATACCAAAGCCAAAAATAAAATTTTGCTTTTCTTAAGTATTTTATTTCCTTTTTCTCGAAAATTTTAGTACGTTCAAAAACACTCGTTGTCAGTTTGCAGATTCTCTAGCGAGATGAATTGTGTATCAATGAAGGGAACAATCTTTTATCTTTTAACCCTGCTAGATAGGGCTAAGAACAAGACCATGTGTTTTCTTTGTCATTCATCAATGTACGAAAATGACTTCTGAAAAGCCCTATCTATAATGATTCTGATGACAGTGAAGAAGAAACAGGGGAGCCTATACCAAGCATACCCGAAGCATTAAATGCTGCAAAAACATTATCGTGATTTTTTGAATGCCGCAGTGATGATGCAGAGACTAGAGATGAGTTCGGGCTCATTTTTTGAAGCCCGAGCCCGAGGACTTTTAATCCGAGCCCGAGCAATATTATTTAAGTCGGAGCCCGAGCCCGAAATTTCAGTTAAAGGTGAAAAAAAATCCAATTACTTCATTGATAGAATACAATGAATTTTGCCGTTTGTGCAAATTAAAGACAAATATAGTTGGAAACTCTCAATGCACTTTCTAATTCTTTATTTATCCATATGTTTATCAAATAATGTTGGATCTCATGAGTAACTAATGAATATAAGCTGCTGTTCTGAAATATCCAAAGAGCTTAACGCTCTTTCTAGGCGCCAGTGTCGCTACTTTTTTTATAAGTACAGCCAACTCCGGTTATAGTGAACCCGGATATAGAGAACCATCGGATATAGTGAACGCAAACCATTAGTCCCTATTCACACACAGTATCTCTATCCATCATGAAGACACTTGGGTTTTAGGGAACTTCGGATATAGTGGACGAAATTGGATGGTCCCCAGAGATTCACTATAACCGGAGTTGACTGTACTTTTATTTTCCTCATAAATCACTTTTTAAAATCTGTTTAAAGGAGTATGTTCAATAAAGGAGAAATTTTTCACGATCCCGAGCCCGAACGCAATTGTGAATTACAGAGCCCGAGCCCGGTTCGGGCCCGGGCTCGGGCTGAGCCCGTCTCATCTCTAGCAGAGACTCTACAAAAGTCTAATATGGATATCTAAAATGGTATATTTAAAGTGGCATCTGCTCATTTAAAACAAAAGAAAATTAAGATTATTACTTACAATTTTTACTGAGATAAATAAAGAAATTTTTTCTGTTTTTTACTTAAATTTTAAAAAATCAGACCTGTTTAAAACACACATTACAGTGAAATTATGAGCCCGCTTTCTTTTTATGTGTAATATTGGATCTTACAGGCGATATTGCTTATAACGTACTTCGGCTATAACGTACTACTTTTTTAGGTCCCGTGAGAGTACGTTATAACCGGTGTCTGCTGTATAATCTAGCAGATGGTTGAAGTGTATTTATTTATAATTAGCCAAGAATTTTCTAAACATAGACAATCGTACTTGCATGTATACAAGATGTAATGATCCAACTTATAAAGATTATTTAAAACTATATCATAAGCTTATTATTACTGGCAACTACAATGTAGTCAATGATTACAAATCTACTATCTTACGGTACTAAATATAAACAGGGCCCGATTTATACCCCTGGGGACCCCGGGCCAAAGCTTCATATAGGGGCCCCCATACATCTTACCTTCCTCGAATACAAGAGTGATTTTATTTTATAGGCTGCTATGAGTTTACATACCTTTGACAGGTATACATAAGCAAAGCATTTTATGAATCTAATGAAAGAATTTTTTTTTTAATTTTAGAATTCCACTAAACTAACTCCAAACATAAAACAATGAAAACTTTGTAAATAAACACTCATAAAATGATACCTTTTTTGCAGAAAACGCGTTTTCGTACTGAAAATTTCAGTATATCCTCAGTCTAAAGGTTCATAATTTTAGGCTGAGGAGGTACTGAAATTTTTAGTACGAAAATGCGTTTCCTGGAAAAAAGGTATCATTTTATGAGTGTTTATTTACAAAGTTTTCACTGTTTTATCTTTTTAACACCAGTATTTTGAGTGTATTTACTGTAATCATATTTTGTTACGCTTACTGTAATTATATTTTGTTACATTTTACAGTATGTCAGGAAATATGAGCGAACTGTTATATGTACAAAAAATTACTGCGTATTTTTTTCATTTTGGGCCCCCCCCCCCTAGAGTGGGGGCACCGGGCCAATACCCCGAATGCCCTATCGTAAATCAGGCCCTGAATATAAATATACATTACTTATTGCATACTAGCTGCTTAGCCCGGCGTTGCCTGGTTGCATTAGGCGTTACGACGCAACCTGACTTAAAAATTATCTGCTGCTCTAGTTGGCTAATTAGCTAGTCCTGTTTACGGGAATTATTTTCACAACACTAATGCATAAAGTAAACATGAATTTTAAAGACATTGTTACTTATACTATTAAAATTACTTGAACTCAGTACAATGCAGCCCAACCCTTTCTCATCTGTGATTTTAATTCTTAAACCCAGATTTAACCTGTTAGCTCCCCCACCGTTTCAAAGATTCAACACCGAAGATTTTCTTCTGTTCCCAGCATTGTTACCCAGATTGGTTTGGGTTTATCAGTGTCTAATGCAACCACTGTTGCGCTTTCACAACGCAAGACACCAGCGGAGCATTCATAGATTCATGTTACTAGGTACAGAAGGGTATCTTATCCGTTGTGTCTTTGCAACGATGGGGGGAACAAGTTAAATGTGGGTTCTATGGGAGGGTTTAACTCGATAACAATAGAATAAAATCAAATTGACATTTTTTCTTTTCGGAAGACGCTCACCGCTCAGGTACGCACTGCTAACAACCCAAAAACTTATAAATGGATTGCCCCATGCCACTGATTGACTGGGCTCTTATTTCTGTAGAGGAAAAATATAAAAGCTGCTGTGTGGTATCTGAATTGATTTAAAGTGTGCAAATTGATCATAAACAAGGTTAATGCCTGGGAAATAAAGAAATCATATTTCTGAATTTACTGAACTTAAATATGAATCAAATCAGTTCTATCGTTGGTGATAAATTTAATAATACACTGCTGGCCATCGTAAATGCAACACCCTGAAGGAAGCATGCAAATAATATGAAATTTACAACATGCATTAGCTGAGGTGAGATATGCAAATGATTAGAATTTCAGCGCAGACGCACATCAAGCGCGCCTGTGGCGCCACCTCAAAGCGCTATTTAAGGCTTGGAGATTTCGACGGTTTCAAGTACAGCAATTGTGTTTTTCTTGCTTTTTTTTCAAAAAAACGATAAATTATGCCTCGTAGGAAACAACGATCATCTTTTGATCAAGTATCCGAGTTTGACAGAGGAAGGATAGTGGCATACCGAGATTGTGGGTTATCTTTCAGGGAAATCGGTCGTCGTATTGGACGAAACCAAACAACTGTGATGCGGATATGTGATCGTTGGGTGCAGGAGGGTACGACGGACAGACGTGATCGACCGCATCGACCTCAGTGCACCACGTCACGTGATGACAGGCAGATTGTACGCATGGCAGTGACGGACCGCTCAGTCACATCACGAACCATATCACAGCAGATTCAGTCTGTAACGCATCATCCAGTGTCTGCGCGTACCATTCGACGTCGTTTACAGCAGAATGGTCTGTCCGCAAGACGTCCGTTGCTTTGTCTACCTCTGACGCGGAACCACAGACGTCTCCGCCGCCAATGGTGCGATGAAAGAAGGATGTGGACGACAGAATGGAATGAAATTCTCTTTACTGACGAGTCACGCTGCTGTATGCAACACCACGACGGTCGGATTCGAGTCTGGAGACACCGTGGAGAGAGGATGCTGAACAGCTGCATTATGCACCGTCACACTGGTCCTGCACCGGGTATTATGGTATGGGGCGGTATCGGATATCTCTCTCGCACTCCTCTAGTACGCATTGCCGGTACTTTAACCAGCCAGCGCTACATCTCCGAGGTGTTGGAGCCAGTTGTCCTTTCTTACCTTCAGGGCTTGCCAACAGCCATATTTCAGCAGGATAATGCACGGCCACACGTGGCACGCATTGTCCAAGGGTTCTTCGTCAATCACCAGATTGAATTGCTTCCCTGGCCGGCGCGCTCTCCGGATCTTTCGCCGATAGAAAACATGTGGTCCATGGTTGCTCAACGACTGACCCAGAGTTCATCCCCAGCTGTCACACCAGATCAACTTTGGCAACGTGTGGAAGCTGCTTGGTCTGCTGTACCCCAAGAACACATTCAAAGTCTCTTTGAATCAATGCCGAGGCGTGTGGCAGCTGTGATCTCCAACAACGGCGGCTACTCTGGGTACTGATTTTGGCAGGAACCACGCTTCATAGAATGCTGTAAATTTAATCATTTGTTACTTGGTCAACATGTTATCTACACAATAAATTTTGTTGTGATATCTCTTGTTTTTCTTGGTGTTGCAATTTGGGTGGCCAGCAGTGTATATATAATATTTTAAAATGGAATTTAGATGAAATTATTTATAATTGAATTATTGATTATATTTTCCAATTGAAGCATTTAATTATTGGAATATTTTTGTTACGGAAGAAGTATATATTAATTTACATTGTAATAAGTTTATTATTAATAATAAAACATTTACGAGTATTATAAAAACTTCCATTAATCGAAGCGATTTTTTTGCGAAATTCGAATTAAAACATCTGTTGTTTATTGCCTTATATTTGAAGCCAAAATGCGCCAAACACTACTGTTATTGTACAACTAAAAGTCAAAGCCCGTTGTGAAGCAATTACAACGAGCGCTCTTCTGAAAACGTGAAAAAAGTTTCTCATTCCAAAGATTTCGTTTTGTGTACATAGTTATTCTTATGTCCAAGCAGACGATTTCTTTGCTTGGCTCGATTTCCTCTTATCAATCCTGGATTTATTTGTGAGAAGAAAAATTAAACTGCGTAATCTAGAAAAACAATTTTAAAGCCTTTATAAATAGCGCAGTCTTATCTCTTTTCTTTTTGTAAAGGGTTGCATGACGTAATTTTAAAATTAAAAAAAAATGTCCATTTCATGTAGTGTCTGAGGTATTTAACGCTAAAACGCAAACCTAAAAGACAGCATGATGCGGAAATAAGACATTTTGAAAGTGAGAACGGTCTAACTTTTCACTTTTTTGATACCGAATGACGCTGACATAGTTTTTTTTTTTTTTGTGTGTGTGTGTCATTATATTGCAATGATCTCAGGTTAGTACATATATGATGCAAACTTAAGTCAAGAGTGAAATAATTTTGCTTTTTCTAGATTCCACTTCACTGGAATTAATTCGAATTACACATGTGAGGAAAAGTTTCGTTTCCTACCGTGCGAAGAACGGGCACGCAGCTAGTTAATAATAAACCTAGGACCGAAGCTTAGAGCATACCCATATTCAATATAAAGTGGAATTTATTTTTAACTCAATAATATTTTTTGCACTTTAACTACTTAAGTATTGTTTTTTTTATTTCTCTTGTAGGTTTTTTCATTCTATTTAAAATATAGAATAATGTGTGTGTGTATATATTATTCATACCTAATTACTCATTATTAATAGTCCTAAACTTATTGACAGTTTTTGAATAAACACAAAAATTCGACTAAACAGAAAGTTTACTTTTACTATTAAACTGCTTAGTTTTGCAGTTCCAAGCGGGAAATTTATGAATATATTTAAATATTTATAAATATACTAGCGGCTGCCCGCGACTTCGTCCGCGTCCGTTTTAGAATTAAGTCCCGAGAAAAAACGAAGCATGTGTGAATAACAAATATGTTTGCGACTAAAGAAACTGCATTTAAATATTATTTGCTTTTTACTTATTTTAAATGAAGTTTAATGCATGGTAGTATACTTCAGTTAAAATAAGAGAGTATACTAAATTTAAATTTTTTTCAGGCATTTGGCGAATAGAGAAGTTACGACAGTATTTGCGAACTGTTTTGAATGTTCTTGTAAAAGAAATATTTATGCTGTATGCATGAATTTTAGCCTATGTTAATCAGGAATAGTGCAGCTTTCCATTAGCGAAAAAGTTTTAGAATCGGTTCTATAGTTACAGAGATACTCATAGAGCGTAATGTATTAGAATTATTTTGATTGTTCCTGTAAAGGAACTATTTGCGCTACATGCATGAATTTTAGCCTATAATACTCAAGAATAGTGCAGCTTACTATCAGTGAAAAAAGTTTTGGAATCGGTTCAGTACTTACAGAGATACACATAGAGTGTAATGTATTTCTTATGAGTATCCCTGTAAAAGAACTATTTGTGATATATGCATAAAAGGTAGCCTATAACACTCAGAGTCCCCCCAGTGTCTAAGGTTCTGCTCTCAAAACTTGAAGGTGGGAGGTGCCAGGTTCAAACGCCGGTCGCGTCTGTCGACCTAGCCGCTCGCAGTTTTCCTGTTTTTTTTTCAAAAACCTCGCGAAAATACGGGCTAGGATACCTTAGAAAATTCCACTCACAGTTATTCTCCATATACTCCTAGGATCCTATAGGCCTAGGACCATATAGGCCTAGGAATTTCAATCAGTGAAGAAAGTTTTAAAATCGGATTAGTAGCTACAAAATTTCCATAGAGCGCAATGCATTAGCATTATTTTGAGTGTCTTTGTAAAAGAATTATTTATGCTATATGCTTGAAAGGTTGCCTGTATGTTAATCCACCCAGACAGCACAGCAAACTTGCAGCAAGCTTGATTTATCAAGTCAATAAGCTTGAATTAAGCTTGAAAATTCCAGTCGTGTAAGCTTGATGCAAGCTTGAATCAAGTGTTCTAGTTTACACTTGAACAGCTTGCATTAAGCTTGACATTTCAAGCTTGAATCAAACTTGACATTTCAAGCTTAATTTCAAGCTTAAAAAATTTTCTAAATACACGGGGCGCCCGCGCCCCACATACTTTATTTTCCCGCGCATTTTCCCCCTTTATGCTGTAATTTTAAGTTATTTTAATTTGTTTCCATCGAGTGTCCGTGGCTAGAATAGAACCCGGGACCTTTCGATTAGTAGCCGAGCGCGTTATCCATTCAGCCACCAGAGCCTTGTGCAGCTATGACTAAAGTTTGAAGTGAATTATTAAGCGGTTTTCTGGCCAGATTGATAAGTGGGCGATATGTTTTTTTTTTTTTTTTTTTCCATGGGATGCATCAAAATTAAAATAATTTTATGTGTGATTTAGAGACTCTACTAATAGGGAAATAAACATAATATAAACTTAAGAGCAACACATGTTTTAAAACTTTCGCAACACTCATGAGCAATACTGCCGCTGACCAAAATCGAGACAAACGACTGATTTTGAAATCAATTTCGTAGTATAATTGTATTTTATTTTGAAGAATTTCCATATTTGGAAATATAGAATGGGTTTACTTACTTAACACAAATTTTGTGTTTAGTAATCTGGAATCAAAGAAACAGATAGTTAAACGTTACTTCGAAATGCTATATCACAGTTGCTAACATAACATGTATGGAATACAAACACTTTAGTCATTTTTGCAAATATTTCTTATAATAACAAATAATTGAAAAATTTTGCTATTTTTTAACGCTAAAAATTCTCTTTACAAATGTGGTTAGTTATTTTCCTACATATATTGGTATGCTATATCGATATAGAGCATTTCGAAGAATTAAAAATAAGTTTAAATTAATTTATACAAATGTAAATTTGAATTATTTTCATTGTTCATACTTTATAATGAAAAAAATTATTTAACTTCTGAATTTTTTTTTATCCTTTGTAATTTTATTTTAAAATTACAAAAGTGTAAGATGTAAGATTTTTGGGCCCTAAAATCTGTAGGCCCTGGGCAGTTGCCCCGTTTGCCCTGCCGGTAATATGGCACTGGTAATAAAAAACCCATCCCCGTTAAAACACATCTTTTACGAACTTTCAACAAATTTGAGAACGCTAGACAATTAATGTCCATTCTCTTTCACAGATGGCGCCATCACCGCACTTTGCAAGTCAAAATCCAGCGTAAGCCAACCTTGCATTGCCAAGCCAAATCTCAAGCTTGATTTAAGCTTATGTGCTGTCTGGGCAGGGCATAAACTATCTTCATTACAAATTTTTCCAACCATTTTTGTGTGATTCAGTCAAAAACATCAAAACACATAAACGTACACATTTATATTATTTGTAGGATTTGGAAATTTACGAACTTTAAGAAACACATCTGGACTTTTCTTGGTACTTACCTATTATCCCAGCGGTTATTCCCGCCAAACTGTTTTTTCGTCAAATGAGTTGCCAAACGTATTCAAAACCATTAATAATTTCATGTGCCCGGCATATATCTCGGCAAAAAATCGCTCGTCTTGGCGGATCGTCGGGATAATACATAAGAACAGTTTTCTTTATTTATGCTTTTTGATTTGGCGTAAAATCAACATAATTTCCATACTTATTTATGTTTTCCAAATGCATGTGATTTTGCAAATAGAATTTCTGCTTTATTTCAAAAGCATAAATCATTTTGTGCGGGTGATAAAACGGTTTTTAATTAATAGTTAGAAAAGTAATTAAAATTTCCGAGCCTCAGGTACACTTTACCGAAGTCATGGGTCCAGGCATGCTCAAATTTTTAAAGATCTGCTTTCTGTAGATTTGTCTGGAGGACATTCATTTTTATTATTAGAGATAGATATATTTGGCAGAAAACTGGCATAATTTCCGTATTATTTAATGTTTTTCAGATGCGCGTACTTCCTTATTGAAGTAATAGCATTCTTGTTAGCTCAAAACATGGATCATATGATACGGGCAAACTCGCCAAGCATGGCAACGTAAAAAAGGTTTTTAATTAATAATTAAAAAAGTAATTAAAAATATAAAATTCTAAGTAGCCTATAACCATCTCCAGGGTCCCATCTATATCTAAACCAAAATACATCCTAATAGATTCAGCGGTTTAGGCGTGATAGCGTCATAAACAAACAAACAAACAAACAAACTCACTTTCGCACTTATAATATTAGTTGGGATGTTCTTGAAGGAATGTTAAATTTGTGGTACATTTTATCCAAGTAAAGAATTCTTCTGAACTTTGTGATGTCAAAGTCATGTTTCTGATCAAGTTTCCCTTGTTCTGACCTTCAAAAGTACCTGTTAAGTAGTCAAAATTTTCTTGACTGAAACAATACATTCGCTAGTGGTCCACAAAAAGAAATTCGACGTAATTAAGTAACAGTGAAAAATAATCACACAATATGAAACTGTAGTTGCTGGTTTATACTTAGAGGTATGCTGATGTTTATTTAGTGTTAATCATGAAAAGTGAAACGTACTACAAAAATTATTGAGATAAAAAATGTTTTCTAAGATGAATAAATCTATAAACATAAAAATTATTTTAAAAATTTTAATACTCCTTTTGTAGCAGACCATGACTATCGGACGGACACTTGGTGCACGTGCCCTGGGCACAACTGCAGAAATAAGCCAAAAAATTGAGTTTAACACGATATACAGGGGCACAAAAATTGAGCCAGCTAACAGACACAAAATCTGAAAAGTGCCCTGGGCACAAAAGTGTTATAGTGAAAGTCAGGCCCTGGTTTGTAGACATAAACTAGATATAAAAGGAATTAAAACATTTTAAAATAATTAGTAATAATGTAAAGGTGTTAGAGTTAGTGAATTTTTTTTTTTTTTTTTTTTTTTTTTGAGTAGAGGGGGCCTCAAAATTGAGTTGCGTCTCGGGCCTCTCAAGAGCAAAATCCACCACTGGGGGGAGAATATAGGTATTCGCACTCATTTGTGCTTTCTGGGGGCCTGAGGGTAAAATTTCAAATGTTTTCTGTAAAGGTAAAATTCGCGAAACATTTCTTCCGGGGGAGGAATGAGTGCTGAGCGCCTGTCTGAGATGACCATTCCCCCCCCCCTACAAACACTTATATGGGTATCATGTACGGGGGCCCTGTGAACAGCAACATGATCATTTTAGTTAGGGGGGTCTGATCTCCCCCCGAGTCCGAGTAATTTGGACCCCCCCCTAAAAAAAATTTCTGGCTGCGCTACTGTCTGTGTTCAAATGTGCATGTATACCAATTTTCAGAACAGTTAGTTGAACGCTCAAGAAGTTGATTGCTGAAGTGCTAGCTAGTGGCGAGTTAAAATAATAAAGTGCTGCACTTAGGGGCCCTGGGAAAAAGCTTCATTAGGGGACCCTTTTTCAAAGTTTACAAATTTTTAAAGAACAATTTTGGGGCCCGGGCACTTGCCCCGAATGCCCTCCCGGAAATCAGGCCCTGGCTGCAGTGCCATCAAATGATGAGTACAGCCAAATTAATACTAAAAAAATATTGTCTCTCTTCAAATGTGTATGTATACCAATTTTAAGGTGATCGGTCAAACGACTTTGAAGTTGGTGCGCTGCATTGACATCTAGAGGCAAGTCATAGCAAAATAGATAGCGTAAAAGTATTCTCCGTGCTCAAATTTATCTGTGTGTTCCAATTTTCATAAATTACTTGAACGGTACAGAAGGCGAGTTATAGCTAAACGGATGCGGCAAAAATATTCTTTCTGTTCAAACATCTATGTTTACGAATTTGCAGATCAGTTGAACGGTCCTGAAGTTATTGGTTTGAAGTAACATTCAGTTGCAAGTCATAGCAAAATGGATAACGCCAAAATATTCTCCGTATTCGAATATCTATCTACCAGTTTTTTTAGCGACCAGGTGAACAGTCTTTATATGCTGCAGCGCCATCAAACGACAAATTAAAGTAAGTTGTTGATACTTTGCAGCACTATCTATTGGCGTATATCTATCTAAAGTAATGATGTGCTACAGCACAATGAAGTAGTTGTTTATAGCAAAATGGATAACACGAAAATATTCTCTGTGTTGAAGTATCTATCTATATCAATTTTCATAGAGATCAATTGTCCGGTCATGAAGTTGGTGCGCTGCATTGACATCTAATAGCGAGTTAAAGTAATAATGCGCTGCAGTTCCATCTAGTAGTGAGTAACAGCTAAATGAATAGTTAGAATGTATTCTCCGTGCTCAAAGGTGTAAGCATACAATTTTTATGGCGATTGGTCGAGCAGTATAGAATTTGATGCACTGCAGCTTCATCTTGTGGCAAGTTATAGCAAAATGGTCAGTGTTAAAATATTCTCCATGTTCATATAGCCATCTGTACCAATTCTTGTCAAAATTGGTTAACCGGTATTTTCACAGCAAGCACTTAAATGAAATAGAATTCGGCATTCTGCAGCACTATCTAGCGACAAGTTACAGCAAAATGGATAGTGTAAAAATATTCTACGTCTTCAAATATCCGTGTGTATCAATTTTCATCAAAATCGGTTGAATGGTATTTTCATAGCAAGCGGTCGAATGAAATAGAATTCGACACTCTACAGCGCAGTCTAGTGGCAAGTTATAGCAAAACAGATAGTGTAAAAATATTTTTCATGTTGAAATATCCATACGTACCAATTTTTGCCAAAATCGGTTGAACTTTATTTTCATAAGAAGAGGGTTGAACGGAATATAATTTGACGTTATGCAGCGTCATCTAGCAGCAAGTTATAGAAAAGGGATAATGTAAAAATATTCTACATCTTCAAATATCCGTGTGTACCAATTTTCATCAAAAACGGTCGAACGGAATATTTGATGTACTGCAGCGCCATCTAACGGCGAGTCATTACAAAATAGATAGTGTAAAAAAATTCTCCGTGTTCAAATATCCATACTTACCAATTTTAATAAAAATAGGTTGAACGGTATTTTTATAGCACGCAGTTGAACGGAATAGAAATCAACGTTCTGCAGAGCCATCTTGCGTCAAGTTACAGCAAAATGGATAAAGTAAAAATATTCTACGTCTTCAAATATCCATGTGCACCAATTTTCATCAAAATTGGTTGAATGGTACTTGCATAGCAAGCGGTCGAACGGAATAGAATTCGATGCCCTGCAGCACCACCTAGTGGAGAGTTATATCAAAATGAATTGCGTAAAAATATTCTCCGTGTTCAAATATTCATACTTACCAATTTTTGTCAAGATAAGTTAAAAGGTATTTTCGTAGCAAGCGGTTGAATAGTATTCGATGTTCTGCAGCGCCACCTAGTGGTGAGCTAGAGCAAAATGGATAGCATAAAAACCTTCTCTGTGACAAAAGACTTAAGTGTATCAAATTTCATGGCGATCGGTCAAACGGTTTTGGAGTTTTTGAACGTCATACATACACGCCCACAAACATTCATTTTTATATACAGTACAAAGTCTCAAAACCGGAATCGTCCGGACCGCGGCCTTTCCGGATTTCGGACTTTTCCGGTTTACGGCAATAAAAAAAACGGACATCTCCTTTCCGAACACCCTTTCAGTTAATAACTAGCTTATGCCGCCCGAGGGCGCGATTTCTTAAGAAATTGGAGCATTAAAATAGAAAATTTAATCACTTACCTTTCGGCCGCACATTCCGGAGGTGCCGCGAACCAAGAATAACAACGCTTGAAACAAATTTCTATTCCAAAATTTTTATTTACAAAGAAAAAGGCTACTTTGGGCTAAACATATCGGTAATTTTTCTTTGACGCATTAATTTTGATTTTTCCGTTAATACTTTTTCTTTAATTAACGTTACAGTCATTATTTCATGTGCAGTTGCAAAGTCCCTTTGTTGCAGTCCTTTAATTAAAACGTCCAACGAACTCAAAAGTTGGTCGATGGGAACTTTTTCTTCTTTTTCACCATCCTCACTCTCTTCGTCGCTGCTTTTGTCTTCATTTTGGTGGGTAACTAATTCGCATATTTCATAGTCTGTGAGCGATCCTACCACAGGTGCATTGTTATCAATCTCCATAACTTCTTCGATATTTGAATAGTTGAGATCCAGTCCGTTTGCACAGGCATTTTTGGCATATGCTAAAAGGTCTGCGATCTCAACCTGAAGCACGTTTTTTTTTCGATGACTGGAATCCTGGAAACTCGAGCTCATTATTGTCCTCGGTGAACAAGGTAGCTGGCCACAAATTATGCCATGCATGTTTTAAAGTGTCTTCACTGACACTATTCCATGCTTTGGCCACACTCCATAAAGCATCTTTTATATTAAAATGCTTCACGAATTCGGTTATAGTGTTACCTTCATTAACGAAACCTAACATTTTAGATAGAAAATCACTCTTGTAACGGCACTTCATTGATAAAAGCACACCTTGATCCATAGGCTGTAGTATGGACGTACAGTTAGGGGGCAAGAACAAAACCTGTTCATTGTCCTTCACAAGCACATCTCCCGGCGGGTGAGCGGTGCAATTGTCCATGATTAAAAGAATTTTTGCATCTTCCGGAAGACCGATGGATCTGCAATGGGCTCTAGCTTCCGGAACAAAATGCTCTTGAAACCATTCAGTCGTAACTGCTTGAGTTATCTAAGCTTTTTTGTTGGCTTTATATAAGGTGGGAAAAGTTTTAATGCCTTTGAAAGCACGAGGCTTCACACTTTTCCCAATCACCAGCAACTTGCATTTGTGCGTTCCAGCTGCATTCGCACAAGCTAGAACCGTGAGCCGTTCTTTTGAATCCTTCAGTCCTTTTGAGGTTTCCTCATCTGCCGTCACCAAAGTTTTTCTGGGAACATATCTCCAAAACAATGAAGTCTCGTCCGCATTGTAAATTTGATCAACGGTCAAATTTTCCTCAGCTATCAAAAGATTGAAATCTTCTATGAACTGTTCCGCCGCCTCATGATCAGCTGAGCCACGTTCCCCACAAACACGTAGTTGTCTGATTCCATGCTGCTGTTTGAACCGCTTCAACCAGCCAGTCGAATATTCGCAAGAATTTGTCAAATTCATCTGCTTATGGAAAATCTTTGCTTGCTGCATCAACATTGGTCCAGTGAGAGGAATATTTTCACTTCGTCGTTGCCGAAACCATTCGATCATCACTTTATCCAGGTCTTGATTTTTTACGGAATGCATCGTTTTTCTTTCCGCCATTTCTATACGGCTGTCACTATCCAGAAAGAAATCTACTTAACTTACTTAAAACTCAATCAAATAAACTTAATAAAAACCAAATCAAATAAACCTAATAATAAAAACTCAATCAAATAAAAAGCGCAAAACTTAGGAGAACTTCGTAACACGTGCGATATCTGCAATCCTAAGAGAGAGAATAAAAATATAATGGCTTCAGGACCCTGCCCCGTACGTGGACAGCGGCTGTTTTGACCAATGGGCGAGAAGAATCAAACAGACGATCAGTGTTGCCAATGTCTAAAAAGAAATCTAAAAATAAATATCTAATCGAACCGACCTTGAACAGGTTGAAATATTGTTCCCCTTGTTTGAACAGCAGGGAAGGCGCATCCACTATTTTTCCCCACGAAGAACTGGTTTTTAGGCCCGTTTACATGGGAAAACGGAAAATCCCGGGTAAAAGCAGAGTATAGGGAATAACATGCAGTGCATCATGGGAAAGCGACGTCATCCCTGCATTCACCCTTCACTGGACTAGGAATCTTTGTACCCCGCATTTTTCCCTACGTAGGGGAAGCGGAGTAGAAAGCAGCGCAGCGAAAGTTCGGGTTTTTAATCCGCATTTTCGTCAATGTAAACGGGCCTTTTCTCTTGCCGTGTTCGCTACGCGACGTGTTCATTTATGTGATTCCAAAGTGGAAAATTTAAGTAGCGTGGTCTGCGATAGATACAACAACGTATCGGCATTAAAAAAAAAAAAAAAAAAAAAAAAATCAAGATGTTAAAAGTGTCCAGTTTTTAGGTCATTCTGGATTTCGGGCGCTTGACTGTATATAGAGATACCCAAATCGAATTTCACACTCTTCTGGTAACGTGCGGAAACTCTCCATATTTGAAAGATTTTGTTTTGCTGTGAACATCCGGAGGAAATCATTTTATTAAAAAATAAAATAAAGAAATTAAAAAAATATATAATAAAAATCTGAAATCCTTCCAGATTTTATTTACGCTCTTGAGTGTGCTTTTACTCTCACACACACGAAACCACCAAGATTTTATATGTCGGTTCCAAGTATGAAGTATGCTTCAACATGGCACAGTGGTTATGTCCATGGAAATAATAGGCAGGTGAAGCGTGTCTTATCGCGCGTCTGTCAACCTAACTGAAACCACACCCACCATCAAACTATCGCCAAAACTCACCCAGAACGATGACAAATGGCAATATTTTGGGCATGGACCCAATGACTGATTATCACCAAATTTGGCAATATTTTAAAAAAACTCGCCAAGGTCAACAACAGATGGAGAGATTTTGGGCATGGACCAAACAAAGACTGTCTAGAGTTAAATTGTATTGAAGATGTCCATAGACATTAAAGTATTGAAATTTTTTTCGGTGGTCCTGTAAATAAACTCTCCAGTAGATTGAAACCAAAAATCTAGATGCACAACTACATGTTACAACAATCTTATGTATGAAATTTCAACATTCTACGACTAAAATTTTTTGAGATTTAAATACATACACACGTACAACAAAAGTCGCAGAGCTTGGCCAATTTTGGCATAGTTCTTGAGGGAGGCACGTGACCGTGGTCGGACCATTACCTAACTTATATGGTAGGACGGTATTGTGCTTGAAATGGATAAATGCCCCTAAAATTGCCATTGACCATAATGTATTGGAAATCTTTTGAGTGTTCCTGTAGCAGAACTATAAATAATAAAGACACTTCTTTTAATGGAGAAATTCATTTTGTAACTCTTAACAGCATATATCACTTCTGAGTCGTATGAAATAGCCCAATACCTCTAAAAACGCTTTGATGAATTTCGGCCCATGGAGCGTAATGTATTTCGAATCTTTTGGGTAGTCCTGTAGATAAACTATCCAGGTCGAATGGAACCGAAAGGGGAGGTGGACAACTAGATGTTACAACAATCCTAAATATAAAGTTTCGACATTCTACGCCTAATAGTTTTTGAGATATGCGAGTTTAATGAATTTCGGCCCATAGAGCGTAATGTATTTCGAATCTTTTGGGCGGTCCTGTAGATAAACTATCCAGTCGAATGGAACCAAAAGGGGAGGTGGACAACTAGATGTTACAACAATCCTAAATATAAAGTTTCGACATTCTACATCTAATAGTTTTTGAGATATGCGAGTTTAATGAATTTCGGCCCATAGAGCGTAATGTATTTTGAATCTTTTGGGTGGTTCTGTACATAAACTATGCATTCGATTGAGACCAAAAGGGGAGGCGCACAACTAAAACCGCACAAAATGCAAGAATATAGATTACAAACTAAAGAAAACCCTACCCAAGTCCCTAAAATCAACAAAAATTGAAAAGTGACTTGACGCCCTTGCGTAGACAAAAAAACCCGTGATTGAAAGAAAGAGCACTCTGAAGTGCTAATAAACTTATAAATCTGGAAAAAATGTTAAGTATGACATCAAAATGAAGTCATTGTCATTTGCAATAGCTAATTTTGTTACGCAAATGATTAACTTTTTTTGACTCTCGGAAATGAAATGTTGCTAAAAATCGCTTAAAAATGAGGGAACTGGTGGATTTTCAGATTTTTAAAGTAGCGCAGATTGTTTTCTAAATTTTTATACATAATTATGAAAATTTTCAAACGGATCATACAAACGGTGTAGAAATTATTAGGCTTTTTGTCCTTGACATTGCAATGTTTTTGCAGTAATTGCGGAAAAAAGTTTTTTCTTGAAGTCAGGGATCAGCGCATCTATAGAGAAAGGATGATACGCTTTAAAGAAAAACTTCCCATAGAACACAGTGTATTGGGAATATTTTGAGTGCTCCTGTAGCAAAACTATAAGTGCTACACTGACCAGTTTCAATAGGGTACATGGTACTGTACATAAGAATAACATATTTAAATTTCGTAGAAATCTATGCATATTTACGCGAGTTAGAGCATGGATAGACAGACTAACCGAAATCATAAACACTTTTCAACCTTGTTGGAAAGTGTTAAAAAAGCTGAAAGAAAAGTAGCTAAATTACACTATGCACTCTTTATGATTCTTTAAACAGCCAAGTATGTCCACTTTTTCTTAGAGAAAAAATCAAGGACTGATTTACAGATTTTTTAATTATTTAAGGGTACAATGAATATAGATACAAAAGATACTACATTATCCATCATTTTCTTAAAATCTACAGTCATTCCACTCCTTTAAAAGAATAAAAGAAATGGTATATAATGATCTATTGATTCAGAAGACAAGCACAATAACATACACCAAATTACTTACAAAAACCCTTATTAAAACAGCTTTTCAAAAAATGCCACATTGGCATGCCAATGCCACCATCCGCACAGTTTTGACTACCACAACAAAAGTTTGAGGGATTAATTAATTTGCAGGGATGAGATTGGTGAAAAAGCAAAAAGACTGAAATCATACGAGAGCAAAAAAGTTCTACATGTGATAATTGTTTTTAATGCACGTGGAAAAAAGTTTTAAGAAGTAAAACACCAGAACATGCAACAGGATAAAAATATTGCACAGTTAATTAATAATTACTGCCAGAAATCCACAAAAAAAAAGCAGAATTTTCAGAGAAAAAAGACAAAAAAGTGAATTTCTCTTAATTCACAAAAAGCTGAAATCAGCCTAAAAGCTGAAGAATCTCATCCCTGTAATTTGGCTACCAGTTTAAAAAATAAAGGCCTTTTGATTTGAGATGTACCAAGTACTCAGAAATTGGCCC
The DNA here is from genome assembly GCA_038373885.1 of Cheiracanthium punctorium. Taxonomy (NCBI): domain Eukaryota; kingdom Metazoa; phylum Arthropoda; class Arachnida; order Araneae; family Cheiracanthiidae; genus Cheiracanthium; species Cheiracanthium punctorium. The sequence continues at coordinate 168,321 of JAWZYV010012600.1, forward strand.
ATCTGCTGAGTACTTGCTACTTGGCCAAATTTTGACTAGTTGTAAGAATTTCAGTACTTATAAACATTATTGAACCAATTTCTAAAAAGCATATGAAAATATAAATAATATATGCAGTAATTCATACATATGTATACAATAAGTATGTAAAAAAACAAAACTAATAAAAATAACGATTTAAGGGCCTCTAATGTGAAATTACTGTATATCAAAATCTAGCTATACATTTTTATCAATAAAACCTAAGTCACTTGTAAAGCTTTGCAGGAAATTGCTTTTTGATAAAGAAATAATTTGTAGAAAAAGAACCAGAAAATACACTAATTGCCTCTGGAAGGATTTTAATAATTAAATTTGGTTGTAAATTTTGATGGAAATAGTACAATTGTTCTACATATTATTTCCTGCTTCTGTAAGTAGTATTAGGAGATCTCACAAGAATTGTTTTCAAGTTTGCTCAAAATTGGAAGCTTGAAATATCAAATATAGCAGTGAGCCCATTCTGTGTATGCATGTACACAGCTGCGGAAAAAAAAAAAAGGCCCACTTGCTCTTTATTTGGTCATTATTCGTCGAACTGCAAAGTTATATATACCATTCATTTGCAAATAACGTATACTTTAATTTTCTAGTAATTTAATTTGCATAACGGGCTGTCTTCATATTTAATTCTGCATCAATTTTGTTTTTTTTTCAATGGCAACTTACTACTTTATTAAACGAAAGAAAACCTTCAAATTACCCTAAATATAAATTTTCACCAATTTCTGGAGATATTGCGATTCATTTTTTGCTCGATTTTAAGGGACTTTCTGCAAATTGAGAAACGCTATTTGTAGGTTCCGAACTTTATGCCTTTCTTTAATTACGCTATCGATAGTTAAAAGAAATAAATATTATTTTCACGGAAAATACTGTTTTTAGTCTTAAAGATTTTTGTTCTAAGAATATAAGGTGTAGAATTTAGAATATTTAGGCAGTGGTTCAAATGACCCATGAGTCCATAACTTCCTTGGTTCGTACACATAATTTAAAGGAAAAATGGAAAACAATTGCTCACAATTTTGAAAATCTTTCTAATTTTGAAATTGTTATTGAGTATTTCTCTTGAAGGCTCTCTTAGACAGGTGAAATGTTGCCAGGACTATGAGGCTGTTCTCTGCTCTTCTAGTCATGAATGTTACTCAGCTGGTCGAACTTGAAGAAGGACTTTTTTAATAGTGTTTGGAAAACATTAATAGAAGCCATCTTTAAAATAGTTGAAAGCCAAAAATATAAGGTGTATATTTTTGGATCTCTGTATCAACATGGGAGATACAGAAGTAATCAGTACAAATTCTCCAAGAACATTTTTTGTGGGAGAAAAGGAAATGTGTGTATGTGTGTGGGGGGGGAAAGCCTAAGAGGGAGGGGAGACTATTGCAATTACAAGACAGGATAAGAGAGTGAGGGTGCTTCTGACCTCCTGGCTATTTGGACGAAAGCGTTAAAATTGGAAACAACATCTAGCATAAGCACAAGGTAGAAGACATCCAACTAGTGGTAGTGAGAATATAGCTAACACACTACCAGCGCCTTGCTTATCCCGACAAGCATGTTTTACTGCCACATTGCAGCATTTTGTTACAAGGTCATCCAGAGAGGAAAATGGGAAATCATTAGGATTCTCATGTGACTTGGATACGCTGAGAAAATGCCATTAATACATATGTGGTGTTGCGAAAGTACTGAAACACTTCAAGCAGTTTGCAAACTATATTTTAAGGAATTTTAATGACCAAGTTATCAATAATCTATCAATTTGAAAATATAGTCAACTCTGTGAAATCTGCATGTTTATGATCCACAGTAAGTTTTAAATGTAAACACTGAAATTTACAATTAATAGTCAAGTTATATTGTGAAATTCAAAATAACATTGTAGAATTTAAGATGGTAGTAAAAGAAATATGTTTAAGTAGTTTATTTTTTTCTATTATTAAAATTGTCCCTTTATCCCTTCAAAACGAAGTCTGAACAGTAAAAAATAGAAAGAATGAATGAAATCATAATTAATAAATTTGAGTAAGATGCTTTCAATACCATACTTTATAACTTTTTGAATATGTACCATGTAAGGAAATCATTATGAAAAAATTCGACTTTCATTTTGATGTATTTATATGTTTTGAGGTCTTCTGAATTCATTTATGCTATTTTTATAAGATGTATATATGTATGTATGTGTGTGAATACGATAGCTCCTAAACAGTGCATTCATTCGATTGAGATCAAATTTGGTATCTATATTATAAACCACCGTTGCAAGACCGGTATTTATTTGTGTATAGAGGGTTTATAGCTTTTTTGCAGGACTATGAAAAAGATATTTTTACATTATGGCTAAGGGACGGAAATTCTTGGAAGTGTGCTAGCGTCTTGATGGTGCATTCAATTGAGCATAAATTAGACATGTATATAATAAGGTCATGGTCACATGATCTGCATAGATTTTGGTGTCTGTAGAGTTGAATATTTCTTCACAGTACAAAAAATATTTCTTACACATTACGGCCTAAGGATGCAAATAATTTAAAATGAGCTAGTGTCTAAATGGTACATTCAAAGAAAGTTCAAATTGGGTATGTATATTATAGGTCACTGTCACACAATATGTACAGGACTTATAGTTTTTTTTTACAGGGTAGCAAATGAATGTTCTTTTACAATATGGTCTATGGATGGAAATTCCTGAAAGTGTGCCAGTGTTTATAGGGTGCATTTAATTGAGCTCAAATTGGGATGTATATTATGGATCACTGTCTCATGACCTGCATAGAGTTTGGTGTGTGTAGAGCTGAAAATTTGTGCACAGTAATAACACAAAAAGGCCGAGGGACGCTTGTATTTTAAAGTGAGCTAGTGTGCACAGGGATGTTAACTCCAACACTCGATTTGGGAGCACCCCGGGAGCAGAAAAAATTTCATTTGGAAGCACCTCGGGAGCAGAAAAATTCCATTTGGGAGCAGAAAAATTCTATTTGGGAGCACCTCGGGAGCACAAAAAAATAGTTTCCGAGAGGAAAACTAAGATTCGAGATCAGAATTAACATGATTTTGGAGCATAAAATTGAAGATTTAGGAACACAATAAATGCATACAAGAAAAGCAAAGTTTGCAAGCAAACACCATTTGCTAAAAGCAAAACACTATTTGAAAGCACTTTAGGAAAGCTCTGGGAAAAAAAAGGGTGCATACAGGCTATGCTATCAGCAACTTCGTAAAAACAATACATATCAGGAGTCAGCAACCTTTCTGTGGTTAAGTCATTTTTTTCCTACTCAAGAACCATGAGTATGATTTGTATGCGGCTTGCGAGCCACAGGTTGCCAATCCCTGTCCTTTTTTTTTTCTTTTTCAGAATCATTTAGGAAATCTTCCTCTCGAAAAAGAGAGCACAAATAAAATGAAAATTAAATTTTAAAACAAAAGCTTCTATCTCATTCTTTGGTTCTATTACAAATCACAAGTAGTACTAAATGGAGATTTTTGAAAACCTAAATATTATACCTCTTATACAACAACACGTAATTGGTAAGCAGTATCGAAAACAAAATAAATTTGATGGTTAGAATAATTAAATGTATGTACTTTTAATAGCATATGGCTTTTGTATCAGTAATTTAACCTCATCTAATATTTACATATTCATCTATAATACTTGAACACAATATACAAAGCAAATGTAAACAAAAAAATATTTAATGACTGTTGAGAGAAATTAAGAATTATGGGAAGTTAAAAATTAAGATTATGAGAAATTAATAATGAGATTACAAATTAAGTATCATAAGTTATCTAGTTTTCTATTTATTCTTTTTTTTATTTTTATTAATTTCTTCTTGAGCTTTTTCATTTTCTTCTAATAGTTTTAATGTTTTTGCAAGTCTATCCTTCCCTTCCGTTAATAGAATCTGTCCACTTTCTATAACAGCCAGTGGCGGCTCGTGACCTGCTTCAGTGGTGGGGCCCGAAAAAAATAGTGCCAGTTCAAATCGGGAAAATACATATACATAGAGCTGTGGCGGATTGTTACCCATTTCAGAGGAGGGGGCTTTTTTTTTTTTTTTAAGCTCGAAAAGGTAAAACATATGAATCGCTTTTGTAAACAGTGTGAATACATAAAAACTTTTCGAATAACAAGTTATGAAAGGCGTATTGATTTCTCCTTTAAGTTTTCATTTAAAGACAGCAGATTTATTTTGCACCAAAAAAACATTTTCCTCCATTTTTCTTTCTCAAAAAGGTACGATATCAATTAAAAAAAAACAAAAACAAAAAAACAATATCAAAAAAGTATGATTTTCTTGAATACAATATTAAATTCAACAATTGCATGTGTACATGTTGAAAAACGAATTGGTCCATAATCTTTCATCTCCAAATAGCTAATCGTGCCCCTTCATAAACAAAAAACGGTGCCCGTTGCGATGATTACTTGTTTGCCTATCTGGCCGGCCCTGATTGAGGTGACTAACAAAGCCCAACTGGTCCGATCCGGGGCGGGTAGAATGGCTTCGGAATGTAGCTTTCGTACGCAGTTTGAATCTTGCTTTACTGCTAACTAGCTTTCCATACACGCTTTAAAAGATAAATGAGCGTGGCAAAAATTTAACAAAGAGTCAAAATGACGTATTCGGCGCAGACCGGCGCAAAAATCGGCTAAAAGCGCAGTTCGGCGCAAGAATTTGTGTTTCGGCGCAGAATTAACATCCCTGTGTGCAAAAGGATCATTTGATTGACATCAAATTAGATACGCATGCTATAGGCCACTGTCTTACATACTGCATAAATTTTAGCCAATGTATGCCCAACAGTTTTTACAGGGGCTACAAAAAGTGTTCTTATACACTGCGAACTATACACTTAAACCATTTCAAATGCACTAGTGCCTGAGCACTAGATCCGATTCAGTTGAATGAAATTTATCTATACACGGTAAATGTATCAAATGTTCAGAAAGTTGAATGGAGTCATTCCAGATTTTTTAGACCAGGGAAAGTGTTTTAGTTCTTGGATTATGGCATTCAAATCTTAGATGTCACTTCTATAACTGAATCAAATGAAGAATTGAAAAAAAATCAGGGTTGGCTTTTTACCGGTAAAAACTGGTTTTTACCAGGGCATGGTAAAAACTAGGTTTTTACTGGTAAAAACCTGGGAAAAAGGGGTAAAAACCTAATGATACAATAAACTCCCCGAGTCATAAATTGTATATTAATGCTATTTATAAAACTGTATTCTCATGTAATTGATGTGGATATATCATCATCAGGACATCATGATGATGCAAACTACATTACGTGATTGTGCAAACTACATTATGTAACAAATAATATTTGTAAGCATTTAGTTTTCATTAAAATGATTAAGATAAGTTAAGTGTAGTAAAAATTATTAAACTAGCCTGCATTACATAATTGTAATAAATATTGTAATGTGCCTTCTCATAATAATAGTTTTAATAAGTTTAATAGTGATAAATGTACATTATCTATAAATTTGAATTTCTTGTAAGATGAAAACATGGACGAAAGTTTTCTGCGTTTATTATATTCCTTAAAATGAACTATTTTCGTATAGCATTCTTTTACTTACCAAATCAGACACTGAATTAGGTGAATATTGTTATATAGAAATGGAAATAGTGATATTAAATGTCCTGAACTTTTATCCCAGAGAAAATGAAAAAATAGCAGATAAATCTTCATTGGTTGCTTGTGGATTAAGGCCGATTGACTGCACTAGGATTCTAATCCTATTGGGGAATACCTTCCTATTCGTAAGGGATCCTAGCCAGTATTTATGTGTGATTTCTGAAAAAAAAATCCACGGAAAACTCCGAACAGCTAGATCAACAGGCACGACCAGGGTATGAACCTGGCACCTCCCACCATCCAGTTTCGATAGCAGAACCTCTCAGCCATTGATAGAGAGATAAATCTTCAAAAAAGTGACAAAAAATAGTCAAATTATTAAGTTTTTCTCAAAGGTTGTAAAAACCATGGTAAAAACATGTTTTTCCAAGGACGGTAAAAACCATAGTAAAAACCGGTAAATACCATCAGACGGTAAATACCGTCCAACCCTGAAAAAAATTGAGGAAGTTTTATCTTAAGGATTCACAAATATTTAGATTTCATCTAAAATCACACCTTGGCATCACAACAGGAAATAATGCCAATTAATAAGACTCCAAGATAAAATATATAAACTCAAATCAAAAGCCCTAAAATAAACAGCAATCGATTCCATGTTTATGAAATTGAAAAAGTTGAGGACCAAAAAGGTTAGTTGGCCCAGCGGTGAAAAATGAAATGTTGGCTTAATTAGTGTCACCAGTCTATGGCAAATAGCCAAAAATAAACCACAAATTAAACTTGATGATAAGGTGATAGTTTATAGGAAATACTCGCTAGCCTAACCGAGCCTAAAACACATTCTCATTCTTCTCCAAACACATTTGTATTTACAAAGAATTCTTATCTTATTACACCCTGTTTAGCAGGATTAAAAAGAGTTATCTAGGCATACTCTCGTAACATCAGCTCATCTCAGCATGGAATTAGTGCTACAAATGCAAAAACACATGCTATTAAACACAGAGTTACACTACATTTGAATGTTTACTGCAAACTTTGCAGGAATCAACATACATTTTAATTTTAATTTGTAAAATAAAAAATATATTAGACAGTATTAATTACACTACTCTAACTGTTTCTAGTAAAGGAATCGTCTGCAGCACTGCTTCGACAAATAAAAATGTATTATTAATCACATAGTAAGTACTTTGATTGCCAAAAGTAGCAGTATTTAAAATTTTTAACTATAACGTGTTTCATTCATTGTTAATTCCCATGTGCAAAATGTGAGAATTTCAATTTTTTGAAATTTGGTGGGATTCCACTAAATATTTGCTTAATTTGGGGAAATTTCTGCAGATAGATTGCTTAAAAATCGCCTGAATAACTGCATTATTTCTCGACGGAAAATTAAATTTAACACTTAAATGTATTCTAATAAAACCTATACTTGTTTTTGAAAATACTATTTCCTTATGCTCTCAGTAAATTGCGCTAAGCCTAAAACTATACAAACCACTAGAACCTACTTTCTCAAAATTGGATCCCCCATTTTGCCCATTCATATCACCCATTTTATTTTTTGCCAAAATTTAAAAAAATTATATACGAGTATACAAGAGACAACAAATTATTCTGAAAATTGAAAATATAGCAACAAGTGGCTGCAGCGCTGCTTTCACATGCTATTTTCCGCCAAATCTATTGGCATCTTTCGATTTTCGCCAAGTGGCTAAATGCTTGAGTGTTTGGAAATGTTGGAGCTAAATAATTTTGATTAAACTAAATACATCTTAATTGAATTCAAACTTAAGATACTAAAAATTTATTTTGCCCAATTGTTTTCCCCTGGCTTTGCATCCGCCATCTATTTCATAAAGTGTTTTTTCTTGTGCCAATTAGGCTTATGTTATGTTTATGCTATTCACAGGGTGGCCACTCTTTCTTAGAGAAAAAATTCAAGGACATTTAAGGACACATTGAGCATGCATATTTTTGAGATTTTTTTTGTCATTATTTCTATTTTCTTATAACCTAATTTAATCTCATGGTTTCATGAACACCCATATATTGAAAATTCCCCCAAAACACTTAATACTATTTCATAACTCCATCATCCATTGCTAAATGAAAGGCATTTTTTAACGGCAAATCTTTCAAAGACAGCTTAATGCTTTCGAGCAATACTTCAGCATTTGCGTGCCCTAAAAACACTCGTTAAATAGCGTGACATCACTTTGCCTTCATTCCAAAAGCTAAGATTTGGCTATCCAGAAACATGGATCGAAATAAGCCATCGATTCCATCGCACGATCTGTAGGACAAGTGGCTTTGCATCACTTTCAATGCCCAAAATACTTCATCCATCGTTGATTCTGCATTCTGAAAACATGCTACTGACGAGGGCTGTTCTTGTAATACCGATGCGGAATCATTAAATGATGGTTTACTCGTGGATGATGAAGATTGCGATGACGGTACTTAGGATAGCAATCCATCCAGGGTTAAGGTGTTTCTTTTATTTTTGGTAAGTGACATGTGCTTCTTACCTTGCATATGGCTCCTTAAGGCAGACTTTTCCATTGATGAAATGTTGATGTTTGTTGAGCATATCAAACATCTTGCCACGTGACTATCACCGATAAATTTTCCGATCCACGTGGCAAAATTTGAATCTTGTAACCAAAGATTGTTAAAAGGCACTTACGGCTCATAAATTATGAAATTTCACATAATAATCAATATTTTTAATAACTACAAATGAGTTAGATCAATAAAAATGCATATTACAGCAAGGAGAGATATATGCACACACAACTGTGATTGCAGTGCGTTTGCACATAACAGCTTCATGGTACGTGGTTTCATTATCGTAGGGGTGGGAATAACCGATAAAACAACAAAAATTCAGCAATTCGATAGTAAAATTTAAGGATATTCCAGATTTCCTTTCAAAATTTAAGGACATTCCAGACATCCATTCAAAATTTAAGCACATTCCAGGCCTTGAACTTTTTTTTTGTAAATTCAAGGACATTCCAGGTTTTCAAGGATGCGTGGTCACCCTGTATTCACCCATGAGTTAAACCTATCTTAATTGCATTAAAGTTCAACTAAAATTGATTAATATCATTTTAAAAATAAAATTCAAATGGTTTTAAACTTCTTCATAACCCTAAGTAGTACTAGCTCTAATCAGTTAAAAATGTAAACAAAAATAAAACTCCTAATTCTTATTGATAAAAATAAAATAAAATTGAAATAATGTACTTTTAATTCATTGTGAAGACCCAAGGCAACTTCAAAGTAAAGTTTAAAAACCTAAGCTTAATATTTAATACAGTTGTGTTTAGTTGTTGACTACTGCTGCTGGATGGAAATAGCCTCTGTACTATGGCCCAGTAGTTTAATGATGTCATGCATCCTGAAAAATAAGGGTCTTCCTTTTGACAAATAGATGCTTAGGTTCTCTAAAGAATCATGGGGTAAGAGAATTAGTTCTGGTTAGGGTAGAACTTTTAACTAATGTTTAAACCATGGGTGAAAAGTAAAAGCCTGAAGTGAAAGGGAATTTTCTGAGGTTGTTTGCAATATGCAAATTTATTGAACCTTTCATTTTATGCAAATATTACATACTTTTTATTCTGTAACTGTAAAATTAACCTGTTTTATCTTATAAATAAAAATGAAATTCTGTTTGTTTGTTTGTGGATTTGATTCGTATACAAATCCACAAAAAATGGACCTATCAGCCTGAAATTTTGTGCAGATATGTAAAATAATATAGAATAAATGATAGTCCACTTTAAAACTTTAAAAGTCCACCCGTTCCCAGAATTTAAGAGATTTTTTATGTTCTCCATGCAGAAAGATTTCCGTAATTGTAACCCATGTAGTGAAAAAAGTGTGAAATAAGTAGTGCTGTAAAAGTAACGACAAAATGAGTATCCGTATGTATTTGTTACTTAGATGTTCGCTATTCGTTACTAAGTATTCGTTACTCGTTACTTTCGTTACTACTAATAGAATCGGTAATAGGGTGTTATATAGTACCCCATAACAACACATCCGGGACAGTGTTGTTATGGGTATATGCCGCCCATACATAAACCCATAACCAAAAAGAATTTTTTTTAGCGAAGTTGTACAAAGTTGTATTTAGAGCTTATTTTCTCCGATTTACAGATTGTTTTTATACACATTTATGGTTTTATACAATGCTAAATTATCCGAATTACTGAGTGCACATAGAAATCTTCCAAAGACATATGCCATTCTTTTTTTTCCTCAAGCCCCCCCCCTTTTTAATTCTGAACGCTGGTTTAACCTGTTCATTCTTATCATAAAAAGTGTAAAGGAAAGCTTGTGACTCGTGTTTTTTCTGGGAGCGGGTTCTCGAATACTGAGATCCAGGGATTGGGCCACATATATAAAATTCACAGGGCAGGGGATCTCAGTATGATATCAACTACTTTGCGTCTCTAAAAGCATAATATCTTTATTATTTGTGAGTTCTTATTTCATATCAAAAACTTCTTTTGCTGGACCATTTTTCGAAGTAAATTAAAAATTACCATATTTTAAATTAAAATTGTTTTATTCAATGAGAATTACCTATTTTTAAGATATTTCCAGTTCTATTTCTGCACTTTTGGGATGAAAGGGGTTAGCCCCTTCTGTGGGTGCATATATGAGAGCATTCTTTAAACAAAAATTATCACTCCTTTCATACAGAAAGAATGGTTGCACCGGGCTATGCGTATTCCATGAGTTCATGGAATAAAATGTACCATAAAATAGGGCAGATAGCCCCCTAAACGCCGACATTTTAGAAACATACTGAACTTCATTGAATTATTTTAATACCAGTGGCTTACGCAGGAGTGGGCATAGAAATCCCGGGTCGCTCACAATTTTTTATATATTTTTTAAACAATTACTTAAAAAATGTGTTTAGGTTTCCATGCTAAATATTTTTTTTAGTTCCAAATAATATTTTAAATAATAAAAATGTGTGAATTCGTTTACTTTATAAAAATATATTTTTTAAAAGGTGTATTTAAATAATTTGTTATTTATTACTCATATTTCGATTCTAGCTTAAAAAAAAAGAAAAAGTTAAGTTCGCAATCCAGCTTCGGAACCACCCTGAAAGAAAGAATTCTGATTGCACCACTATTTAGTACCAAAATGTTAGAAAGCCCGAAATTAGCACCCCTTACTAACATGCTTCTCTTATATGTATTGCTCCTCTACAATTATAAGAACACCCCTTCCCCCCCCCCCCCAAAGTTCAGCAAAAAAAGTTCAACTGCGCATAAGAACATGCTATACACTGGATCCTATCCCCCCATTGTACGACCCATATCAATAGAGCAGCAGATAGTATATCTGTTAGGAAAAAGAACTGGAGTCTCGCTCTGTCTCCCGTTCGCGTGCTTTCGTTAACATGTTTTTGTTTTGCAATTGGCATTGCCGTGTTGCTGCGTGCATCTCTATCCGGCTAAATTGCCGTGTGTATTATTGAGCCGTCAAAGTATGACGTCACCATGGCGTCATCTCCTGCACTCGGTTCTTTGGGATCGTAGTGCGTTCGCAAACTATTTAAGCATTCATTTTTTCCTTCCCGGACATTGTCGGCAGTATGTAAATTTATGTTAATGTATTATGTTGTGGTATAAAAGGTGATGCGCAATGTGTTTCGTACGGACATTTTTCTTCCAAGTTCTTCATGCTGTTTGTATGGAGCGGTTGCTCCTGGATTGTTGTTTTATGCTCAAATATGTGAGCAATTATGTCAAGAATTCCTTTTTAAATAAATTTTAACTTAACTGAAATAGTATAAAGTATTTTTTGAAATCCACTGCTCTTTTACTCTGCAAAACACGGGTTATGGGCCCCAGACATGCCCTACCTGTTTGTTTAGTTCCAGTATGAATGAAGTTTAAAAACTCTTTTAAAAAGACATGCTGATGTCGCAACAAGTCCTCGATACCTGGTCTGTACCAATTGCTGTGATTTTTCAAGGTGGTTTTTGCGGAGCTGATGCTTAAGATGGCGGGCCTTCTTCACTTCAGTGGTTGTAGTGCATTTCATGAATCTGCGACTCGTCGGTTATTGCTTCGAGCTGATGTCTGAGTATCCCTCCCTGGTGGTGTTTAATCGTCTTTGCCTGTGACTAGCTTTTCATCGAGTGTTTTCAAGCCCGTTGACTTTTACTTTTCAAGTTTAGCGTTTCCCGTCCTTTTCTGGTGCTGTACTAATCTTAAAGATGGTGGCCTTCTTCCCAGCTGTGGTTCCAGTGTTTCAAGTTTTTTGCTGAATAGTGACTCTTCGGTGTGCATTAAGTGTTTAATTGGGGACTTTTTGAACTTTGGGACATTTTAATTATGGAAATTCAAATAAAAATAGATGCTTTGAAAGCAGACAACTACGACACCTGGTCTCGTAACGTGAAAGTTTTATTAATGCATAAAGATGCTTGGGAAATCGTCTGTGGCAAAGAAACGGCGCCTACAACAGTTGACGAAAAGGCTCCTGACCCTGCGGAGGTAAGGTCATTTAAAACCCGTAAAAATAAGGCTTTTAGTATTATTTATTTGAATTTGAGTGATGAATATAAGAATTTAATTTGTGATGTGGATGATCCTAAAGAAGCATGGGAGATTTTAAAAAGTCATTTTCGTCCCGATTCAAGGGCACGAATTATTGGTTTAACCGATTTATTTTTCCAATGTCGTATTGAGCCTGGGGAAGAAATAGGTCTTTTTGGAGCTTGTCTCCAGAATATAGTAAATCAACTGGAGGATGCCGGGAAGAAACCAGATGAATGGCATCATGCTTTCCAATTAATTAGAAAGCTTCCTCCCGAATTTTTGTCTATTGTTCAAGCAATTTACCGCTGGGAAGATGAAAATTTTAAACCTTCTAAAATATTAACAGAGCTCATTGCCGAAGAGGCGAGACTAAAACAAAGTCAGCAGGATGATTGTGTCGAAACTTATAATGCTGTTTCTAGTAAAAATATAAATATAAATGATAATTCTAAAAATAATTTTAATCAAAAGGAAAAGCGTAAATGTTTCAGATGTGGAAAAACCGGTCATTTAATGGCAAAATGTAGAGTAAAATTACCCCAACAACGAAAAAATTTCAAAAATAAAAATTTCAAGACAAATAGTCTTGTAGAAATTAGTAATAATGTAGAAAACTTAACTTCCAGTAAAATGGACTGGATTTTTGACACAGGGGCAAGTACCCATTTTTCTTGTAATAGAGAACTTTTTACTAAGTTTGAACCAATAAATAATACTACTATGACCGTTGCAGTAGATGGAATTTCATTTCCTGTTGAAGGAAAAGGAGAAGTCAGATTTTCTGTAAATAAGTCTCTTCGAGATGTGTTAAAAAATGTGCTGTATTCTCCCCAACTTAGGAGAAATATAATATCTGGTTGTGAGTTAGATTTGGCGGGTTTTACTTTTGAAGGGGGAAAAGGAAAAATAGTAGTAAGAGATAATAAAGGGAAATTTCAATTTGCATCTTATTTAAAAAACGGACTCTATTTTATTTATCCAAAATATCCATACTTTAAAAATAAACCTGAAGCTTTAGTTATAAAAAGTAGTGATCCAAATTTTTGGCATAGAAAATTTGCCCATATTAACTTCAAACAAATAGTGGAAACTAGCAAGAAAAATTGTGTTCTGGGTTTACCTGAATTGAAGCACACTGAGCTATCATGTGAACCCTGTAAATTGTCCAAAAGCAAAAGAGTATCTCATAAACCTTTATTAAAAATTAGATCGAAAAGACCATTAGAGTTATTACATATGGACCTTTGCGGCCCCCTCCCCCAGCCATCACGTGAAGGGCACAGATATTTTTTAACTATTACTGACGACTTTTCAAGGAAAGTAACAGTTTTTCCATTAAAAAATAAAAACGAAACTTTCAACGCTTTTAAAAGATATCAAGTTCGAGCTGAACGTTTTCTTAATCTCAAAATTTTAAATGTTAGAACGGATTGCGGGATGGAGTTTTGCAGTTCTGAATTTGAAAATTTTCTTGAGAAAATGGGAATAAAGCATGAGAGGACAAATCCTTATACACCTCAAGAGAACGGCGTATCGGAAAGGTATAATTTGACGGCATTGGATGCTGTTAAAGCTTTATTGATGGATGCAAGCTTAAGCGACGGATTTTGGGCAGAAGCCCTTCTTTATTTTGCATATACTAAGAATAGAATTTGCCGTGAAGGGCAATCAGAAACTCCATTCGAACTGTACGGTGGTAGAAAACCATCAATTAAACATTTGAGACCTTTTGGCTCTGCGGTATATGTAATACAACCAAAACAGCTGAGAAGTAAACTTCAAAGTAGAGCGAAGAAAGGTATTCTTGTAGGGTACGCGATGAACACTCGTGGGTACCGAATTTGGATCCCTCAGGATCGTAAGTTGATTGAAACTATTAATGTGCGGTTTTCGAATGAGAACGCAAGTGGTGGCGTACTGGACCCTAAACAAGAAAACGAAACTATAAAAACAAGAGTAATTTTTCGATGCGATAGAGATGAGTCAGATTCTGAATATGAAACCTCTAATGAGGACGATGCGGAACAGATGGTAAATCAAACTAGTGGGGAGGAATCGGAAGTCAGTAGTGATGATGATGGTACTTCCCGTAAGGTGGAATGGATTCGCGAGGCAGTTCCACGCAAGGATGGATCACGTACAGATATCTATTATAAAATTAAAGATTCTAAAAAGGGCAGGTTTAAATCTCTTAAGGATATCGAAAATTATTGTAACGCGCATAGAATAGAATTTAATAAGTCAGATTTTAATTTTAGCCCGAAAGCCCATACTACTCAACATACATCTGCATGACTAGACATCGAAATACCCTCAAATTACAATCAAGCATTAAAAACTCCCGAACACAGGGATTGGTTAAAAGCAATGAATGAAGAAATCAAAGTAATGAGGGAGAGGGAAGTCTGGCAATTAATACCTAAACCTGAAAATTCAAAAATATTGGGAAATCGATGGGTTTTCACTACTAAAAGGGACTCCAAGAATAAAATTGTAAGTTTCAAAGCTCGTTTGGTAGCACAGGGCTTTCGCCAGCAAAAGGGCGAATCCTACGAAGAAATTTTTAGTCCGGTGGTAAATTTTACAATAATTCGAATTTTCTTTTGCATTTTTGTAGGTTTTTATAAATGGGAAAATTGTCAATTAGATATTAAGAATGCTTATTTATATGCTCCTCTCACCGAAATAATTTATATGTATCAGCCCACAGGTTTCGTTGATAAAGAAAAACCGAATCATGTATGTCTATTAAAACGTGCTCTGTATGGACTGCATCAAAGTGCACGAGAATGGTTTTTGGAAATACATACGGTACTAGAGACTCTTAATTTCAAAGCTTTGTCATGGACTAATTGTGTTTATATATATAAAAGTAAAGTAATTCTATTATTGTATGTTGACGATATTGTGTTGCTTAGTCAAACCCATAGCGATATAACAGAAGTAATTGAAAAAATAAAAGGGAAATTTGATGTAAAAATAATAGGAGAGACAAGAAAGTTATTAGGTGTACAATTCGAAAGAGAGGAGGGTAATCTCGTTATACATCAAAACGAATATATAAGAAAAATTTGGGAAAGATTTCAAAATTTTAAAGCTCCCACAACATCTTTACCCTTAGCAAAGGGTGTAATTCTCTCGAAACAGCAATGTCCCGAAACTGAAGAGGAAATAACTGAAATGAGTAAACTACCATACAGAAACATACTTGGATGTTTATCTTATTTAGCTGGTCGTACAAGACCCGACATAACTTTTGCTGTAAACATATTATCACAATTTCAAAATAACCCAGGGAAAACACATTGGGACTATCTTTTAAAACTTTTAGGTTACGTTAATGCTACTCGCAATTTAAAATTAAACCTTTCAAATATAAGTAACTTAGAAATAAAAGTTTTTTGTGACGCCGATTTTGCGTCATGTCGAGATGATAGGGTATCTATTGGTGGCATAATAGTTTTAATAGATAGATCACCCGTACATTGGAGATCATTTAAACAAAAGGGAGTATCACTATCATCAATGGAAAGTAAATTTATTTCTTTAACCGAAGCTAGTAAAGAATTAATGTGGATAACAAGAATTTTAGAAGAATGTAATGATAAACTTACAACTCCAATTAAAATAAATAGCCGAACGCTTTGGTGCGATAACATAGCTGCAATAAATTTCGCTAAATCTCCAATTGAAAACCATAGAACGAAACACATAGATATAAAATACCATTTTGTTAGAAATTTGCTAAATGATAATCTTTTCGAACTTAAATACGTAAACATTAAGCAAAATTTAGCTGATAGTTTTACCAAACCTTTAACGAAACAAAATCTAAAAGAATTACATGCGAAGATATTTAAACTGTAATTTCTAAGTCCAGATTATCATTTGATATTTGGCACATTTTTTGAACTAATGCTTACAACATTAGAATTCTCAATAACCTGTATCGGTTATAAACTTTTGAAAGTTTTTGTTTGTAAAAAAAAAAAAAAAATAATTCTTTTAAATATGAAATGGACTCTTTTGTAGTGTCTTATGCATATTGTTTTGAATGCTAATTTTTGAAAAATTAAGTTTTGTGAAAAAAAAGGATGAATGCTTTTCAATTAAGTTTTTTCCCAAGCTGGGAAACGTTAAGACATAGCGAGAGGCGGGCCAATTGTTAGGAAAAAGAACTGGAGTCTCGCTCTGTCTCCCGTTCGCGTGCTTTCGTTAACATGTTTTTGTTTTGCAATCGGCATTGCCGTGTTGCTGCGTGCATCTCTATCCGGCTAAATTGCCGTGTGTATTATTGAGCCGTCAAAGTATGGCGTCACCTTGGCGTCATCTCCTGCACTCGGTTCTTTGGGATCGTAGTGCGTTCGCAAACTATTTAAGCATTCATTTTTTCCTTTCCGGACATTGTCGGCAGTATGTAAATTTATGTTAATGTATTATGTTGTGGTATAAAAGGTGATGCGCAATGTGTTTCGTACGGACATTTTTCTTCCAAGTTCTTCATGCTGTTTGTATGGAGCGGTTGCTCCTGGATTGTTGTTTTATGCTCAAATATGTGAGCAATTATGTCAAGAATTCCTTTTTAAATAAATTTTAACTTAACTGAAATAGTATAAAGTATTTTTTGAAATCCAGTGCTCTTTTACTCTGCAAAACAATATCCATCTCCATAACTGTAACGATACATACGGATTCTTCCAAACCTCATCAAAACGATACCATCCGGCTCGGCACAAACGAATTGCAACCAGAACATACTACTACTCAAATACCGAAACTGATTTTCCCCTTCAAACAGCGAGAATCCATAATACTTCCGGTATCTAGTAACGGAACGGAACATACTATTACTCAAATACCAAAATTCATTTTCTCCCTCCCGCAGTCTTGTATTCGAAGTTCGAACCCGGTCGATCCGAAATGCACACTCGAAAGTCATTTTCCCCCTTGAAACCGCGATCCGATATCCAGTAACTGCCAGTAACAAATAACAGAAGATATTAGTACTCGATTACTGGAACCTGTTTCCCCCCTAGTTTGCCTTGCCTGGCAGTCTGTATTCGAAGTTCGAAGCTGCTCGATCCGAAACCTTCGGATCGAGTAACGATATCAACCGAAAAGTAACAATTCGTTACTTCGAGTCTGAGTGATTATCCGTATCTTAGTACCGAATACATGCGGTTTGCTTTAGCTCTAGAAATAAGCATTGCGGTTGCCATGTGTGGCGATTTTGCCGAATAAAATGTTTCAAATTCTCAAAGTAAAAATAAAAGAATAATAATTTTTTTTTTGTTAGTTTATATTTGTAAGGTTATTTTTTAATTAATTATAATATCGCTTGCATGGGAAATCAGAGCAGGAATGAAATGTTTTATATGAAAACAATAAGAATTGAAGATTTCCAAGGCTAATATGTAAAATTTTTTAGTTTGGCGATAAATAAAATGGCTGATATGCCGATTTTGAGAAAGTGAGTTCTAGCAGTTTGAACATTTTTCTGCTTGGCGCAATTTACTGAGAGCTTAAGGAAATAGATTTTTGAAAACAAGTGCATAGGTTTTATTAGAAAACAGCATTAAATTTTAATAATCCGTGCAGAAATAATGCAATTATTAAGGGATTTCAAGCGATCTATCTTCAGAATTCTCGCAAAGTGAGTACACTGATTTAAGTTGGGGGAATTCCGCCAAATTTCAGAAAATTGAAATCTTCGCATTTAGTACATCGGAGTAATGATGAATAGAACACGTTATAGTTGATAATTAAAAAAATGCGGCTGTATGAAGGTATTCCACTTTTCAAATAAATGCCTGGTATACTTTTTGGTGGTTGAACCATTTCCCATTTTGATTGCTGCTAAGTCAATGCTTCGAATGATTCCCTGAAAAAACTCTTGCAAAATAGCGTATGTTGGCACTATGGCGAGGCTTAGATTTGAAACTGGATTTTATTTGAGACTGGTATATATAATAACACTGGTATATAATAAGACTGGTTATAGATAAAAATGAATGTTGGTATGTGTGTATGAGGTTGAAAAACTTCAGCACCATTTGACCGATCACCATGAAATTGGGTGCACCTAAGTCTTTTATCATGGAGAAGGTTTTTATGATATCCCTTTTCCTCCAACTTGCCATTAGGTGGCTCAGCAGAACGTCGAATTCTACTCCGTTTAGCCGTTTGCTATGCGAATATCGCCCAACCGATTTCGATGAAATTTGGTACACGCGGATATCAGAATACGGAGAATATTTTTCACTATCTATTTTGCTGTAACTTGCCGCTAAATGGAGCTGCAACACATCAACTTCTATACCGTTCGACCGATTGGCATAAAATTTTTTATACTTACACATTTGAGCACAAAGAATATATTCTAACTGTGTTCCTTTTGATGTTACTCACCTCTAGATGGCACTGCAATGCATTATTATTTAACTCGCCACTAGATGACGCTGCAGCAGGTCAAATTCTTGATCATTCAAACGGTCGCTATGAAAATCACTATATTTGAGCTATTTGAACAATGAGAATATTTTGGCGTTATCCATTTTACTATAACTCACTACTTCACGGTGCTGTAGCAAATCATTACTTTAATTAGCCACTAGATGGCCTGCAGTGTATCACTTTTTAACTGTGCAACTGATCCCTATGAAAATAGGTTTACATAGATATTTGAACACGGGGAAGAGTTTAGCACTATCCATTTTCCTATAACTTGCCACTAGATTTCGCGTCAACACATGAACTTCAGGACTATCCAACTGATTGTCATGAAAATTTGTATGCATCGATATTTGAATGAGAAGAATATTTTCGCCATATCGGTTTTGCTAAAACTCGCCACTAGATTGTGCTATGGCGCATCGCCTTCTGCACTGTACAAACGATTGCCTTGAAATTCGGTATGCATGATTATTGAACACAATATAACGCGATATCCATTTTGCTATATCTCTTTATTACAATAAGTAGGAATCACAACAAATCGTAATATCAAAAAGTCCATTCATTCCCGTGCGAAGAACGGGTACTTCAGCTAGTATATTATATAAAGTGTCTGCTTTATGAGAAAAAGCACACAGGCCAGGCTGCTGATAAACAGCTAGAAGGTTGCCCTAGTCATGGGAAGGGCATAATGCAGGGCTGCCAACATCTTTCAACCTTTATGTGTAGTACAAAGAATAAAAATGTGTAGTTTTCAATGTTTCATGTGTAGTTGCGCGCTTTTGTTATACTAGATGCGCCTTGGGACCATGATATTTTGTATCACCTACACTAAAACACCCTGAAGTTATTGCCCTTAAAAACTAACTAAAAAAAAGTTACATTGAGAAAATAAAAATATGATACTTATTAATTAACAGCACAAATGCTACAAACAGATTCATTTTCTACATTATCAATTGCTAATTGGCCCACATTCAAAATACATCCTACTTTGATTTTTGGTGCAAAAATGCCGTTTTTGACGGCGCCAAAGAAACAAAGTAGCTGTGAGCATTTTCAAACGTGTTTTCCAACTGAATACACTGCTAAAATTTGAATATTTGTTATAAGAATTTAGGGTAAAGAATCTAAACAACACAAATTTAAAAAATATTAACTAACAATTGATTTTTATGTGTGTGTGTTGGGGGGGGGGGGAGGCTCCGCAACCCTCAATCCAGCGTTTCATCTTAACGATAAAAATTATCGAAAAACTAAAAAATAACAACAAAAAGAATTAAAAAATGTTAAGAAAAGGTTAAGAAAAAGAATAAAAACGGAATGTAGTGCAGAATTTATTCGCATTTCCAGAAAAACGTCAAATACATTTATCGCTAATTTTGGAGCCAAAAAAAAGTAGGATGTATATTGAAGCTTAGCCCTTTTGGCCCGCAATCTTTTTCTTTTTTTTTTCGCCTCAACTGATACGTTACTGCAGTACTCAACTGCAAACGTTAATTCCGTTATTTTAACATAGCGATAAACCACGGAGTCCTATAAAGTAGCACGTGCACGCGGTATACTAAACCAAAATGATAACAGCAACGGATAAATAAACTATACGTCTAAAGAACGCCAAAGCACGCGACTTAGTTCGCAATAGAGATGGCCAATGATTCGATGAGTCGAATCAGTGATTCGAATCTTGGTACTGAGTGGCTCAGTCTTTACACTCACTCTCTACTGATTCGAATCTCAAGCCCTCAAGGGAAATACATTCCAAGTGCGAAGGGAAGAAAAACTTATTTTCCCTTTGCCGTTCCCAGAGATTTTCCCTTACTCTTTCAACTCTTTTCGACTCTTTACGACTCTGAGTCGATAGATGATTTGAAACAGTAAATGAGTGGGTGTGGGTGAGTTGGTCACTGAGTTGGTGCAGCAACGAATCTTTACTGATTCAGTGTTTCGCTCTGTTTCGGTGATTGTATACTATCGTTGAGATTCGTTAGTTTTTCGAATCTTCTATCGACTCAGAGTCGAAAGGAGCCGAAAAGAGTTGAAAGGATGTTTCATTTAATTGGAGGGGTTTTTTCGAATCTTCTATCGACTCGAGTCAAGAGTCGAAAAGAGTTGAAAGGATGTTTCATTTAATTGAAGTTTTTTTTTCGAATCTTTGGTGTTTCATTTCTTGGTTGGTGGTCGGATTTAAAGTTTTATCTGTCTGTGGGTGTGGAGTGGGTCGAACATCGTTTGCTTTTGGCGGGTGCATAGGCGTTACTTCCTAAGGGCAAGAGGGGTCAATCTCCCCCCCGAAAAAAAAATTAAGAAAATCCCTCCTTCCAACTTGTCTGACTGATTTAATATTTGTTTAAAATTTAATGAAACATCCCTTTTCTACTTTTAACTTCAATATATGTCCCCCTTCCCCCACCCTCCAAAAAAAAAAAAAAAAAAAAAAAAAACGGAACGTTAAGTTTACATGGTGGCGGATTTTCATGTGAAGGGAAATAGAATGAAATAAAGTTAGGATTGTGCTTGTCACTTTTAATGAAGGATACAGGGGCGGTATTAAGCGCTCTCACAAAAGGACTTTGTAGTAAGCAAAATAACATTTCGCTTTATTGCAGCAGATTTCGTTTAGTTTTTTTTTTTACCTTGTTTTTCGTTTAAGGGGAATGATTTTATTTTCTTTCGTAATTCAGAGAAATACAAAATAGGGTCTAAAGCAGTGGCGTAGTTAGTGTTATTGACAGTGGCGTAGCCAGGATTTTATTTCGGGGTGGGCTGGGTATCAAATTTAAAGATAAAGTTCAATTGTAAGCTAAGTAAAGGGTCCCATTTTTTTTGGGGGGGGGCAGCAGCCCCTCAGTAGGACTGGGCCAAAAATCGACATATCGGTTTTATTTCAACATCAAATATCCGATATTCCCATTTTCATTTCAGTGAAATCTCGAATTCGATAAAGGGCAAAAATACAGGCCGGCCAGGGGCGTAGCCAGAAATTTTTCATGGGGGGGGGGTTATGACTACTGCAACTCATATATATGTATACGTGTGTATGATAATGTAGTGAAGAATATACATTTTGTATGGCAAAAAATTCCTCATGGGGGGTTATGACCCCCCTAACCCCCCCCCTTGGCTACGCCTCTGAGGCCGGCGATAAGAAAATCCTGAGATCAATACCAGCTTGTGATGCTTTTGCTACTGCTTTCTCTCGGAAAGCTTCTTCTTCTCTCATCGCAGAAAAAACAGCTCCATGGTTTATTAGTCTAATTACCATAATTAATTAACGTATATCTCGGAACCTATCCACCGGAGCGCGTTTTTATTGATTCTCGACCCCCCTAGACTCAACACCCCACCGATACTTAAAATTTCGAATGCTTTGACACCAAACTTAACCTTTTAATCTTACAGGCCCAGGGGGTCATACGAAGCTCCCCTATATTTTCAATTTGGGCATTTTAAACACTAGCCTCCTCCGACGGCATCTCCAAAGTCTGGAAACCATCCCAGAGCCAATTTCTACATGTTTGCAGTCCTTTTAAGCCTCAATCATGGTTAATTAGTCTAATTACCATAATTAATTAACGTATATCTCGGAAACTATCCATCGGAGCGCGTTTTTATTGATTCTCGACCCCCCCTAGACGTACACCCCTATCGATACATAAAATTTCGAATACTTTGACACCAAACTTAACCTTTTAATCTTACAGGCCCAGGGGGTCATACGAAGCTCCCCTATATTTTCAATTTGGGCATTTTAAACACTAGCCTCCTCCGGCGGCAACTCCAAAGTCTGGAAACCATCCCAGAGCCAATTTCTACATGTTTGCAGTCCTTTTAAGCCTCAATCATGGTTAATTAGTCTAATTACCATAATTAATTAACGTATATCTCGGAAACTATCCATCGGAGCGTGTTTCTATTGATTCTCGACCCCCCCTAGACTATACCCCCATCGATACATAAAATTTCGAATACTTTGACACCAAACTTAACCTTTTAATCTTACAGGCCCAGGGGGTCATACGAAGCTCCCCTGTATTTTCATTTCGGGCAGTTTAAACACTAGTTTTACTGGAGCAAGGAGAGAGAGATGCTAACTGCCCGAGAACTCAGCGGAGAAGAAACCCGATGAATGGGTGAAGGGTGTTTAAATAGTACGGCTTTCGGCGCAGAGAGAGGGAAAATTTCTTTAGTTGTTTTATTGATTCAAGATTCGAATCACTGATTCGAATCATCGAAGTAGTGAGTGAGTCGAGATTCGAATCAGTAAAATGAGTCGAACCGCCCATCTCTAGTTCGCAATGATAGTTCAATCCGTTCGCGCGCAATTCATATTTATTTCCCTACAGCACAAAGTAGAGAGGGAACCGAGAAGTTTCAGCGCACGCACGATCAAGGAAAATAGATGATGTGCGCACCCCGTATTTCTGTTGCCCAAGCCCAACATGGTAGGAACGGTAGCTTTCGTTGACGTCAAGAAAGCCTTCGGAGCAGAGTCATCCCATTGGCCAAGATCCGTTAGCGAACGTTTCCGTGGCTGGGAAGAGAGCCAAGGAGTCGAAAAATCTTACGGCCAGCTAACTTGTGCCAACGTCAAGTCGATTACTTGGCAGGGGTGCGCAGATATCTTTCTATCCACGTACAAAACATAAAATAAGATAGGGATATTGAAATATAAAAAAATACCAAATTTAATAAGATGGTACATTTTTGGCTGTAGATTTCTTTACCTTGAAAAAGATGGAAAAAAGCGTAGTTCTCAACATGCGTTGCGTAGAACGTAGAAAAAGTAAACAATGCGTAGTTACTACGCCAAATGCGTAGTAGTTGGCAGCCCTGCATAATGTATTTCTGCCAGATATTTTATAAAAGGCATGCATTGGAACTGAAAAAATTTCCATTTAATTTATTGCAGATGGCCTGGGTTTTCTTCAAATCTGAAATTGTTTTTAAAATTTTTGTAAGTGTTCTTTTTGTGCAATATTTAAATAAAATTTAAGTAAAAGAAAATATAAGGTGTCGTCAATTTTAAAGCCTTCACCTCCAGTGGTACAATTCAACCTGTGGGTCATTTCCATGCCGTACTTGAAATTCCATCCACGGACCCAACAAGAAACATGCAGCTGTGTATGTTTAACCCTTTCGCGGGCGGTGGCTAGACGTTCTAGCCACCTGCTTATGGTGTACATCAGAAATTTCAGAAGCATTAGTCAAATTTCCTATGTCTATTTACCAGATAATAATGAAATTTGCACAAAATGATATTAAGAGGTAAAGTGTCATACACATTTATAAAAATGTTATAGATATTTTACAGAAAAATTATCTATGCTTCATTAAATTGACATCAGAAAATTAACTATTACTCCAGGCATCTGCAAAAATGAGAAAATACAACAAAAGTTCTTGTGCTGGAAAGGGTTAAGTGAAATCTCATTCGTATGTGTAAAAACAAGCTTTATTCTGGTTACTCATTGGTTGGCGAGAGAATGTGCATGCTCAAACAGTATCAAAATGCATCTGAAAGAATCTGCTTGTAGCTATGTATGTGTTTTAAGATATATAGATGACTAAAGTAACAAAAAATATGTCAATAATACAATGATCTGTAATCTGCAAAGCTATTGGTTTCAAGGTGTGAGGATTTCAGAGAGTCTACTGTAGATTACCTTTAGACAACTAAAATAATAACATTAAAAATAACACTATTATATTACATGCAGCACAAATTTAAGATTTAAAAAAAAAAAAAAAAAAAAAAAAAGTTATGGTTTTTTGTTATTGAATATGTTAACTTAAAAGGTATGCACACGATATTGATTCAAAAACTGCAAAATTTTTCATTTGCAAATCAGTGAGTTCCCCCCCCCCCTCCTCCCCCCAACTATTCGGCATTCGATACTTGGCACATTACTATTTTTGATTATAATTTGGCATTCAATATAAGGGGGAAGATGTGCCTTCTATAAAAGGTCTAATATTCACCAATTAAAAAGAATATCTGTAAAAATGATAACATTAATAATTTTCTTTAAAAATTTTTTAATAATACTAATATTGGCTCTTAAAATTTTAAATGGCCACCATCAGTTTGACTATTTTGGAAACACTGATCGGATAATGCAGTTTATGTAACTCTAAAACATATTTTAGTATCATAAATGCTTGACTGATTGATTTACCAACAGAAATTATTTGTAAAAACAACAAATGTAAAGCACTTTCCATTTCAATTAAAAAGTTTTTGCTGTTCGATTACAGAATTAAAAAGCATTATGCTATTAATTATTCTCTTAAAATAAGACATGGGTTTTTTAAGGATATATGGCTACCCTGACAACTTGAAGTTTTTTTAAAACAAAAACAAGCCAATGCTGATTCCATACAGTACAGTCTTTGATGTAGGCGCTTGAAATCCCCCAGCAATATTTTTTGATTAAATAAAATTCGATTGCAGTATACTCATTCTCACACAAAATAATACAATACTAGCTGCGTACCCGTTCTCCGCACGGTGGGAAACGCATATTTTCCTTAAACATATATAATTCGAATTAAACCCAGTAATTCGGAATCTCAAAACGTGAAAAAATACTTGAATCGTGACTAAAAGTTGACGTCATGAGTGCAAATTTTAGACGATTGCAACATGACACAAAAACTACGTCAATGTGACTGGCGATCAAAAAAGAAAGAACTTTACGGTATGCAGACAAAACTTTTCTCTTTCGAAAAATGCTCGATTTCTACATCATATAATTCTCTTTGTGAGGTTTAATTTATAGCATTAATATATAGTATATACCACATAAATAACATTACATGATGTTGATAATAATTTTATCTTGCATTTTTCAAAGCGTGGACAATGCATTAGGGCAGTTATGTTACACACGACTTTATTAAATTTTACCTAAATTAAAAAACCTACATGAAACAATGGATGCATCATTTACGTTTAAAAGCCAAAAATGTACCCTGCTCCGGTGAAAATCATGTCGCTTTTGTAAATGAAAACGTTCGTGATGTAACTTCTGAGAAAAAACTTATTACCCTTATTGAACTCTTAATGCAGTATCACACTTGTTACATAAAAGTGACGTTTATCTCACTGTCAATTCGCCCTAAATAAATAACTAATTTCATTTTTCATTTTTTACAGATTACAGTTGACCCCTTTATAACATGGGTCTACAACACGAATTCTTAGAACACGACGAAAACATTACGATCGTTTTCGTGTAACACGTTAAAAGAGACTCGTACAGCACGGTGAAATGAGACATATGTTCTGATATTATGACGCCTTAGCTCCTGTAATTAACATTCCTTTTGAATGGCAACACCAAACATCATTGCATTTTTACGGAGCGCGAATAAGTTTTGCCGCGATTATACCGCGCAGTCCGCACTCCAGGTGGAGTATAGCGCAGGACCCGTACAACACGGATTCTTATAACACGGAACGTATCTACCGTGTTATAGAGAATTTACTGTAGTCGCATAGTGTCAAATTCAATAGTTAAGAAAATTCTGGGTTGCCGTATTTAGTAATATTTCATCTTACCTTGGTGGCCGAAATTTATTAAAACCAAATATTCGAACTGTATCAAAAGTAAAATTTACTAAAAGTAAAATTTTTAATTTTGTATAACCCTCAGAACAACTTCGGAGTTTGCCATCTATGACGGTTTTTCATGACGTGACAACTTATGCTTGCGTACAGTGGCGTAGCCAAGGAGGGGATAGGGGGTCACAACCCCCCAATCGGAGTTTTTTGCCATACAAAATGTATATTCTTCACTCCCTTATCGCACACACGTGTACATATATGTGAGTTGCGGTAGTCGTAACATTCCCATGAAAAATTTCTGGCTACTCCTGCTTAATCAATATACTTCAGGATCGGAATCTCCGCGGTAAAAAAATGGTCTAAAAAATGTGACACCAGAAAATTCTGATTAACACAATGGGGTTACACAAATACGCGCCGGACATACGCTCTTGCTTCCGGAGGAGCAAATACATTAGAGGGTATGTGCTGCTCCGGATAATCTGCCAGCAAAACAGCAAAAATGACGTAAAAAATGACATCCACACTCGAAGGAAATAAAATTAAAGGTATGTAGAATTGCATAAAAACTTCGATTATTTTTAAGGTGCAAGTCTGTTACAGTTCTATTTGTTTCACAATTGATGCGTTTTCACTTTTTCGATTCTTAAAAGCTGTAGAAATGAGTGGTTTCACTTAATTGTAAAATTTAACAACTTAAGTGGCAACAATGGATTCCGTTGCTACGGAAACTATAGCAATGTTAAAAATAGAACATGAAATGAGTTATTCATGTTTACTTTGCTAGAACTGCCATATTGGCGAAATTAACACCGCCAGTCGATGGCAAATAGCTCAAACCACAAATTAAACTTGACACTAAAGGCAATACGCAATACTCTGTTTGGCGGAATTAAAAAAAAAAATATCTATGCATACGCTAGTGACATCGGCTCATCTCAGTTGTGGAATGGAATTAATAATATGTACAGAGTTGCACTACATTTGAATATTTTTCGCCAACTTTGCTAAGAAATGTACTAAAGTAGGAATCAACAAACATTTCAATTCGTAAAACAAAAAATATATTAGATAGTATTAATTACGCCTTTCTAACAGCTTCTAGTAAAAGAAACTTCCGTAGCGCTGCTTTAACAAATAAGAATCAATTATTTATTACACAGTACTTCGATCGCCAAAATGCCAACATACACCATTTTGCGAGATTTTTTTGTTTTCAGGGAATCATTCGAAGCATTGATTTAACAGCAATCAAAATGGGAAATAATTATCTATCATTTATATGGTTCGATCGGCAAAATTTAATGCAGGCTTATTATTGATAAGTAGCAGTTATTTAAATTATTATTAACTATAACGGGTTTTAATCACCGTTAACTACCATTTACAAAATGCGAGAATTTCAATTTTCTGAAATTTGGCGGAATTCCTCTAACTTAAATCAGTTTACTTAATTTGGTGAAAATTCTATAGATCGTTTAAAATCGCCTTAATAACTGCATTATTTCTATATGAAACATCGAAGTATAGCGCCGTAAAACTTATACTTGTTATTAAAAATACTATTTCGTTACGCTCTCAGTAATTTGCGCCAAGCCCAAAACTGTGCAAATCGGTAGAACCTACTACTTTCTCAAAATCGCCAAATGAGCCATTTTTTTTTCGCCAAACTAAAAAATATACATATTAGTCTCGGAAATCTCTCAATCCCTTATTCTTTTACACATAAAAAACATTGAATTCCTGCTCTGATTTAACATGAACGCAATATTTTAATTAAAAAATAACTTTGTAAATAATCTAAACAGAAAAAAATCATTATTCTTTTATTTTTACTGCAGGAGTCTAAATAATTTAATAAAATAGCCAAACATGGCAACCTCGATGCTTATTTCTCACTTTTTTGACTACAGGGGTTACAATCACGGAATTGCGGAGAGCAAAAATTAGCGTTTTTGACGGGGTTTTTTATCAATATCTCCTAAACTAATTTGAATTTCGAAATTTAAATTAGCGGAGGTTCTTTCTCGAAATTTTCCGAATTCGTGGATACCTCGTTCGAAACTCAAGTCCCAGCCGTTTAGGAGGAGATGATGCTACACACACACACACACACAGAACAGACGCGCACAGATTTTAATAGTATAGATTAAAAGTTTTCATTAAATGTTGATCGACAGGGAAATTATAAGGTGGATGTTCTTCACGAAAATACACAATTTGTAATCCAAAGCAGCAATGGCTTTCAGATCCACATGCAAATATCAATCTCCAATTTAAGGCCTGTCCACCTCTCTCTCTCCAAGTCTACAAATGACTGCCCATCATTTAAGAGGGTCTCTTGTTATCTTCGGTCCTCAATTGAAATTGTATCGAAACATTCCAGCCTGCCATCTTTGATACGAATACACCGACGAAAAATATAAAAAAGAAAAAGGGTATCCTCGTTGTTAAAACCCTTTCGAGTCCAGAAAGCAAACGTGGTTTCTGGAGAACTGAGAATCAGTTCAAAATATTCAGAGTTCTCACAATACATTAAACTCTTTCTATGCTTCAAATATACATATATTACTAGCTGGTGACAAAGTATATTTTAAGATTTAAATAACAAATCAGTTTTAATAAATCACATGAAAAGTTATAAATTATACTGTACCTTGCAGTTCCCGGATCATCTACATCTAGATCCCAGACATATGCTCGTCCAACTTGATTTCCCAAAGCCAGAATCTGCAGAAGAATATCACTCAATTAACAGAAATTAGTTATACAAAAACCAACCATTACAGATTATTTTATAAATTTCATTCCTGCTTTAAAAGGAACAATCTATTTGTACATTGATTCAGTAGCAGCACTACAGGAGATGATCAAAGGTGATGACAATATGCTTTAATTCTCAATGCATTAAAGGGGGGTAATTCAAATTTTAAAAATGCTCAAAATGTGGTAGGAAAAAAAGACTTTGTTAAGAAAAAATGCCTCTCATTAATTTACAAAAGAGACACTTTTTAAATTTGTATACAGCCCCCACGCATAAAAGTTCAAAGTTAATAAAATGTGCCCTATACACTAATTAGGTGATGTAAAAAATTTGATAATTATATCCTAAAGTGTCAGAGATATGTATATAAATCACTTTTCAAAGGCTATTAAAGGAAAAAAATAATACTGGATGATTGTGCTTCAGATGGTATGTAGAAATACTGAAAGGAAATTTTTTGCACTCTACTGATAAGTGTTCACATTCCAAATCATATACAGACACTGACTATCTTTGTTTAACGGTGTAGTTAAAAAAATCATGTGGTTTTGGTACACAAATACAAATAAACTAATTAAGTCATGCACTTCAAAATTTTTAGAATGTCTCTTACAAGCTCTGTAACAAGCTGTACTATACATCGTAATAAATGATAAATCTGTATCAATTGCCAAACTTTCAGAAAAAATTCTTAAAAATCGAAAATTTAGTAGGATGTGCGACTCTTCGAAATTTTTTTCTATACAATTCCATGTTGAAGAATTTTTTGTGAAAGTTCTATAAAAGGCACTGTTTCACTTATTACAATGGGTAGTAGACCTCAGAAAGAATAATTCTGAATTTTTTTGAGCCTTTGGCACAATTGGTTTATTTTAATCTGTGTACCTAGACCGTGAGGGAGATTTTGTTTCTTCGAACTACACCCTTGAAGATATTATATAATGACATGCTGAAATTTCATACATCACCTCATTAGTTTATGGTGCAAATTTTACTAATTGGGAAATTTTTTTTTGTATGAAGGTTCATATAAATTTATATAAAAAAATCTCCTTTTAGAAAATTAGCAAGAGGATTTTTTATTAACATAGTCTTTTTTCCTACGAACATTTTTTCACTAGTATTGCCCACTTATCTCTAATGGATAATAAACTAAAACATGTTACCATCTCTTAGGGACACCAGGGTTTCTACAGATTTAAAAGCTTCTGTTTCCCTGATTTTTTCTGACTATCTTACACACTTTTGTGGACTTCATATTCCCTTATTTTCAGTGCTACTTCATTTCTTTTAAAACTTATACATGCTACCTCCCCCCCACCCTTCTTTAAACACCCAATGATAAATACACTCTATAACAAAAAAATCGACGCACCAAGAAACAATCATCCGATTGCTTTGAAATTTCGTATGCATGAATATTTTGAACAGATATGCAAATGATTCAAATTTGATGTCCAATGAATGAATAGTTTGATCTCTAGCGCATCGGAACTGCGCATCCAGCAGACATATATAAGGAGCAGTTCTTCAACGGTTGTTAAAACTTTCGGTTTGATTGCGATTCAGATGACCTTTCAGCAACTTAAAAAATGTCTCTCTGCAGGATTCGTGCTCATTACGAGCAACTGTCAGAGTTTGACAGAGGTCGTATCATTGGATTGAAAGAGGCCGGCTGGACTAATCGGAGAATCGCTCGTCATTTAAGTCGAAGCGATGCGAATTTGAAGACGCTGGCAAGGATGGTTGGAAAATTGCAGCGTCAGGATGGTAGCGGTCGACCTAGGGCTACAACAGATCGTGAAGACAGAATGATGGTCTGATCAGCTGTCACAGTGCCTTCTTCATCTCTATCAACCATCAGACGTTCAACCCAAACACCAGTGTCCATCATGACCATTCACAGACGGTTGAGAGAGCGAAATCTACGCTTGCACCGACCGTTACGCCACCTGCCACTCACGCCTGCACATTGTCGAGCCAGAGTACAGTGGTGCAGGGCTCGATCAGGTTGGAATGATGCCGACTGGGTACGTATAGTCTTTAGCGACGAATCCCGCTTCCAACTGTGTCCTGACGATCATCGAAGACGTGTTTGGAGACTGTAGTATTCTACTTACTACTGCCGTGAAAATTTAGTTTAGTTAGGTAAAAAATTTGATTTTTAAATTTAGCAGGCTACCAAAACAGAATTAAGATTTTGTCCATTGCGTTGTGACTGTTGGAGTAGAAAAATAACCCAATGATCTCAGCCTTGCCTGAAGTGTGTGTTAGAAATGTGGTAAAATAAACACAGAGACATTGCATTTGATCACCAAAATATAAATTTTATTCAACAATAACAGGGGTAAACAACTGGTGGCCTCACGACTTCAGCAAAAAGAAATGAAAGTAAGAAAAACACAGCGCAGGGGTTTTACAGCGCGTGGTAGTAATGCTCAAAAAACAAAAATACTAGAGTGCTTTAATTTCCCATTATTAGCCCTTGTAAATTAAACAAAAAAAAAAAAGAAAAGGAAAATGCATAATTAAAATTGTCATGACAAAAGTAGCTCGATTGGATCCAAAACTTAAGTTAAAGGCTCTGCTGCAGCATAAAAAAAATTTATCCTATCAAAAAAAGAAAAGAAAAAATTGGGCAAACAAGTCCCCACCTTCCCCAAGCCTCACAAGGCATCTGATGAAAATCCCGCACTAAATCCCTAACTGTTACTTGAAACCCCACCTTTACAATCCAACAGGTGAGTTTAAATAGTTACCAAAAAAAAAAAGGGGGAACTTTGCAATTTTTACACCAAAGGATGCAGCAAAATACATTGATGTGCAGATCAACTCAAAGAATTACAGAGATTAGCATAGGCCAAACCAGAATTTAACATGGCATCCACATTTATCATTTTAACAAAAGAAAATTAAACATTGTTACTGGAAGATATACATCAGAATAGCACACAAAGTAGAAAAAAGAAAATTTAGCATTTGATATTAAATCCCCCCCCATTAAACGTTACAAGTACCAAAAAAAGGATAGTTCTAGCACGGCTTGAAGCATGATTGACACTGATCCAGCTTATGGTGGAGAAAAAGTAGCATAAGGATGTTAGAAAAAGGAAATCGGTTCGATCTCACCCACGGATCCAATGGCAGGCCTGGTCTCGGTGTTTCAGGGAACTGACGGTCGGTCGCTGTTGGCTCCCGGAGCCGGAATCTTGGTCTCTCCTTGAAAGGGATTCCGGACGGCACAATCAGGCGTCGGAGACTTCGCGATCCACACGGGACATATTATGAAGCACTAGCGGCTCCCGGTCTGGGAAAAAAATGATCACAGCATAGTAGATCGCAGTACGAGACATCGAAACTGGTAGTAGATCTTCCTCGAAACCAAAAAAAACAGGGGGTGGGGGCCTTATGCCCAATTCACATCAAAAGTGGCAGTGATGGTGTCGCATCGGCATGGTGGCCAAATCGAGGCAGACGGCCAAAAAAAAAAAAAGAATAAATTTATACGGTGATCATTGAATTAAAAAGAAGTTGGCCCTCTGGCCGTGAAACTATCTTTTCACATCTTGCAACACTTCAAAACCGCGCAGTTGGTCTGCCGAAGAGAAAATCAAGAGGCCGGAGCTGATTTCCTTTTTTCTTTACACAGCACCCACGCTGGCCTCCCAACTGACGCTTTTCGCCCTTTGCGCGAGGGGCTTCCAAGAGACGCCGACAGCGGGGACCAATCAGAGCGCGCCATCTCAGCCGGGAAACTTCGAGAACATTCGATTGTCGGGGGAAGGAAAAGAGGAACGAAGAAAATGGCGGCCAGCGACTACTACACGCGGGAAAGAAACGAACTTGGCCGAGAAGAAACGCAGGCAAGAACGGCCATCTTGAAATGGGAAAAAAAGCTGAATTGATCAAAAGGGCATTAAAAACGTTATTAAATTTCCTAAAATTTTAGCGGGAGATAGCTAATCGTCCGAGACAACCCTGGGTAAAATTGGGAAAAAATTAAATTAGAAGAGAGTAAAACTAATTAAAAACCGGACATGAACAAGAGATATTGCAAGAAATGAGTTAGGCAATTGAAGAGAGAGGGAAACTTAATAGTCAGCAGAAAATCGACAGAATTTACCTGATAATTAAAATTACACCTCCGGAGACAGGGCAAACAAAGGCAGAATTAATTTAAAGAAAAGGTAATTATTTAAAAAGTCCCAACAAAAAAAAGGGTAATTAGTAGTAATTTAAAAAGAGACTAGCTATTGAGTTATAGAAGATGAGTCATCCAGACCATTATATCTCCTGACAAAAGGTATTTAAATTAAACTTCCAAGTTAATTACAAGTATTAAGAAAATAAATAATTAATGGTTAAAAACAATTAAAATAAAAATTACTGCTTTTGATTTGTAAAAAGATTATCCCCCAAAAACAATACAACAAGACGCACAGGGCAGAGGGGGGATCCTGCTTTCACTATTGCACGCCACACCGGCCCTCAACAAGGCATTAGGGTCTGGGATGCCATTTCCTTTGACAGCCAGACCCCTTTGGTCGTCATTAGAGGTACACTTACTGCACAGCGGTACGTGGACGACATCCTAAGGCCTGTTTTGCTACCGTTCCTTTTGCAGTGCCCTGGGCTGGTTTTTCAGCAGGACAATGCCAGGCCACATACGGCTCGAATTGCTCTAAACTGTCTGCAAGCTCGTCGAACTATTCCTTGGCCTGCCAGATCGCCAGATCTCTCTCCCATCGAGCATGTCTGGGATATGATGGGAAGGCGATTGCATCTGGCACGGACTGTTGATGACCTCGTTCGACAATTGGAGCGAATTTGGCAGAAAATATCACAGGAGACCATCCGGGAGGTTTATCGGTCTATGCCACGCCGTGTGGCAGCTTGTATCCAGGCTAGCGGCGGGTCAACACCTTAGTGAACTTGTTACTGTAACTCTGAAATAAATAATTCAATTGTTCGGAAATTTTAATCATTTACTATTATGTACATTGTCTTCCTATCCACCAATTTTCGTCTCAATCGGACACCTCCTTCTTGGTACGTCGATTTATTTGTTATAGAGTGTATATTTAATTTTTTTTTTTTTTTGGACAACACTACAAGAAGTATGCCTCATAATAATTTAAAGATTAAGGATATTTCAATTAGACAAGATATGTTGATATATAAAACATAACGCATTTTAAACAGTGGCGGCTTTTCAGGTGAAGTAGGTGAAGTGCCTCTTACCAAGTATTCTAACAAAAAATTGCTTAACGTAAGCAAGCAATAATCCCTTTTCAAATTTATTCTGTAAGAATACACTTAAAATTTCGATGAAATCCCAATTGCCATAAGACTATGTGCTAAAACATATTCTTACTAGCTGTGAAGCCAAACTCCCTTCCCCTCTCCTTCCATGTCACTGACAAAGAAAGGGTTCCATAAACTTGTGTCATGATTGGTTGATTGTTAGAGTCACGTGGTACGCGGGTTTTGAGACGGTGAGTTGTGAAGTGCTAATGAAAAATTATCTCTTCTACTGCAGTTATTTGGGGGGGGGGGGGGGGGTTGCCATGGTAACCTCAGACGCTCTATTCAGGTTTACAGCTTTACTTTCTATCAGGTGAAGAGATCCCTCAGAAAACGGTCTGCCTCTTCAAGTGAAAGAAAACCCAGCCTAGTGCATCTCCAAGAACAAAATTGTGTAGGAAAATGAAACCACGTGATTTCTTTGAGATTTTGGCAAATGAGATTTTTACTGCTGTCTTTTGAAAATTTTAGAATTTCTTCTCGTTTTAATTTTAATGATAATAATAATCAGTTTCTTTTCTGCTTATTCACCTTCATTATGTTTCCTGTAAATGGTTTAGTCTGTAATGTATTACAAACACCGTTTAGTTGGTGGAAAGAAATGTTCTTTCTCGTGGTCGACCAATGGAGGCATTGGGAATTAATGCGAAGAAATACCTCAAGAAGAGTAGTAAATCTTACACTGCTCGTTTCAAACATAGCTAGTTTACGAGTTACAAATGGCTGTACAGTTCTCCTATATTTTACAAAAGTTATTTTATTGGCTTTGCTTTCTCTTTAGTAATAAGCTTTCTGTATGGAGCAGAGAAAGATTTTGAGACATTTTAAATATAACACAATCTTTGAACATTATGGAGAGAGGGGGTGCACATCATTTCCAAAAGGACATTTAAAAGTTTGTTATTGTTGTGGGATTAAGGACAATTATTTGCATAAGGGATCTAGGCCTATGAGTAAGATGCCCTTTGTGGAGGGTCTTTCTACGGGGTCCTAACCCTCGTACTACAGAGGTCTTTCTACGGGATACTCTAAGTTTCGGAGGAAACCACGGAAAACTCCGGACGATTAGGTCGGCGGACGTGACCTGGTTTTGAACCAGGCACCTTCCGTCTTCAAAGCGCTATGCGGTAGGCTACTGGCCGGTCAACATTTTATAGGATCGCTGAAAGATTAAAAATTTCTTCTGCAGAAAGGCTGTGCCATCGCCTAATTACCATGCTTAATGGCTGCATCAGGTTTTTTTCATAATGTTTTAGTATCAAGCTCTTCACCTATTTTTTTCATCACGAGCCGCCACTGATTTTAAAATTATTTTTAAGTTTAGAAAAGAAAAGAAAAGAACTTCTACAAGATCTCAAAGATCATAGAGAGAAATACACATTTACAGCAACATCTTTAAAAATATAATAAGAAATAACTTATGAAACAAAGACTTTAAATTGTGTAGTAGAAATTCTCACAAAACTGTTAAGTTTTGAATTAAACTAAGTGATATAAAAATACATAAAGTTTAGACTTCAAGAAATAGTTTTAAAACTATATGCTAAATCAAACAAATTCTGTTCATTTCCTTCGGCAATTTACCAACTAAGCAGCAATAACAAACAGAAATTACATCTTTAATTAAAAATATAACATTTTGGAATCTTCACTTAAATTTAGTACAAAAACTGGTAAAATAACAAACTTGATGAAATAATTTTACTTTTTTTTTTTTTTTTAACTGGCAACTCAAAATATCTAGGTATAGGTACATTTAAGATTTTTGTAGTTCTTGTATTTTAATGTTAATTTCAGTATCCAACGGTTCTGCTTTAAATTTTAACTGCTTCTTCTTCTTGATCTCTTTCATTTCAAACAAGGGCAAGGTGTAGGAAGATGTTCGTGCAAAGCCGGCATAAAATAAATATTTCATATATTAGAACAATGCCATAAACAGGAGGGGGGACCAGACCCTCTAGTCCCCACCCCCGAAATTTAGAATTTTGTTAACAAAATAATAATGATGAGGCTTTTTTGTGAAAAATTGGACTCCCTCCAAAAATTTTGACCTTCCCTGATTTTTTTTTTCTCTGGGTATGACCCTGTCACACACACACACACAAAAAAAAAGAAACGGTGTTAGACCAAATTAAGTAAAACACTTAGTCAAAAACATGCGTACACTGTCCTACCATAAACCAAAACATTTTTAGGTCATTATCTTAGATTACACACAACATTATACTCGAGACTCTTGGCAAAATTAAGAAAATGAAATGGCATGCACAACTGACTTAATGCCAGTGTCAGAATAACCCTGGTCTCATTTGTCAACCTAGCCGTTAGGAGTTGTCCATGTTTTTCCCTGAAACCTCGCATAAAAACGGGCTAAGATCCCCTAGAAAGTTCCCCACGGAGGGCATTCTCCCTATAGGCCGAGGACCCTAGTGCAATCAATCGGCCTTAATTCACAAACAGTGTCAGAATAACTATCAGGGATGGAGCAAGGATCGCGATCAGAGAGTGTACCAGACTATTTGTGTAATATTTTATTTATGACAGAGTTTGAAATAAGAGCTTCTCCTTATTTTATACTTACTTATCACATTTTACACAAACCAAGAAGGTTTTAAGAAAGAAAGGGTGTAAGGCTATAAAGGGGTTTTTAATTTGATAATCTTTCTGCAATACAATAATTATTTTCACATCAACAAATTTTTAAACTTGCAATGATCAGGTGAAACCTCTTCTGATTTGATTTTGTGGTTCAGACAATGCTACATGGTCGTTGCTATCCAGACTGACAGTGCCATTAGCTCACACATTATTCGTACCCTTGTTTTGTTTATCTGTTTACAATGTTTTGTGCAAAAACAATATATAAAAATTATGATTCTGAGAAAAACTATAAAACTTTTTTAAAATCATAAAGAAAGCTGAAATGTTTCTAACAAGATAAAAGCAAAAATTTCAACCTATTTTAAAATTAAAAAAAAAAAAAATTAAACAAAATTTCAATTGATGATGTTTTGGACAAAATGTGCTCTCTTTTAGCTCTAAATATGCAGAAAATTTAAATATACGCTATAGAGTGGGTCAAATAGTGGGTGGCCTAATGGCACTGTCGGTCCAAATAGCCACTCCGATGCTACACGAGGGCAATCTGCCTAAAGAGGGATGGTTTGGGGAAGACTTTTTATGGGTTCTAACATGTATTTGCGTTACATCTAGAGAAAACCACCCAAAACTTCAAACCATTAGATGGACA
Organism: Cheiracanthium punctorium; assembly: GCA_038373885.1. Classification (NCBI taxonomy): domain Eukaryota; kingdom Metazoa; phylum Arthropoda; class Arachnida; order Araneae; family Cheiracanthiidae; genus Cheiracanthium; species Cheiracanthium punctorium. The sequence goes on from JAWZYV010012600.1 coordinate 205,882, forward strand.
GCCACGTGGCAGATCAGAACTGTGGACTTTTAGATGAACTTACAACAAAAAAGCTTTTCAGCCCCGTTTTAATTTTTTTCATTTTTCAAATAATTATGAACAGGTTACAATTATTACAGCTATATATATTCAAACAAAAGTAAACAATACAAAAATAAATTTCACATAGCTTTAACAGATCCAGCAATGGAACTGTTCAGCAATTCTTACAATACAATCTACTGATCTCTGATCTTACCCAACGTCGGCTACACTGAAAAAAGAACAACATAGAATCCCACATCTTTCTCAATGAATCAAGGGTCCAGATATTTTGCCCAAGGCGAGACATGTATTTGAATGCATAGAATAGTACAGCAATTTCAAGAAAGCAACTTTTTGACATCAAATGACCCTCCCTTTTTCCGGTGCTAATTCAAGAAAATGGGGTAAAAACATCTGAAACTACTTAGTACCCCAAGGAAAATTAGGGATTTGTCTAGTGAAATTCGAGGCTATCCTATTGTTCGAAAGAAGGGGAAAGCCTGAAAACAAGACCATGCACACTAGCGGATTTTTCAAGGAATGGAGCTTAAAAAAAAAAAAAAACTTTTTTCTGGTAGGATCTTTGCTTGATTAAATTTTCAATCCCAGCTCGCCCAGATGAAAAAGTTAAACAGATGGAATTAGTCTTGTTTCAAGAACTGGCCTTAAAAAACTAGAAACCTTATGCTACTCGTTCAAGAAATATCTATGTAAAATTAACTTGAACATTTTTAAAAATGAAATATTTGGTCATCAAAGTCCACTTTTATGATTAAAAAAAATAATCCTTTTCAGCCTGAAAATTTCAGGGGGACTCGAGCCCCTTGTGTACACCACTGCTTGCCATAGTTCCATATATTTCAAATTATTTGTGAGAAGCATAAAATCCTTCAACACCTTGCTTTTCAATAACAGAAGAATTAATTTTGAATTCTTCTTTCAATTCGTTTTTGATGGAAGAACACAGGGTAGAATGTTGTTGTTCTGCTTTCTCTGCTACGGTGTCCCTAATTTGTTTGCTAGTGTGTAAATTTCTAGCAACATATCAAACCTGGTTTGGCCTAAGTTAGGTGTATGACACTAACTGCTGTATTCTCAATCTATATATATAAAAGAGAAGAGTTTGTTTGTTTGTTTGTTCGCTATACGCGTCCAGACATTTTGACGGATCTGGACCAAATTTGGCACGCTGACTAAATAAGACAAGAGAAAGCTAATGCCGTAAAAATGAAATTAACCGGATTAATAGTTTTTGAGTTATTTTATGTTTTGTAAGGATTTTGGCCATTTTTCTCGCATTTTACGTTATCGCAAGCTAAATTTCTGTCCGAATACTATATTTTTTATATCATCAGAAACTACAGAGTTTTCTTTTTCAAATGCAATTTGTTACAAAATCGTACTTACATTTGCCGATTTTTGGGAATTTTTTTAAAGAAATCCTGTTTCGAAGAAAATGTACTACTTTTAAAAATATGCTATTGTTAAACTGTTGCATCGAAAAACCTAACGGACAAAAATTTTCCATCTTTTTACAGCTGATTAAACATTTATTTCTCCCTCTTTTAAATTTTGAACCACGCAGAAATGTTTATTAGATTTTTTTATATGATTTTTTTTTCTGAAAACATCACAGGTTAAAATTCCCTTCCATGATTGAAGAAACAGCAAATTTCCCATCTTTCGTCCTGTGTGAACATTTCCAAGACAACTGACGGTGTTCTTTTTTCATATGGTGTACGTTCTCAAGGTCGTTCTTGCACTTATTGCATGGGGGATTTATTTGAAATCGTTGCATTAGGAAGTATGACTCCTGAAGAATTTGAAAATAGTATTTTACACGCTGTTCTATACAACTGGTCGACTCGATTCTCTCCTACCCCCGGTCACTCCTCAGATTCTCCCTGCAGTTCGAAAAACCAAGCTGGTCTCTGATGAGGGGGCTCTACGGAAGCTGACAGTTTGATTGATTATTACTGTTCTGCAGCAAACGGAGAAACCTTTTCTATTCTCAAAGCCCTTTTTCCCTAAAAAAAAAAAAAAAACCCAGGGATTTCAATTGAACAGACCAGAAGTAAAAGTTACGAGCTGAAAACTTCTTGTCAAGCTTTCTAAACTTTCTATTTATGCAATTAAACAGGTTTTGGCACATTATCTTTTAATAAACATTTATGAACGTTTATTCACATTTTTATACATTTAAAATTCTTTGTAAAAAAAAAAAAAAAAATTAATGTTTTTTAAGGCTGTAAGGGTATAGCACATTTATTTATGAAATTCTCACAATTTCATATATTTTTATACGTTCGTATACATTTTAACGCACTTTACACTGGGTTAGCATTGGAAATATTTGATTTTTTATTTTAGTTACTTTTCGAATTCCGCGCTCGATTTGTGTGCACATTTAAAATTCAAAAAGTAGTGTGCGCACAGGCCGCAGCGTGACACAGCTGGTGTATGCGTACGGTATACATCAGCGATACACATTTTTCTCCACGTGTTGGATTTTGTTCGATTTAATCAATAATTATGTACTTATGTTGTAATGAATAGTAATCCTGTTTATTTCTAATGAATGATCTATTTATAATTTAAACTAGCTGTGTACCCGCCCTTCATACGGGAGGAAGCAGATATTTTTCTAATACACCTGATTAAAATTTATTCAATCAGAGCAAAACTATGGAATTGTTTCACTCGTAACCTGGCATTACGATAATTGGAAAAAAAACTACTTTACTTCGTGGAAATTTGTAATGTAGTTTGTTTCTTTAACGTTTAGAGTTCTACCCACAATAGAGGAAATTATTTAAGTACTAGCTCGTCGACTATTTTCCTTTATTTTTTACCGAAAACTATGTGATAAAGTGTCAATAATGAACGAAAACAATTTCATTGATTACCACATTACACCCAACAAAAGGAAAATAAAACATCACATTTTCAGCATTTGCTATCCTGCAGATGGAATTTTATTCTCTATTGAACTTCTGAAGAAATAAGTATTTTTGAAGTTTTTTTGCACCGAAAAAGAACTTTTGTTTGAAATTTAAAAGTAAATTATTTTTTATCATGGGTAAATATTGAACGATAAGCATCATCTATAAAACCATAACTCTTGGAACGCGCGGTTCGAATATATCCGAAAATAACCTACCCTCAATCGCTTTCCCTGAAAGGGCTCAAACCCATATGCTCCTCCGAATATTTTGGATTTACCAACGTTTTTTAAGGGACTTCGTAAAAATGTTATCACACATGTGAAGGAAATAAATTGCAAAATAGAATAGAAACAAAAATCCTATTCCTTTTGAAGCACCATCAAATTAATGTTCTACTTATTTTATTTTGATGATTCTAAGACCTCCGAGAGTGTGCTTTCTCAGCAAATCGCAATTCGTAATCCAATAAGATTCCGCAAACATGACTGAAGGAAATAATTTAACCTAGCCGCAATATCAACAGATTTCTGCATACACTCGGATTCCGATTTGCTGCGAATAACCACCCTGTCCCCGCGGAAAATGGGATTAAATCTTGTTCACTTCCACGAGATTTTTACAGCTAACTTAAATCATAAAGTTACGAAATTATTTTGCGCGTGATGTAATTTTTACCTGAGAGGTGATTAAGTTAAATTGGCTTTGAAAGCGAATCATAAAACTCGTGAAAGTTGCTTCAATCTAACATTTTTTGCCAATTGCATAGTTTTTGCATTATTTCTAAATATTAGGGTTTCTTTAAAATATTTATTTATTCATGTTTTATTTTTCAATGCAATACAAGATATTTTATGAAAAAAAAAAAAAAAAAAAAAAACATGTCTATTTGGTGAACAAAAGTTAATAACATTTCCCCTTTTCTTAATTAAGTTGTTCTCACAGTTTTACATCAAGTTATAATAACTGTTTTAACACATATTTTTTTCTTCTTGCTGTATTTTTTTCATATATGAAGTTCAATATTCGATAATTTATCCATTTAATTTTCTATATATCGTCATTCTTGCTTATTTCAGCAAGTTTTTTTTTTTTTTTTAAGTTTATCTTCAAAGTTTAATGAGTTTTGTAAAGCAGAGAAAGAGTTTTAGAAGATATAAATTTAACTTATAAAGCTTTAAAAAAAGTATTTTGACCTTTTGCATTATAGTATAAATACTTTTTACTAATTTCATGACAATTTGGTAAACTGCTGAAGTGTATAGCTCTAGGTTTCCTGCCTCCGCGCGGCTGTTTTCTCCAGACGCGTCAGAACCCCTCAAAAAGTCCTCTGCCCAAGGCATACCCTAATTAAGCAGACATCCTTCATGTAGATCTGCCTTAACCACAAAACAAAAATAACTTTCTTGATAATTTACACTGGAAGTAAAAATTTTAATATTTTTAATATTAAATAAAAATCATAATCACTTTTAATCCCTATTATAGAGGGTCCCTAAAAAACACTGACCTAGGATATTCTTCTTTATATATTGACCTTATACATATAGAATTAATTATAAAGTTATTTTATTTTGGCGAATTAAAACTTTCAGGAGGTTAAATGTAAACAAATACAAACTTCTAATTTTTATAAAGCCCTTTTAGAAAAATTACCAATAACTAAAATATGCCTCTATACATTAATGAGGTGATGTAGAAAGTTTCAGTTTTTCTCATAAAAAGGCTTGCATATATATTTAATCAAAATTGGTGAGGGGAAATAAGCTTTGCAATACTAATAATGGTAAAAATATAATTATTAAAACCATTCCAACAAAACTAATTAAAAATTAATTTTAATTACAGTTATATATAGCCGGTATTTTGCATTTTAAGAAATTATTTTTAGCAAGTTTCCTTTGAAAAGAGGGTTTTTTTAGAATTTAGAAATGAAAATTTGTTTAAAAACATTACACTTATACTAACATTTGATTTAAAAAGTTTTTTTAAGGAAGTTTTTTTAAATTGATTTATTAATACCATAATTTAATTCTGAAAAAAAAAAAGCATGTCTAAAATAAAAGTAGTAATATTTAAATTAAATACATTCAAAAATAAAAATATTTATATGTAAATATACTATATACTTATAAATCATTCATTCTAAGAATTATTATTTAAAACCAAAGAGTTAACAAGATAAATTACCATGAATCAGAATAAACTCTTTGCAATTATAAAAAGAAAACCAGTAATAATAAGCCATAGCTGATTACAAATCAGACTGAATGTGAACATATTACAGAGAACGTGCATGTTAAATCTGTATAGTCTTAGATTCTATTTTTAGGGTTGCCTGTTAGGTGAGAGATGGTATTTAAATTTTTCGAAACTGCTGTAATTTCTCACTGAATCACTAGTTCTGGACTTTGTCTTAAGAATACAAACAAATTGAACAATCAGTTTATTAAAAAAAACGCTGAAATTAGTATTATTGTTATTATTACTCCTTTGTTCATTTTCTATTTATTTTTTAATCTGGAACAAGGAGTTTCTGTAGAGTCTGTAGGGTCTTCTGTAGAGTGTAGGAGAGTCATACTGTATACTTACAAATCAGGCCACTGTTCTTGGAAATGTTGTCTGAATGGCAATTTTCAATACAGATAAATACAAAATACACTAATGTAACTCTGTTTACGCCCACTTGTTTCTCCCATTTTTTTTTTAATTCACGCCCCCCCCCCCTTTTCTCTTCACAAAATACAAACCCATTCAATATTGTGCGCTTTTTTTTTTCTGGGTGTGCTTTTTTACGTGATTCTTTACATATATATGCAAAATTTCAAGCCGATCAGTCGGACGGACTGGAAGGAGTTCCTGGACAAACAAACAAACAGACAAACTTTCACATTTATATAATAGATATAATACTTTGTTAAAACATAATACATCTATTGAGGCTTTCTGTATCTGGAAGCATAATATTCTGATAACTATACAAAAATCTTTGTCTCCTAAAACATTTAATAACAACAGCAAAAACTAACTTAAATAAACAAATAATAGATGTAAAAAGAAATTGTTATTACCTATGTTGACAAACCATCAAACAATTATGCAATGACATGTAAGAAATTATATATCACTCTAGCTTCTAATATTACAAATAATCTCATGCAGGGTAATTCCGGGACATACGCCGCAAATTTTTTTGAAATTGTGTAAAAAATTCCAGGCTGCACGTACAGTAAAATAAATCATGCTGTGCTATTTACAGTAGAATATAGAACATGTGTACTGCGACAAATAATAATAATAATAATAATTAATATTTTTTAACATTTTTTTTCTAAAACATTGCACTGCGGGTGAGACGCCGCTCTTGTGCGGGAGTTATGCCGTGCCTGTCGTAAGAGAATGAAATAATAAATAAAATAGTACTTGAAAAAATATTCATATCTGGACTACAATTACCTATTTAATAACAAAAAGATGCTAAGTTAGTATAAAGAGGCGTACTGGTAGGTTTAAATCAATATTAGTTTTATTTTTTTAATGAGAACATTTCTAACAAAATCTTTAAGCAAATTAACAATTAATCCGGTTTTTAAAAACAATATTCCAATTAAGCCAGAGCGTTTAAATGCGGAAATATTATGATTACAATTAACGACTAATAACATGTCCAACTTGGTCAGTTTGTGTAAAATGAAAAGAAAAATAAAGCTAACAACACTTAATCAAATGCAGCAAATATACTCCATTAACATAAATTCAGTAATATAAAGAATAAGACAAGTAGAGATATTAAAACTTTGTTAAATACGGCGTACCGTACACAAGAGAAACTGCGGCATGTATACCGAAATGGCAGTGCGGCATCTATTACCTTTTGTACGGTTCTGACTTAACAAATCACAGTTGCTTGTCCTCGCAACTGAAAATAGCGTAACTATTCTATACAGGTACTCTTTATAGGTTCTACACTTAGTTTTGACATCGAAATCATACATGGATTCAGTGTAAAAAAGTACTTAAGCATAACGTGTTTAAGTTTTTATAGTGAAATCACGCGCTTTATCTCAAAGTAAAAACTGTATAATTACAGGTAGAACATTAACCCGCGAGCGCGCGCGCTGGGTCCAATGGACTCGTCCGCTGAAACAAACTTTTCCCAAGACACCCCTATTTTACGGAAGTGGTTTAAGTCCACGGTAGCCTCGTCCAAGATCACTCTCTTTATGTTCCCGCAATTTCCTCCCTGAAATTTCATTCGAAGTCTTGCTTTTGTTCGGATAGGGTCTTTTTGACCCAGCGTGCCTGTTCGTGTTACTGTTCCCAATTCATTTGTGATAATACAAAAAACATGAAAGATGTCGCGTTATTTATCATACAAGGATGAAATGTTGCGTTTGCAAAAATTATTAGAAGAGGTATCAACGGGTGAAGAATCCCTTGAAGAAAATGATGAAGAAAGTGATAATGAATGTTTTAGTTCGCATGATACCGATTCAGAAACTGATATGGATTCAGACTATGAAAAGGACAGTGGAGGAAATTACTTCATTGGTAAAGACAAACAGACTAAATGGTCAAAAGAAAAGCCTAAGGCTAGAGTTAGAACACCTGCTCATAACATTATTACTAAATTGCCTGGGAACATTGGTGAGGCAAAAAATGCACAAACTCCAAATGATTCGTGGGAACTTTTGATAAGTGAAGGAATGCTGCAAATGTTGTCAATTATACAAATATTTACATTACCTCAATTTCTGATAAATTTCAAAGAGAGAGGGATAGCCGTTTGACAACTATGATGGAAATTAGAGCCTTTATAGGGCTTTTGTATATATGTGGTGTTCATAAGTCATCTCATGTAAATGTGCAGGACTTGTGGGCCACAGATGGAACCGGAATGGATATTTTTCACAAAACCATGTCCTATAAACGTTTTCTTTTTTATCAAGATGTTTGCGTTTTGATGATATTGGAACCCGTGATATTAGAAAAGCAACAGATAAACTTGCGCCGATAAGAGAATTTTTAAGATTTTGTAAATAACTGCCAGAAATATTACACGTTGGGAGAATATATAACAATCGTTGAAAAACTTGAAGAATTCCGAGGAAGATGCTCTTTCAGGCAATATATACCCAACAAACCTGCAAAGTATGGGATAAAAGTTTTTGCATTAGTTGATTCAAGAACTTTTTACACTTAGAATTTAGAGATCTACGCAGGTTTGCAACCAGAAGGCCCAAATAATGTCAAAAACACACCTGACGAAATTGTAAAAAGACTATGCGAAAAACTATATGGATCCGGTAGAAACATTACCATAGATAATTGGTATACTAGTTACAATCTGGCAAAAGATCTTCTAAGAAAAAAGCTAACTATTGTCGGGACAATTAGAAAGAACAAAAAAGAGTTACCTGCAGAGTTTGTTTCTGGCAAGAACCGAGAGGTGCATTCGTCAATTTTTGGTTTCCAAAAAGATACAACTTTAGTATCGTACGTTCCAAAGAAGAATAAATGTGTCAACTTATTGTCCACTATGCATCATGACGACGCAATCGATGCTGAAACAGAGGAGCACAAAAAACCCGAAATTGTGACTTTTTATAATCTCACGAAAGGCGCCGTAGACGTGGTGGATGAAATGTCAGCGTCATATTCAACATCCAGAATTTCTAAAAGGTGGCCTATGGCAGTTTTTTTTTCTGTTCTGAATACCGCCGGAATAAATGCAAGGATTCTCCTTTTGTCTTCTAAAATTCCTCCAGTTCAATACAAAAACAGGCGTCTCTATCTAAAACATCTTGGGTTAAGCCTCATAGAAGAACAACTAAAATTTCGGGCTTCTCTACCTTGTATTCCAAAAGAACTAAAAGCCAAACTTAATGATGATCTCAAAAATACTGATGGTCAAGCCCTTCAAAAAAAGAAAAAATTGGAAACAAGAAGAAGGTGCAGTATTTGCCCGCCTACAAAAGACAGAAAAACGAAAACGTGCTGCCAAAAATGCGGAGAGTACTTATGTGTAGAGCACACGATCACGCTCTGTTCTATGTGCTGCTAATTTTTGTTCAATATTTTCTCAGTGATACTTATTTATAACCAAGAAATTTCAAAAGAAATAATAAAGAATAATTGCAGAGTACGGGTATGCTTTTTATTTTTCTTTTATTAATAGTATATTATAGGCTTTTATTTTCCGTAGATAAATTTTATTTTCGTCAAAATAGAAGTGGAGATTAAAAATTTTCCTGGGCGAATTTTTTATAATAATGTTAGGAAACTTTATTGACAGAAATCTAACTATGTTCACCCAAAATTTAGGATTTTTTCTTGAAAATACTGCAGCCGGACCCAGCGCGCCTGCTCCCGGGTTAAAATTGATTCAAGCTATATATTGGTTAAGGAAATCTTATTCCAAACCTATATTGTGCATTTGACTGCTATCTATCGACAATTACAAGAAATACAGGGGTGCGGCGACTCTACCGGAATTATCCTATAACCCACTAACATGACTCAACTTATGTATAGTAAAAAGATACTTCCTCTTCATAGAGTTTTATGTATTAAACACAATAATCTGAATTATCTTTACATAGTACTAGTTAAATTTCAGTAACCCCCTCTAAAATTTAGAACTGTAACAATAGTATGCTATACCTATAGTAACGTAGCCAGTAAAATATTGTTAAAAGTTCTTACAGCGATGTATGATTATTTAATAAAATATCTGATGTGGAATGTGGACACCACATGACTTCCTTGTACGTCAATCGTCAATTTTAAACATTTATGCAAAAAATTTATGTTTCTGTCTATTGTTACAGAAAACATAAGGGAATATCTTAATTTGATTTGTACATCCTTCTAAATAAAAGCTGTAATCTAACTTTACAATTGTGGCAACATTAAATTTCAGAATCTATCTATACTATTAAAATCTGTGCGCGTCTGTCTGTGTGTAGCATCATCTCCTCTGAAAGGGCTCGGAGCTCAGTTTCGATCGAGGTGTCCACGGATTCGGAAAATTCCGAGGAAGGTCTTCCGCTAATTTAGATTTCGAAATTCGAATTAGTTTAGGAGATATTGATAAAAAAACCTGTCAAAAACATTAATTTTTTCTCTCAAGAATTCCACAATTGTAACCCCTGTAGTAAAAAACTGAGAAATAAGTATCAAGGTAGCCATGTTAGGCGAATTTATTGAATGATTTAGACTCTTGAAGTAAAATAAAAAAAATTATGATTTTTTTTGGGGGGAGGGGGGTTAGAACATTTGCTAGGTTATTTTTTTAAATATCGTCTGCGTGGGAAATCAGAGCAGGAATGCAATATTTTTTATACGTAAAAGAATAAGGACTTGGAGATTTCTGAGACTAATATGTATAATTTTTTTAGTTTGGCGAAAAATAAAATGGCTGATATGGCAGATTTTGAGAAAGTAGTAGGTTCTACCGATTTGCACAATTTTGGGCTTGGCGCAAATTACTGAGAGCAAAATAAAATAGTATTTTTACAGGCTGTTAAAAAAAGTAGTGGCATTGGTGGTTATGATTTTAAAAAAGCTGATTTTTTTACTATGTGGCATTTATTTTCTGAGACTGACTGGAATTTTCTGAATGCTTTTAATAATGTAGATGAAGCTGTGCATTGTTTTTATGTGTATCTTTATGATGTTTTAAACCATACGATTCCTGCGAAATCTTCAAGAAAAAAATTCCCCTTTTGGTATTCCACTGAAACTATTAAATTAATTAAATGTAAAAGTAAAGTTCGTAGGCTTTTATTAAAAAGTGGGGATCCGATCATTTCCGATGAATTTAAGTATTTTAGATCTAAATTAAAGATCAGCATTGCTAAGGATTATGCTTCTTATTTGCAGAATACAGAAAATAAACTGATCTCTGACCCTAAAAAGTTCTGGTCTTATTTTATCTTTGCCTAACTATATTTGTTATAAAAATGTCTGCTTTAATGACAATAGTGATATCGCTAATGTTTTTGCCACCTACTTTAGCTCTGTGTACAAATCTAGTTCGGATTATGACAGAAATTCTCCCTTATTTGACAGCTCCTTGTATGATTACATTAAAATTGATAATATTACTTTTGAGGGTGTTCTTTTGGCATTTAAGAAGTTGAAGTCTTCTTCAGTTGTTGGTGTTGACAAAGTACCTTCCTTTATTGCTAAAGGTTGTGCTGATGGGTTGATTTATCCTCTTCTTGTTTTATTTAATCTTTCTTTAAAAACTTATACTTTTCCGGATGCTTGGAAGCATACTAAAATTATTCCAGTCTTTAAAAAGGGTGATATAAATGACTGCAAAAATTATCGACCTATTGCTATTTTAAGTCCTTTTTCTAAGACATTTGAAATTATAATGCACAATAAAGTTTTTCAGCAAGTTAAAAATTTAATTTCCTCATCTCAACACGGCTTTATTCCTAAACGGTCTACGCTTACTAATTTATTTTGTTTAAATAGCAATATTATTTCTTCGTTTGAAAACGGATATCAACTTGATGTCATTTATACCGATTTTTCCAAGGCTTTTGACTCTATTGACATTGGAATTCTTCTTAAGAAATTAATTGGCTTGGGTTTTCACATTAATCTTACTGACTGGATTTTTTCTTACTTGTGTAATAGACAGCTTTTTGTGTATTTTAATGGTGCTGTTTCTGAGAATTTTACCTGTACTTCTGGTGTTCCCCAAGGTTCTAATTTGGGACCTTTACTTTTTATTTTGTTTATTAATGATTTGTGTTCAGTTTTGAAATTTTCTAAGTATCTTTTATTTGCTGATGATCTGAAATTATTTAAAGAGATACGGTCTGTTAATGATGCTTGTCTTTTACAGAGTGATCTTAATAGTTTATATGAATGGTGCGCTGACAACAAATTACTTCTTAATATTATGAAATGTAGTATTCTTAGTTATTCTCGTAAATCTCAAACTTTAATTTATTCATATCATATTAATAATCTTCCTTTATTTCGTTTGGATTCCATAACTGATTTGGGCATTGTTTTTGACAGGAAACTTGAGTTTTCAATCCATATCTATAGCATTATCTCTAAAGCTTACAAAAAACTTGGTTTTCTTAAGTGCAAAACTAAAGAATTTTCTAACCTTCATGCATTAAAAATCTTATACGCTCTAATCTTTAATATGGTAGTCTTGTTTGGGATCCGTATTATAAAAATAAAATGAAAATTCTTGAGCGGGTGCAGACTCAGTTTACTCGTTATTTATATTACAAAAGTAATCCTATTTACATTCCGAAAATTTCTTCATCTTACTTGAGAAGTGTTTTTGGTCTTCCTAGTTTAAGTTCTCGTTGTGATCTCTTTTGTTTATTATTTTTTTTACAAAGTTGTCAATAATATGGTAGACTCCAGTGATATTCTTCAAAGTATTTGTGTAAATGTACCGAACAGGTCTCTTCGTAATAGCCATTTATTTGTGGATCCAATTATAAAATATAATTACATATACTTTTCGTTATATAAATTTTATAAAATTTATAATAAGTTTTCTTTGGATTTAGATATTTTTAACATGTTTTTTAAAGTCTTTAGAGTTAAGTGTTTTGAACTTTTGCAGTCATGACTGGTATTTATTTTATCTCTGTATTTTAACTTTTTAAATTTTGTCTTATGTAATTTGTCCTTCTATGCATCATTGTAAATGGATTTTAATCTGTAGTGTGCATTTCTTTTATGAAATAAATGAAAATTTTTAATAACAAGAATACGGCGATATACTTCAATTTTTCATACAAAAATAATGCAGTTATTAAGGCAATTTTAAACGATCTATCTTCAGAATTTTCACCAATTTAAGTAAACTGATTTTAAGTTAGAGGAATTCCTTAGTTAGATTTTTTTTTTCTTCTAAATTTAAACAAAAAATCATTTAAAATTAAAAAACCACCGCCACGTTCCGATCCGATCTAATAAAAGCAATCTTCTCCATCTTATGAGCCCAACTCGTAAGTAAATGAGAAAGAAAAGAACACAAAAATGCCTAGTCATGGAGCTGTGCCTGGTAGGATTTTAGGGAAAACAACACCCTTCGCGCCTTCACGGCAAACGAAGAAAAGGGACAATTTCGCCATGTGGTGACGTCCGAAAAGTGACCTCAATGCCCTCTCATTGGGGAAACACCCCATTGTTTAAAACTGTCGTCTTTTTTGCAGTGGTCAATGATGGCGGCACTATCGTACTTGCAAGTTAGGGTACGCCAGAAATTGGGAGACTGCTAGTCCACCCTAATTGCTTTTAACTCCCCCATTTTAGTCAACCAGTTGTATAATGAATCATTTCATACGGATTATCAATTCCTCGAGATGATAGTTACTAAATAATTAGAGCCTCATAAAAATTTTTATAAATAAATTAAACCCACTGCAAACACATTACATCTAAACAACCTAGATTTTTAATAAAATAATTATAAAAACCTGGATTTTTTAATTCATCTATCATTATTTAAGTTTTTATCTACTGTATATATGCCCAATGATTTGCCTCCAGTGATTCTTACTGGATTTGAAATAAAAAATAATTAGTTTATGAGGTGTGCAAGTATTAGTGATAAATGACTATTAGAACACAACAGACAGAAGGAGAGAAACCTAGCTACGTCCAATTCTCGGGAACCTCTGTACGCTGGCAAGTCCACTGTTCATTTCCTTTTTTTTTTTTTTCGTTGCTGCAGGAAGTCCCGTGTACCTTTTTTTTTTTATCATTGCAGAGGGAGGATTCACATTCCTTCCCTTTACAATCTCATACCGATGACTGGATTCTATTTGTTTTTAGTAGTTGCTTAAGTATTAGCGATAAAAGACTGTTAGAACACAGACAGGTAGAAGGGGAGAAGCCTAGCCACGTCCAATTCACGGTAACCTCTGTAAGCTATCAGGTTCCATGTTCTTTGTTGTTGTTGTTGTTGTTGCAGCGAGAAGTCCCATGTCCTTTTTTTATCATTGTAGCAGTAGGATTCACATTCAAGCGACAAGCTAAAGAACCAATGCATTCACAAAAATTACACAATGTAGTGTGAAAAGAATTCGTGCTGTCATGGCATTTTTGGTAGTCTTATCTGATTCTGATTTGCTGAGAATAGTTCCTCTGAAGTGTAAGAACTCTATATATTGGCACCATTTAGAAACTCCACTAACAACTCTCAAGAGAACTAAAGGTATAATGTGCTTGTTCTGCCCCTTTAGTTTGTTCTTTATACCTCTTCAAATTGAATACAAACTCTAATCTATATTTAAATAAATATATTAAAATTTTGGAATAATAAGAAAGTAAGTGGAAGTAAAATCTTGATTGAAACACTCTAACAGATGTTATAAGCATTTCGCCTCTAGATAACTAAACTCAAGAGAGCAAATATATTGGTTTGACGAGTAGTTCCCATAAGCATTCTTTAGTTAAGTTCTTACATTCAATATTCCGACAGAATATTTTTTTTCTTGCCATATTTCTCAGCTTCCTAAAACCACGAAGTTGTGAAATTATAATTTTGGTTAGAGCATCTGAATGACAAAGGTCATTTTCAAAAATTTGCTTTAAAATTTTTAGGGGAAAAAAAAAAAAAAAAAAAAAAAAAAACCAACTTATTCCATATATCTGTTAATGTCTTCATTGGTAAACTTTCCGAGTCGAAATGCCTTTTTTTTCAGTTAGAAGTTCTTTTTTTATTTATTTATTTTTTTTTTATTTATTTATGCTGCTGTAAGTACAACTATGTCAAATCATAAGAGTTAAATAAAATTTGTGTATCTTCATTTTTTTAAATTAATAATTAATGTAATGATTGAGTTTGCATTAGAATTACCATAATGTATAAGAATTATTTTTAGCAATCACGTGAACTATCAACTCCACACGCACCAAAATCTATGCAGATCATGTGACCGTGACCTATTATATACATACCCAATTTGTGCTCAATCGAATGCTCCGTTCAGATGCTAGCTCACTTTCAAGAATTTCCATTCCATAGGCTATAATGTAAAAGAAATCTTTTTCATAGCCCTGTGAAAAGAAACTATACGTCCTATACACATCAAAATCAATACCGGTCTCACGATGGTGATTTAGAACATATATATCCAATTTGAGCTCAATCTACCATTTAAATGCTAGCGCATTTTCAAGAATTTCCCCCCATAGGCCATAATGTTAAAGAAATCTTTGTCATAGCCCTGTAGAAAAACTATAAATCCTATACACACCAAAATCAATGCCATTCTTGCGACGGTGGTTTATAACATATATACCCAATTTGAGCTCAACTGAATGCCCCGTTTAGGAGCTATAGTGCTCACTCACATACATACGTACATCTCGTAAAAATAGCATAAATGAATTCAAAAGATCTCAAAACGTGTAAATACACCAAAATCTCGAAGTCGAATTTTTTCATGATTACAATACTTTCCTTACATGGTACATGTTCGGAAAGTAAAAATACTGTAGTCTACCATGTGTAATTTGATTATGTACACTGAGGAAATATTAATCTTTCAGTGATGAAAAAATAGTCTATATGTTGCTGATTAAATCATAAACATCACCAAGTACAAAATTTAACAGTCAGGAAAATGGAAATGTATAGTGAATAACTTTTACTACCTTTTGTTCAGCATCCAAAGAAAATCTCATAAACCAAATTTCACATTCTTTAAATTCATATCGCTGTAGAATGGTAACAGAATTATCAGTGCCACAGATCTCTTGTTGATCTAACTGGCCTGGTTTCCAGCATATTATGCAGTTTTCACAAGACTATAAAATAAATTGAAAATAGAAAAACTTAATTTTACTACACAGATGATCAATAACAAAGAGATGAAGATTCAGTTTGACTGATTTCAAATCAAATTTGTATAAGCAGGCATAAAAAATAGAGCGATTAATAAAGAATTTTCTACAAGCATCTTACAAGGAGGAGGCACGGTCTCGGGGAAATGGATTTCAATGATCTTTGGCACAGTGGTAGTATACCATGTGAATATACTACGTGTAAAATATTAAGACACAATACTCAAATACAGTCGAGAAAAATGACGAACTACTTCACCAAAACTTTAAATATAAGTTACGCTCAAATCAGTTTAAGTGCCATGGCAAAATGGTTAGAACAATGGTCTTCTACTCTAGGGTCCCAGGTTTGAATCTCGTGCTGTGCAAGCGTTTATTTTTTTCCCCGCTCACTCTTTTTTTAAATACAACAATACTGGTAATTAATTCATTTTTTAGTCAAGTAAATAATTTACTTATTTATTTTTAGTACCTACTTATTGATTTATTATTATTATTATTTAAATTTTATTTCTACTTGCAAAATCTTTACTTTGAAAACAGAATTTTACACATTCAAAATAATTCACTTTTAACATTTGCAAAATTCAATATTTATTTAAGGTACATTTCTTTTTGTCACAATCATAAGACAGACTTTATCTAATTTTCACCTGTTTGTGATGCTACAGCAACAGCATTATTTCTTTTAAACGTCTGTCCTCTGTTGATGGGTTTTAAAATTTAAAATATCACAGTGAAAATTTTGAATTAAGCAATTATTTAAGCAGTAAAACTTACTTTGAAGAATTATACCACAGTTACAAATATGCCACTAGGCCAAGCAAGTTCTTATTATTGTGATGAAAAAGCTACTGATAGTTCTATGAAAAGAAGTTTGTAAGTGATGAGAAATTGATCCATGCTCAAGAAGAATGTATAGAAGAAAATTTCAAATCAGTTCAAGATAACTCATCTGATGACTATGTACCAGATGCGGAGAAAAAAAGAAATTCAATTGTCATAACTATATTATTCATTATAATTATTCTATTCAAATAATCATAATTATGATGAATTGTAAAAATAGACTTAGTAGAATAAAATAGTAGAAATAAAATTTAAAAAAAAATATGTTAATAAGTAATAAAAAAATTTAATAAGTAGTAAAAATAAATAAATGAATACATGAAACAGTTAATAAATATTTACTTGACTGAAAAAAGAATTAATTACCAGTATTGGTGTATTTAAAAAAGAGAGAGCAGAAAAAAATGCTTGCGCAGCATGAGATTCGAACCTGGAACACAAGAGCAGAAGACCACCGTTCTAACGATTTCACCACGGCGCTTATTATGACTCATGCGTAACTTATATTTAAAGTTTTGGTGAAGTGGTTCGAAAATAAATATTAATTTGTATTTGTGTCTGTTATAATCTGTATAATCTGTATTTGAGTACTGCGTCTTAGTATTTTACACATATTAGGACGTCAGGGCTGAAGGGGTTAAGATCTGGGTGGGGCATGACTAACTAAATGAAATGTTTATGTTCTAATGATATTTTTAAATCTTAGCATGGGTATGCATTAACACATTTAAAAGATCTCAGTAAAAATTTTTAAACTGCAAACAATGTGCATAAATAATATCTAATTATTTTTTAAATTTATGTAATTTATATATATATATATATATATATATATATATATAGTATCTGCCCACTTAAGTCCATTGTCACCCCAATTATTTCTGAATGCTAAGAGCTATAGTCATAAAAGTGGAGTCGTAAAGTTGCTACGTACTTTAAAGCCCCCCCCCCCCTCTGGCTAAGCCCCTGGATGATTATAGCACCATGAAAAATTTCATCATAATAAATTGAAAAACCTGATGTGGACAACACGACTTCCTTGCACGTCTATTAAATCAAAAATATTTTTGGAGCACTTCATCTAAACTTATTTTGTTTGAAAGAGTTAAAATACTGCAGTAACACTACGGTTTAGCGATTTCTAGCCAAATATTTCCGATGTCCCCAAGCTGGGCTCAATTTGAAAGATTTCCTTCTGACACTTAATTTGGCGATATTTCACCAAAAGCCGACAAGCTTGAGATAGTTTGCAAGATTTGGGGATAGCCAAAGTAATAATTGACCACAGACTTTCAACGAATTAAATGTATCCATACACCTTAATGAATTTAAAGTCATTTGGGTGACTCTGTAAATAAATTACCCAGTCGATTGCAATTAAAAAAAAAAAAAAAAAAAAAAAGAAATGCACAGTTAGATGTTACAATAGTTCTAAATACAAAATTTCAACATTCTACAGTTAAAAGTTTTAGAGTTATGAGAAATACAAAATTATTTTTGGCGCCAATGACAAATGAGAAGATTTTGGGCATAGACCAAACAATGACTGACTATCACCAAATTCAGCAATATTTTGCCAAAACTTGCCAAGGTCGATGACAAATGGCAAAATTTTGGGCATGGACCAAATGAATATTGCCAGATTTGGTGATATTTCAGCAAAACTCGCCAACATTGATGACAAATGGTGAGATTTTGGGCATGGACCAAACAATGACTGACTACAGAGTAATACATTGAAGATCTCCATAGACATTAATGTATTGAAATTCTTTTGGGTGGCCCCGCAGATAAACTATCCAGTCAAAGGGAACCAAAAGAAGAGGTGCACAACTACATGTTACAACAATCCTAAATATAAAGTTTCAACATTTTACGACCAATAATTCTTGAGATACATGAGTTACATACATATATATGTACAGACGACATAGACAAGCTGGTCAAAATAGACTCTTGATCGGTCAAAATGGCTTGCAGATGGATTTATATGAACATGCATGCTAGCATACAATGAGATGCATTGTAAAAATTCTAAAAAGTAAATTTACAGGTAGTCAAAAAGTGGTTTTTCATCAAAATCTGGCTCCCGAAATTTTTTGTGATCATATTACTTCTTTATACTCCGTACAAGGAAGTAAAAAGATCAAACTTATTCCTCCTAAGTTGTAGCCTCGATGCACGCAACACCTTGGCAATTAAAGGCCGAGCAATTGGGTAACTTTTGGCTAGGCTGGAAAACACCACAATCTACCATGCAGATTTCACGGGTTTGAAACCGGTTCCCACTGCACAATCTCCCTTCAAATGTTTAAGTCAAAAATGGGCCTTTTGCAAAAATTCTTTTAAAATAAAAAAAAAGTTGTTCAAATTTTTAAAATTGTACTTTTAGAAAGAAGAAAAGTAGGGCCATAAGATTTTGCAATTTTAATCTTACCGATTTTTAATATTTTCTCCAAGGATTATTCTTTAGAAGCGATTGCTGTGCATGATAGCTGTCATTACAGGGTGAGAAAATTTCCGTTACAACAATTTTTAATTAATAATTTAAAATGTAAGTCAAATTTTAAAATTCTTATTTTTAGGTGCACATTATTAAATTCATGGGCTTATATGTTTAAATTCTCAGAGCTCTTGTTTTATGTGCTACAGATTTGTCTGGAGGCAGCACATACAGTTATATTTAGGCAGATTTACAAACATTTACATTTATTGTTATAGATAAGAAACAAACCAAAAAAAAATATTGCAAATTTACCTTTGACAAAACAAGATTTCCCATCCATCTGACACAGTCAACATAGTTCATATGAATATCTCGAGTAGTAAAAATTGGAAAATGTTGTTTCAAAGTGTTAAAAGGTCTATAACAAATAAGAAATTATTATTTTATTATGCGATAAATACATCATAATTGTAATTCCCATTTTACTTAGATTGATGCAGTTTTTGGAAATTAGCCTTATTGTTTATATAAGCTAGTTGTAAGATTTGACTAGCCTGTCAACATTTTTAGAGTTATAAAAAATTGTTACATAACTAGTATGTGGCATTACACTGGTATGTTGTCTAAGTCCATCTCTTCTTTTCCTAAAAGGTTCTACCTTAATATTTTAAAACTACATCCTGCATGAATGTATAATGTACTGCAGCACTAAGCACAAATCAAAAGCTCAGTCACAACATAAGATGTTCAATCACTCATTGCCATTTCTCTTATTTAACAATTAACTTGGTTAATAACAGAAATGGCATTATGTCTGTACTTAAGTCAACTTCAGAATGGTACAGCCTAATTTTTCACAGTTCTGTGAAAATAGAAAGGCAATACAAATGATTTTACTGAAGAAACAGAAATCAGATTTATTTCTCAGGATTATATAGAGGTGTTCACTTAAGAGAATAAAACTGACCATGTAAATTAAATGGATAGCTTGAATATGACTGTGTCTCAAAGACAGAAGATATCCTAATAGAATAATTCTTTATCCCTAATTTACATCAAGTTGTTCTAAATGTCATTTCTAATTGCATAACATGTATTCTCTCATCTAAAAAGTCTGGTAAACAAGAAGGATTTCGACACTCTATTCCAAAAGGAAACCTACCACTTCAGGGTGTTTACCACAAAAAGTAAGCTTGATTTCTTGACCTTTTCTTGACTTTTTCTTGACCATAACAAATACGAAACTCTAAAAATACATCGTGGCAGGGATGCAGAATATGTTCTATCCGGCGTTCTAGGCTTGGTGGAAATTTTGCAGAAAAATATACAACTGATTTTGATTTTAACAATGAATTACAAAATTCTTCGAGTTTTTCTTTTCCCTGCCCATTTTTAAAGCGTCTTTCCCCCCCCCCCCCCCAACTTTTTCACTGATCAGCCGTTTGCTTTCAGTTAACTTGGACCAATTGCTATTTTGTAAACATGTATGTAGCTTGTACATTGTAAATCTTTTTACATCTATGGTAACACAGAACTTATGAAAGTCTATAATATGTCATAAAACTTTTGGGAAATTGAAGTTATTAGCTATGAAACATGGGGATCAGCGATAATTATAATTTTAAGTGGAATCCAAGTTATTGTTTTTAAAAAAGAAAATGTGGAAAATAATCAAAACACTGAATTTGACAGGGAATGAAGGGAGAAAAAAAATTACTCTTAAATAATCTTAATTTTAACTTTTTTTTTTGAGGCGAGAAGGTGGATAACTGATATACTTTTCTCAGGTTTGAAAACACATACTTGCCAACTTTTGAAATTCCCAAGGTGTAAAACAACACGCACTTGACATATTGAACTATTGTCAGTTCACTATACAACTATTTGGCAGACATCATTTTTGATGATTTCTGCTAAATAACATGTAAATGACATTTTAAAGGAATTTTATAAATAGCAAACGAACAGTATTTTAATGTTTTCCTATAAAATAAATGCATGAAAAACTGTTAAGTTTTGTCTGTCACAAAAAATTAGAAACTAAGAATTTGAATGAAATAGAAAAAGCGTAGTTGAGTCGCAAATTGTGACCTAGTGCTTCATTTCTTGACCTTTTCTTGACTTTCGTGACCTTTTTCCCATTTCTTGACTTTTCCGTGACCTTTGCATGATGGTAGACACCCTGCACTTGATACATACCACATTGATTTCCTTGGTCCCCTCCCTTCAACCCATAAAAATTACAAACATCTTTTCACAGTCACTGATGCCTTCACTAAATTTATATGGCTTTATCCAACAAAATCAAAAACAACCAACGATGCTCTCGAAAAACTAAAGCTTCAGCGCAGATAACCTTTGGGAACCCGCGGCGAATTATCTCAAATAAAGGACCTGCTTTTACCTCACGTGAATTCCAACAATATTGTCAAGACGAAGATATAGAACATGTCCAAATTACAACTGGAATACCTCGCGGAAATGGACAAATTGAACGAGTTCACGGTACATTAATACCAGTTTTGACAAAACTCTCAATTGATGACCCTCTAAAGTGGTACAGACATGTTCCGAACCTCCAACGCATTTTAAACAGTACAAGATCCGCAACAACAAAATTTTCCTCGTTTCAATTATTGACAGGCATAAAGATGAAAACTAAGGAAGATACCAAAATTTTACAACTCCTTGACGATGAACACATTCATTCCACGTTACAAGAGAAAGACACCTTACGAAACGAAGCAAAAAACAACATTCTTAAAATGCAAGAGCAAAATAAACGACAGTACAATAGACGTCGGAAATCTGCAAACACGTATAAAGTCGGCGATAGAGTGGCAATCCAGAAAACTCAATTCGGAACAGGCTCTAAACTACAACCCAAATTTCATGGTCCCTACGAGATTGTGAAGGTGCGACCAAACGAAAGATATAATGTGAAAAAAATTGGTCAGCATGACGGCCCAAACTTAACGTCTACAGCAGCCGATCTCATGAAAAAATGGCCAACTTAGTGACTTTCCTCAACCCGTGGTAATTTCCCTGACGACTGGACATTGGACTAGATCAATTCTCAATCGGATTCTGAACTCAAAAAGACGCTTCAGTGGTTCAGTTTAGAAGACGGCCAAAGACGCATTTTAATGGCACGAAATTGATTTACGACGATACTTTTCTTTCTCCCTTTTGTTTTTCTATTTTCAGATACAGACTGTGCTTAGAGGGCTGATCCACGTTGCCAGGAGGACCTGTCCAGTCAGGATGCCTGAATGTGAATACCCTCAGATCTCCATGCCTCTCGCGTTGCGGGAATGACGTCAGCAGCAGCTCCCAGAACCCTCTGCGCTGCCAACAGCCACGCGACTACTCAACTAGGGCAACGACCAGAAAAGGAGGGAAAAGAATAGAATGCTGTGTGTTGTGTTTCATGATGGACTTTAGATGTAACTTTCAAGGACATAACTTTGTTTTATTTTAAGACGGACTGATTTTCACGAACGGTGATTTTTTTTTAACTTTAAGTGTTTGTAATTGTAAATGTCTTTGTGCGCATTAAATGTACTTCGTGATTGTGATCGTTATTCCTGATTAATCCAAAGTGTCATTTCACATACATATAGTGCTACACTGAAGTAATAATACTTATTAGCAAATAAGTATATTTTTAATGAAACAAAATACTTTGTTTATACAATTAACCTGATAATATACTTGCCAATTTAAAAATTTGGCACGACTAATATTCTAGTTTAAAGTTAACAGATAAATATTTAAATCGTCTTTTTTTTTTGAAGAAATGAAATTAACCTATGTTACACTGAAACTTATTTAACCTTACAGGTATGAGACTACACAAAAAAATCCTTGTTTTTTTTCCCTTCTTTTTCGGGGGGGGGGGGGGGGGGAACGAGAGGCTGCTTATTTTATAGGTTGCACCATTAGGATTCCAAAACCATCTCACTTTTGTTTACACAAGAACTAGAAGTTAAGTTATACAAGAAATAATGAATGCGAAGGATTGTATTTTGTACAGTATTAAAATCTTTTTTTCTTCTTCTTTCTAATGACCAAGCAAACTACAATGGGCTTGACCGCTATGAGTGCTGCAGATGTTAGCCATTTCATTATGGCGGGCCTGTTAGGCAGACCAATGTTGCCCCGTATAAAATCTTTAAATGCATTTACTGAAAAAGTGTGTTTTTCATAAATTTTCTTTACGATAAGTGCATGTCATACTGTTTGGTACACGTCATATCTCATGATGTGTAACAAAATTTTACTTAAATTTGGCAAAATTTAAAAGTTTACATTGAATTTCATTAAAACTGCATTTAAATTTTTTGCTTCATACTCCATTTTATTAAAAATAATATGGATTTTTCATTAAAATTTTACTTTAAAAAAAAAAAAGAAAAAAAAAAAAGTCTGATGAAGGTAGGCTCATACCTTAAAACAAACTAAAACATGTAATTCAAACATTTCTGAAGAATGAATCAATTTAACTTCTGAAACTTCTTTATTAGTAAGTCAATTTTTAATCATCATTAAAAACTCCAATTGCAGTAATTGATGGGGATTAAAATAGATTCTAGACAGCCTTCTTGATGTTTTTGAGCTATACTGAATTTTTTTTTTTAATATAATGATCCATTTTATAAGTAAAAAATAGAATATAAATAAACAAATTCCTACTTGTTACTTTTTGCAGGATTATAGTTATAGGATTCTTGGATAGCATTACGAACTTTTTCTTCATTTATTTCCCATATCTTGAGAGAGTGGTCCATTCCACAAGATACAATTTTTTGACCAAGAAGATCAAAATCCTGTGATTAGTCAGACAAATATCAAATATAATATCAAGAATAAATCAAATTTACATTATGAAGAAACTACAGATAAATACACTCTTCACAGCATAACTCTATTATACTATTGTTGTGGTGGTTGCAATATAAAGAAAACAAAAATCCAGACTGTTGCTACAGTAAAAGAATGAAAGCAAAAATAATTATAATCATAATAACCCCCCCTCCCCCCCAAAAAAAACAACTATTCAACCATATCTATTTTCAGTACATAAAAGTATATGAAGTACTTAAAAAATAAAATAATATATATAATATAAAAAATAAAACTGCATGTTTTTTATTATTTAAAAAATAATAAAAAATATGCAGTTTTATTTTATCAAGTATTTCCTCTCTAATTTTTTTTTTGGGGGGGGGGGTTCTTTCATTCATAAAGGTAATGGGAATCAAATTTTTAATGAAAATAGCAATAAAATATCTGTTAAGTGCTCACTTAAAAAATCAGAAACATCCATGATAATTAATATTAGCCAATTAGCAAAATTTAGAAGTGTTTTAGCGAAAAATTTTATGTTTCTTAGATCCAATCTCAAAAGAATTTTAATCTTTCATTAATTTATTATTATTTTAAAAATTAAAATAAAAAAAGTGAACGCTTTCATTTAAAATTTCATAAAGTAAAAATTAAAATTTGCAAATTCACCAATTTATCAGAAAACAGACATTCTTGCATGTTACATAAAGATGAATTACCCCCTTGCGCACCAGGGACGTTATGTCATAACATTTTTATGTGCCCAGCATGCCCACATTTTCAACAGAAATGATCTAGCTTCCACTGACTAGAATCTGTTGAAAACATTACACTATTTTTTTCAAGGACTTTTAATTTAGTGTCTTCAAAAACTTAACAATTTCCCCAATTAAAGTTGCTGTTAAATACAGCAGAATCTTGATAGTTTGAGATTTCAATAAATCTGAGATAGTGAAAAAAATCAGTTTAGCTCCCAAATAATGACCAACAAATACAAAACATGTGAAAGAATTTTTTCACATTACAAAATTCAAATACCTAGTGCAACCAGAAGCCACATCAAAAATCCCTATAAAAAATAAAATGGGTGTTTTTTTTTCCTATAGATGCCATTATAGACATTTCTGTGCAGTGTTGACATGCTGCTTTGGCATTGATGCAATATTGCTGCATGGAAACGGGTCAACATGCTAATACAAAAAATAATTGACTATTATTTTCCAATACTAGGGGCCAAGTCCCCTAGACTTGCTATGCTCGCATTTCGTATGAGGCATTTGGCCCCTAAAAAGACTTATTCATAAAAAAGGCATAATTTCAACAAACAAAATCCAAAGGTTGGATTAGATAGAATGTTACTGAGCTACACATTGCTTATTTCTTGCATATTGCTTGGAACATAAAAATTTAAACCCCGCACTATTTGTAATTATGTGAAACCCATGGAACGCTTTGCATATTAACCAATTATGGCGAATTTTCATAATTTGACAACTTGCGTATATGTATAGCTAATAATTAGCTCTAAGAAAACAGCACTTCATATGTTTTCTTTGATAAAAACTACGGAACAGCTAGGGTAGCTTGCCACCAATAGTTACTTTTCATTATTTGGCGATTTACGCATGCTCACAACCTATAATTACTGCACATTTAAGGCTCCCAGAAAACCGTTATCCATATTTTCATATACATAATCCTTAGCAGATTGGCATATTTAGCACCACGAATTATATCATCTCACCGCAATGGCAAATATCCAAAGTGTACTATAACTGCTATAATGGCATAGCTAATGCCACCAAATATTTCTACTGGTAGCAAATACTCCAGCTGGACCGCACCGGATTTAAAATATTCTGCATTTTAATTATTTTTCAAGATATTGGGTTCTAACATTTCGGAACTGGCTGTTTAGATTCACCCTGCTTGGAAAGATACCATTTTGCCAGATCGTACCTAATGCCAAGATGATGCTTTTAAAATCAGTTACAATAAGCTATTCTGTTTTGGAAAAACGAATAATCGTTAATTCTAAACTCCTGTTGTCTAAGCGAACTTACTATTTGAAAATTGTCAAGTTTGTGTAACACACTTTAAGTTATTTATTTTATGTACTTTTTAATTTGGCATAAAATGGATGTCATTCTACTTCATGTTTGACAAATTTCATGTCATTCTACATACTTGGATGATTCTACATACTTTGTTGCAAAGGAATGAATGATTTTATGCCAAATCTGGCAACCATTATATTTTATTTTTTCAGTTTTTTATTAATATCTTCTAACATAATTCGATTTTTGAAATTTAAGTCACCTTATCAGGTTCTTTGCAATTTTCTGCATCCGTGAACATGTTTTTCGAAATTCAAATTCCCACGGTTTAGGAGAAGATAGACCAACAAGCTCTTGACAGCGGCGGCAGAGCCGTTACTTTTTTTTAGAATAGAGAAATAATTAACATGTTCTAATTATCAGTAATGTAATAATATGTAAGTACATTTTTAATTTAAATATGCACTGAAATTGCAAATATTGTCCTTTATTTGCTTATTAAATTTTATGATTTCGATAACTTACTGGTATACTTTGGGGCTCTAACCAAGAGACTCTTACTATAGTCTATATAAATCTTGCATCTGCCCTGTCCTTGACTATGGTGGCAAATTACTGGCCACGCCTTCTTTCTAATTGTGACAATATTCTTGATGTTATTCAGAATAAAGCTTTGCGACTTATCGCTGGTGCTGCGTGTTCTATGTCAATTGCAGCCCTTTAAATTCAGACAGGCCTTGAGCCTTTGAAAAGCCCATTCTTAAGAAGAGAGAAACAAATTTTAGAGTTGGTTGAAATATATAAAAGACTACCTTCAAATTGTGCCTTCATCTAGACTAAAGATTCCTTCCTTTAATCTATCAGCACTCTTGATGCAAAATATGAGAATATCCGAACTAACTGCACTCAACATCTATTCCCTGGAAACTACTTCTAACAAGTATTCAAAAAACCAGTGGCTTCATATTTATACTGATGGTTCCTCAGACTCAGGTACTGCTGGAGCTGGCATTTACTGTGAATCTTTGTGCGAAGAATCCTTTGCTGTTGGCCAACAAGCTACAAATTTTGATGCTAAGATTGAGGCTATCAGAAAAGCAACTTTCATGCTTTTTTCGATTGACACTATACTTATAATCATGCTGCCTTTTTTGTGGACTCTCAGGCTGAAAATCCTGGCTCTCTGCTCTTATCACAGAATTGATTCTCATAGCGTCTAGTTAACAAGATCTTTACAGTCTGATACCATCCATGCCATCTAGTCTCTCACTTTCCAGTGGATACCCAGCCACTGTGATATCAGGAGCAATGAACAGGCTGATGTTCTTGCTAAGAAAGCTTGTCTCCTCCCTTAGTCTCTTCACGCTGCTCCTTACAGTCTAGCTTGCAAACAGATTGACAACAAGATCAAAGCTTTTGTTAGACAAGCACACCAAGATGCAGCTGCTGGGAAATGCTGAGGCAAAATTTTAACCAATCCTATTCCTATGCACCTCCTAAGAACTTTTGTTGCAAATTTTAGAATCTGTACTTTTCATGACATTTTGTACGAACAATTACATTGCATAAATGTCAAAGATTCTCCTGACTTTCCCCTCTGTTCTAATGGGGAGCCAATAAATTTTAATCATACTTTAATGAGTCTCTTTTGGTCTAGTTTTCATTTTGAAATTGACAGATGGGTTAACACAGCCAATTTGTACTGGGCTGCTAGTGAAGGGCTATGGTCACCTGACTGTCCTTGATAATAGGATTTTTTTTTTTTTAATTGCTTTTAATAATTCGAAGCAAGCCTGGTCCCGTTCACTTAATTATCGAGACTACTGTACATGACATCCTAGATTAGCTATCGGTTTCATATGTTAGCAGTTAGTGGCCTACAGAATTAAACCAAAATAATGAATATATTCATTACATAGCCAAAAGAAACCCCTTCAGGAAAAAAAAAAAAAAACATTTTCTTTTACCCAAAAATTTGAAATATTTTTTTCAGAGAATTCCCATCTCTATATAGGGCTAAAAAAAGAAAAAGGTTTACAACAAGTGCAGAATCCAATTTTTCATTAATGTATGGAGTACAATTCATTTATTGTTAGATGAGGTGCATTAGTATGCAAACTTTTAGCTCAGTAAGATATTACAAAAAAATCTGATGTGTCCAACACATGACTTCCTTGCACGTCCATTAGATCAAAAATATTTTCGACGCACTTCCTCTACATTTATTTGTTTGAAAGAGATAAAATATCAATAATAGTAAGGTTTAGCGATTTCTAGCCAAATATTTCGATATCGCCAAGCTGAGTTCAATTTGAAAGATTTCCTTCTGACACTTTATTTGGCGATATTTCACCAAAAGCCGACAAACTTGAGATAGTCAGCGAGATTTTGGGGATAGCCAAAGTAGTCATTTACCACAGACTTTCAATGAATTGAATGCATCTATACACCTCAATGTATTCAAAGTCATTTGGCTCACCATGTAAATAAATTCTCAGTCGATTGCTGTCAAAAAAGATATTGAAAACAGTTAGGTATTACAATAGTTCTAAATACAAAGTTAAAAAATCTACGGGTTAAAGTTTTAGAGTTATACAAAATAGGAAATAATTTTTGGCGCCAAATTTGGCGATATTTCGGCGAAACTCGTCAATGTCGACGACATTTGGCGAGATTTTAAGCATAAACCAAACAATGACAGATTATCGCCAAATTTGGCGATATTTCGCCAAAACTCGCCAAGAACGATGACAAATGGCGATACTTTGGGCATGGACCAAATGACTGACTATCGCCAAATTTGGCGATATTTCGCCAAAACTCGCCAAGGTCGAGGACAGACGGCGAGATTTTGGGCATGTACCAAACAATGACTGTCTACAGTTGTATTATAATGAAGATGTCCATAGACATTAAGGTACTGAAATTCTTTTCGGCGGTCCTGTAAATAAACTCTCCAGTAGATTGGAACATAAAATCGAGATGCACAACTAGATGTTACAACATTCTTATATATGAAATTTCATAATAGTTTTTGAGATTTGAGAGTTAAATATGCACACACGTACACCAAAAGTCGCCAAGCTTGGCGACTTTTGGCATAGTTCTTGAGGGAGGCACGTGACCGTGGTCGGACCATTACCTAACTTATGTGGTAGGACGGTATTGTGCTTGAAATGGATGAATGCCCCTAAAATTGCTATTGACCGTAATGTATTGGAAATCTTTTGAGTGTTCCTGTAGCAGAACTATAAATGATATAGACACTTTTTTTAATGGAGAAATTCATTTTCTAACTCTTTACAGCATATATCACTTCTGAGTCGTTTGAAATATCCCAATACCTCTAAAAAACGCTTTGATGAATTTCGGCCCATAGAGCGTAATGTATTTCGAATCTTTTGGGCGGTCCTGTAGATAAACTATTCAGTCGAATGGAACCGAAAGGGGAGGTGCACAACTAGATGTTACAACAATCCTAAATATAAAGTTTCAACATTCAACGCCTAACAGTTTTTGAGATATGCGAGTTTAATGAATTTCGGCCCATTGAGTGTAATGTATTTCGAATGTTTTGGGCAGTCCTGTAGATAAACTATCCAGTCGAATGGAACCAAAAGGGGAGGTGCACAACTAGATGTTACAACTATCCAAAATATGAAGTTTCGACATTCTACGCCTAATAGCTTTTGAGTTAGGCGAGTTTAATGAATTTCGGCCCATAGAGCGTAATGTATTTCGAATCTTTTGGGCGGTCCTGTACATAAACTATCCATTCGATTGCCACCAAAAGGGGAGGTGCACAACTAGATCATAGAACAATCCTAAATATCAAATCTCAACATTCTACGACCAATAGTTTTTGAGATATGCGAGTTACATACATACGTACGTACGTACGTACGTACAGACGGCATGGAAAAACTGGCCACAGTAGACTCGCCACTGGTCAAAATGAGTTGCAGACGCGTTAATATGATCGTGCATGCTAGCCTACGATGAGATGCATCGAAAAAAATTTTTTAATTAAATTTAGAGGTAGTCAAAATCGGTTTTTATGTCGAAATTTGGCCCCCAAAATTTTTCGGGATCACATTACTTCCTTATACTACGTACAAGGAAGTAAAAAGTTAGTTACAAAACTTAAGCTAGACAGAATGAGTAAAATAAAACCACTTACTAAAAAGTGGTAACACACAGGTCATCAGAGTAGATGTGAAACTCTTCACATATTTCAGAATAGTAATTAGTTAACCATAATATCAAACATTTCTTCATATTAATAAACTTATATCATTTTCATCTATGAAAAACAGAAGAAATAATGGATGTTCTGACACATTTCATTCACACCATTCCAATCAAAAAAAAATTATGGCATTCTAGCAATAAAATAACTGTTTTTATATATTAAAGAGTTTCCATATGAAATTTGCACGAAAATCTTTGTTGACTTTGATGCCTTTATTATCTTGCCAGCTGTTGGAAACAGTTTTAGGCCAATTATCAAACCCTTAAATTTATATATTTTTTTAGAAAATAGGGATTACAACACTGTAACTTCAATTTGTTTTTCTATGAAACTATGATAAATATTTGAATGAAACCAAAGCTAAATGGGAGATGTAATTAGCAGTTGGTCCCAACTCTACAACCATAAACCAAAGAAGCAATTAATACCCATAATAACAACACAGACAGTTTCAAAAATTTTATTTCTAGTCAGCTAAAAATTGCTACAAAAACGATCTTGGTGTGATTACAAAAAGGTTTTAAATATTGCATCATTCATGACTAGATTAGACATTCAAATTACCATTCGAAAACCAGGTGCTTTTCACCAAGCTTGTGATGCAGTTAATAACATATTTATAATTACTTTTCATACAGTTAATCACACATTTATAATTACTTCAGTTTTCCCTATACCTATTCTAAATTTAATACTCTTTGCCATTTTTAAATCTCCCATCTATACATAATGCTATTTAACTGTTTCTTAAATTACTTTGGTTTTAGCATTTGCAATACATTTAGTTGCTGCCTTTAGTCTGAGAATTCATTTAGTTTTCTTCGCTCCCACGGGGTTTTAATAATTTTGCCTAGATTACATTTTATCTCTACTGATCCCCTCTGTGGCGTGTCACATTTAAATTTTAGCATACACATGTAAAGCCCAACACTTTTCATTTTTACAATATGGCAACAGTCCATTTTAGCACTCGGCTCTATCGCCAGGTTGGCTTTAGGTTCACATACACTTAACACTTTGGTCTCTGCCCATTAAGTCACATTTCACGTCGCTATTTTACCAGCCACCGCACTGACTGTATGTAATTTTTTGTTATTGATAATGTCAATAAAATATTGTCATTCAACTATCTAACAGCATGGAGTTCCTGGGTCTATATAATGTATTCAAATGAATTTATTTCAATAATTTAATTTATCTTTTGCGTCACGCTATCCAAAAGGGCAAGTAAAATTTACGTAAATATTTAGTTAGTGTCATAGTAACCAAACTAAGTGCAATGTATATGAAAATTTTGCTTGCCCTTTTGGATAGCGTGACGCAAAAGATATATTAAATTATTGAAATAAATTCATTTGAATACATTATATAGACTCAGTGAAAGTGTGATATATTTGACAGTGTATTTCATAATTAAAAGCATTGCTTAAATGCGTAAATCTTCTTTAGAAAATAAAACGAAAGTAACTGTAATGAAATTTAAAAACAAGTCTTTGAAATTCCCAGCAGGGCGTCACTCAAAATTTGATATCATTATTTTTAAGACCCATATTTAAAATTCATAGATCTATAAAGTAAAATGCTGCATCACAAATTTTTAACCAGTTAAGGGTTTTTGCATGGGGATATCATTACTTTTTAAGGGCATGGTCAGAAGATAATAAATTAGTTTCAAGGGCGAATTTCGGAAGTTTACTTGACACTACATTATGTAAATAAATATACAAACCTGTTTTCATGCAGTATCAGAGTATTTGATTAAAAAAGTCACAGCAAGTTCTTTTGTAACATGTAACAGAAAATTGACATATTTTTGTTAGAATTTTATAATAAGAGACATAATACTGATTATAATCAATAATTTTTTGAGTAATTTTCTATTTATAATTTGGGTCGAGTACAGATTAGTATCCCTGCCACCATCTTTGATTTTATTTCATAAATTTGCATTCAGTTTAATGCTAAACGTAAGTTAACTTTTTTACTATAATTATATAACTATTGGGCCCTATCAGTGGCCGAGCGCATAGCGCTCTGAACTGGGAGACGGAAGGTGCCTGATTCGAAACCAGGTTGCGTCCGCCGACCTAATCATTTGGCGTTTTCCGTGGTTTCCTCCAAAACAGTGTACATGCGGGTTAGGACCCCTTAGAAAGACCCCCACGTCTCGGCTTAGAGCCTACGTGTAGCTATAATCGGCCGCAATTCTAGAATAACAACAACAATATATAACTATTGGTTCTATTGTTTTAATGCATTGTGATTCATTAATTTGCATTCAGTTTAACGATAACCGTAAGTTAAGTTTCGTTAAAATTATTAATTTAATAATCTCGTTCTTAATTAATGATAATCTAGTTACTCGTTCTATTATTTTAATGCAATGTAATCTATTAATGCAATATTTGCTTTCAGTTTAATTTAAATAGAAGAACGGTTTAATTTTTTTCTTAGTTTAGGTTAAGTTAAATTTTTAACTATATTATGATACACTAAGTTTTTAACTAAGTTAATGATATATCTCAAAATTGTTGATTAAATTAATTAATGACTATAATCATTAATAAAATAGAAAATTACTCAAAAAATTGTTTATAATTGGTTTTATGTCGCTTTTTAGAAAACTAACTTCATACCATGTTTGTTTGTTTTTTTATCTGTTGATAATTTCATGTTTTTAGAGAATGTTTAGATGAACTACCAGTTTAAGAATAAGGGCCTTGCGTGGTTGACTTTCTTAGTGCTTCTGAAGCGTATTTACATTACATTGTGAGAAAAACTGTCCAAAACTCCGAATTTTTAGATTATCAGCCATCCGGTAGACCAGAACCCTGGACATTTATACTTCAGTTATCTACCATCTTCAGTATCTTATCAACTCGGCTCGGGTGGGCACAACATCTTGTTTTAGATGCCATCTCCGGCCTTCAAATGTCTAATACAAAATATAGTGCATGTATAAATTTAGATTAATTAATCAAATTTCTAACTGAAAAGTACTGAAGAAAATTTTAAATCTGGTATTTAAAGGAATACAAAATAAAAGTGAGAAAAACCTAAGACTTGGAAAAATATTGGTTTTAAAATTATAATTCAATACTTTCAATAAATTTTATATATACATGAAGAGTAAAAGAATTATTATTAAAACTAGTTAGTATGTAAAACTACTATTTACTATCCTTTGAATACTAAATAATTATTATTAATTAATTATGTGAGCTTTCTGAAGAGAAAAAAAAATTCTTTGAAATATTAATTACATATTGAATTTTCCAAATAGAATTAATAATATTAGAAAAATAAAGACTTAATTTAATTAGAAATAGCTATCAAAATACTAGGGAAACGAAATACTTAAAGAAAAAGTTAAGAAGGAGTTTTACCAAAAAATACTTAAATTAATTATTTTTTTAATTCAAAGTCTTAACTATTTTTAATTATTAATTATAGCAAAATAAATTACAGAAAAAATAAGTTAAGTATATAATAATCTGTTATTATTTTTTAAAATGAAATAAAACAAAAACGACAGTAACACAAAGCTCATCTCGCAAAAGTGCTACATCGGGTACAGAGCCTAAGTATTCTGGCCAGCAAGCGGAAGCGTATCGTACCAGCTGTCTAGGATTAAACTGGTTTAGGATATATGGTAACTTGTACAAATCTTGCCACGGATCTACAGCACTGTATTCCTACTCCCTGCCTTGTTTACTGCCTTTGAAACAAGATCATTTTCCGTATTTCCTTACGCGGGTTAAATAGTTCCCTCTTTGAACTGGATTAAATAAAAAAAAAATGAGTTTTCCTAGCTTAACCGGCGACGTCACTCATCGAATTTGGCACCGATTAAAATCATATATTAATTGTAAAAAATTCGTTAGAGCAGATTCCGAAATCCAGAAGAGAACAACAAAGAAATTGGAAAACTGGCTGTATATATAAGTGCCGCGAAGTTTTACGGTTGGTTAGTTGGGCTGGCTGCGTCACTAGTAGAACTGCCGTTCTACATGATCTTGTAAAATAATAAAAACTTTGTATAATAATACACATAAATGTACTTATCTACAATATGATCATTTCAGCAAGTACAAAAGATCCGACCTTCATAGGTTGTACAGAAGTACCAGCATGAACAAGAGCAGAAAGCTTGGAACTCTGCTCTTGTAGAGTCCAAGTTCGTCTTGAGAGCTGTAGGCTCTCTGCTTGTCTCTTTTTTTTTTTTTTTTACCTTCAAACAAAATCTAGAAACAGTCACAATTTTAATAAAAAAATAAGAAAAATTAGGGAAATAACGAATGAGTTTTGAAAAGTTAGGAAAATAAGAAATAGCATGATCCCTGAATATAAAGACACCAATGTCAATAAAGGCACAAGTGCAGATTCCATATGTTTTCCCCTTTCGGGGTCGCGCTCTGACTTAAACATCTTTTTTTTAAGATTCAATTAAAATACCTCAGGCTCAGGCTTTAAAAAATATCAGTCCTAACTATAAGTAAAAACCTTGTGAACAACTGTGAAGTTTTCTGCAAGTATAAAAAAATGGCCATGGTAGACATATAAAACAATTTGCAAGTGCATATTTTCAATATGGAAAAGTACAAAATATTAAAACATACAGCACTCAGTACTTCATCTCTATGACCTTCTACACCACCAAAAATAGCAATACATTGATCGGTTTTTATGTTCCATAAGCGAAGAGCATGATCTAGATTATTAGGGGGAAAAAAAAAAAAAAAAAAAAAAAAAAACAGTTTTAGGTTTAGTATAGGTACACATCTATCTTTAACACAAATTCATTTAGTTATTTGATATATAACCCTAACTTGAAATAGGATACAAATTGACTCATGCATAATGGCCTCTCTTCTCAAAAACAAAACAAGTAAAAAGAAAAGTATAAATTTCTACCATATAGTGCCAACTTTGATGTCTTATCAAAATCAGACTTTAAAATCTAACTGTAAAATCCAAATTTGCTAAGATAATTTACAAAAACCATAAAAATGTATATAATGTTTTCTTTAAAACTTGCGCATCTCAGGACACATTTGTCACTGAATTTTCATAGGTATTTGTCTAAATCAGAAGTACATTTTTCAGAAGTTGAGCACTTCTGAAGTAAAATTCAAACTTAAATTAAAACAGAGATTAGTATCTATACATCTACTTTTTTTTTATAGCACAAAGAACTCTAGGCAGATCACCAAGTGCTCTGTGAGGTAAATTTTGCAAAATATTTATCTATATAAATCTATGAAAAAAACAGAAGCAATTTGGTTATTTTCAATCAAAAGCAAATCCACAAATTCTTTTATAAGTTACAGAATTATTATATTAAAAAACATGCAAAAAATTCTCTACAAATTACAAAAACAACTTCAGGTGAGGGGATTGTTTTTACAGGGGTTAATTTTTACATTAACAATTACATATATAGACATAAATAATATTAAAATGTTACCTTTGCTAACAGACAAAAGTAGGTTGCAATCAAATGGATGAAACTTTAGCTCATTAATTGCATTACCATGGCCAATATAGTGCTGTGGTAGTGGGAAAAAAAAAAATTCCATTATAAACATTCATATATCTACAACAAATAGAAGTATGTGCAAAATTTTTAACATAAAACCGGATAAATCAGCAGGGGGGGGGTGGTGACAAAACTTATTATTTATCAGATCAAAAAATTGAATCTTTAAATTCTCTCTTTACATGAAAACTGGTAATTTCAATGCACCTCTATAAATAAAGAAAATACAGCTATAAATGCTTTAATATATGGCAATTATCTTTATTTAAAAACTAGCAGTTTAGTCTGGATGTAATACAGGAACAGAACAGGCAATAAATCAAAAATAAGGTAAAATTAACACACTTCTACACTTTGCATCAAATTATCCTACTACATTTGAACATACTTTGATAGTTTTCTGTACAGCTGGCCCGATAATTCTAATTACGCCTCTCGTTCCTGCAGCAGCTAATAAAGGATAGCCTGAAACATCATCATAAGACCAAGCACATGTATAAAAATTTTCATCAGTCTACATGTTAAGGAAATAATTTGAAAACTATTTCATATTACTTATTTAAACACTAAATTACTAAAATATGAGAAGGTTCATAAAGATAACACTACACAAATTCATTTACATTGAAGCCAAATAGTTCCAAAAATAAATATTATAATATATATCAAATCAGTATTTTTAAGATTGTAATAAAGAAAATATTTTATAAAAGTAAAAACAGCTTTACAAATTTAATGTAGAAATGATAAAAAGAGAATACATAAAAATAATTAATACATTAAAAAGTTCTGAAAAGTAATGTTTTCAATAATGCTGACTATCACAATGACTAGAATCTAAAAATAAAATCAAATTTTTGTCAGCCAGGCAGAATTATTAAGCAGCCATGTACAACTGGATTGAGTTAACCCTTTCACAGCTAAAACACCCAAAATGCCCATCCATCGGAAATCCAGGCCACCACCCGGAAGAGTGATTACACACACCTACTTTTCACCTCCCCTCTTACTTGCTAGGGAGGTGGTAAGCATTCCATCATTCTACTGGTAAGGTGCCATTTCGTATTTGTAGGGAATTTCACCTGTTTGAAAGGAAATCTATGAATTTGTTGGACTTACCTCTGTTTAACTGATGAGTGTTTCTTTTATATTTTGGACAATGGTTTAAAGATTAGGAAAGTATAGGGAGTATCCAGCTGATGTCATCAGCACTGCCAGCAGAGAGATTTGTAAGCTAGTTTTGTAAAAACAAACTAAACAAATGGTGTATTTGAGGTTTTGCTTGACAAATAAGTTTTAATAATCATGTTGTGCTCCATAGTAAATTGCAATCATCATTCTGTGCAAAACAATAATGCATCGTATTTTGGGTTTGCTCAAGTAATTTTAAATAAAGGAATAAAACTACAGAAGAATGTATTTTTGAAAATTCCCATTTTATTAAGCTGTTTTTAACAAAAATCTATTATACCAAAACATTTGGCATTTATTATTTTAATCAATAAATTATTATGATATTTTTTGCTTTGCAGAGTATTAAAGAGTACAGAGTATACGTTTGACAGATGAACAACTTAATCTTGGATATGCATATGAATAATCTCTATTTTAATATAAACCCGTGTGTCTGCTTCCCTTCCCTTTCACAATAGTTCATTCCTTAGATTAGTTGCATCATTTTTTTATTAACAAGTACAATAGCAAAGATCAGATAAATGTACATGTCTATGTAAGTATAATATTAAACCAAATATCAACCATTCTGGTACAAATCAATATACGGATCAATCTGTCCAATTTTGCCAGTTTTATAAGCATATTACTTTTTAGTACTATCAGCCAGATTAATACAATAATTTGAAATTGTTTTAACAAATTTTAAATCACTTTCAAATTATTAATACATCAACGTACAGTACAACTTCAGAGGTTTGTACTAAACTGTTGCCTGCTTTTTGAAACAAATGTTGCCAGATACTAAAATGTGATGTAGGTAGATACACTCTGTTGATGGAAGAGTTATTCCCCTTTCACCCTTTAACCCTCCAAGCGGCTGAGACGTAAAATCCCGTTCACTACATTCCAGTTTTCACTGCAATGCTTCGATAATTTAAATTATTTATAATACCAAGGCGTCATAAAATAAATTTCGATATTAAAGCTTTTGGGTATTTTAGGAGTTAACTTTTTAATAATTACAAATCTTCCTATCAAAATTTTATTTTTTAAATAATTTTAAAGCTGCATGAAAATTTTTCAGTGAAAACAACTATACATTATTTGCCCATTTCCAAGACGCTCAGAGGGTTAAATAGGGATAACATAGAAAGCCAGAGAGGATTATGTTCTGCCCTCTACAGCCCCTTCTAAGACTGATTATTTAAGCGCTGACAACCCTTGTGGTGAAAGGGGGTGTGAAATTTCCTGGAGTTATCAGGCAGTTAGGCTGTTTGAGAGCAGTCCACATATTTGGCTGTGGTATTGAAAGGGTTAAAACATTGGGAATATTAAGTATCCATATTTTTGTTTGGCAATCCTCCCGTGTCCAAAGGGAAGTAGGAAGAATTTTTAAAATAATTAATCATAATCACTGCCCTTTATGGGTCTGAAACTATTAAAAAAATCTTGCGTTGATGTATTATAAAGCTTTACTAAGGTCGATCTGAAAAAGTAATGTTAAATATATATTATTAACTATGTCATTTTATATCTCACCCCCTTTATTGAAAATTGTCCGAAAAATGTGTTCCAAAAATGCGACATAATATTTAAATACTATTAGTTCACAACAGCTTTAATCTATTGTTACAATATTTCATAAGCTGTAGAATATGCATCACATGTATTTTTCTATAAATAGGTTACAATCATAAAAATTTCAACATAGGGTTGCCAGGCAAAATACACGAAAGATGAGAGATAAAATGACACAGTCAATTAATATCGTTTTAATATGGTAATAACGAAACTAAAAAATATGGGGAATTCAGGGGGGGAGGTGGGTCTCCCACTGAAGAGGCTCGAACCAAAGAGATTAAAATGCTTTTCGCTGTTACCAAAATCATCGGGAGCAGTAGGAGGTGTGAAGAGCCGGTACGTGGTCCCGAATAAGGCGATTGGCGAATTCACCCCTCTTCCTTCTGGGCATCACACTGCCGCGCGTTCCCCGTTCTTGGAAGCAAAGAGTACAGACCTTTTGTTCCTGAACTTGTAAGACAGCATGCGTTAAAATAAATTCACTGCACTCATGATCAAATGCAACATAAATTATATAGATTAAGAACTATTCACACGTCTACGAAATAAATTTCCTAAAATTTATAATTATTCATGCTGGCAGAAAATAGACTTAAAAAAAAAAAACATAATACACACACACATTCGAGTTTTTCGAGGAAAATCAACCTTTTGCTTTTCTTTAATTAAGCTCGGTTTACTAAAATTAAATATGTTATATGTAATTTACTGTGCTTTCTCACAATTAAAAATAATTTTTATGTTTATCTTTCTTTATCAAGTAGACCATTTTAGTACTTACAAAGCCATTGATTCTGTTACTGGTAAGTAAAAGAAATCACAACTACTTAAAAATTGGATAAATAAGTAAAATTAAATCTTTTGTAAAAACATGGAAGTTACAAAAATGGAAGTAGAAAAGTGAGACATATATTTCGTTTTTAAATTTTTATTTATTCATTCATTTCATTAATCTCAGAGAACTAAAAGATACACAGTTTTTTGAACAATTTTTGAAGGTTCTCTGTTGTGAAGAATATAACAACTGCTGAAAGTATCTAGCATGATGATGATACGATAATAATAATGTAAAAAAGCATTCTTAAAAACAATGATAAAATGAGCAGAAATAATAATAATCATAGTAAATTATAGAAAGGCATCAAAGTACTTTAAGGATTAAGTATAAAGAACATTCAAGCATTTTTAAAAACACTGATAAAATGTGCAGAAATAATAATAATGATAGTAAATTTTAGAAAGGCATCAAAGTATTTCATGAACTAAATGCACAGAATATTCAAGGCCACAAAAAAAAAAAAAAAAAAAAAAAAAAACCTATAGCTTAAATAACTTCATATAGAATTTATCGCCCCACTCTATTAATTACAGAAGCATTTCTTTTATTAACATAAGATCAAACGGTTCATAAATTTTTGATGGAAAAAATTAAATACTACAGCATATATATATGTAGGTGTGAGTGTCATTTTAAGCAAATAAACTGCATGAGTGTTTATGAAAATATATACACATTTTACTACTTATATTTTAATCTATTTTCCCATGTTCAACAGTTTGGCATATACCTAAACTGAAACTAAAAGCAAATTGCAATGGTAAGACAATTCTCTACCACAGTAATGTTGTTTAGTCATGATCATGGTTTCAAAAACCATGCAACCATGGTTTAAAAAACGCTGCATTAAAAAAAGATAAATGAATAAATAAGCAAAAAAAAAAAAAAAAGCCGTTAGCTAAGCATAATAAAAGAAAAATAATATTAAAGATAAAACACTTAAACAGCCATTTTTGTGAATTTTTTGTGACACTCCTCCTGCCAGTAAGGGAATAAAAAAATGGAAAACAATTTTCTGGATGAAATAATTTGATACATTGGAAATTTTAAAGTACTTCTCTGAAAAGAAAAAAAAAAAAAAAAAAAGAACAAATGATCAAAATCTACACCAGCATTGTTAAAGTACACTTTCCTGACACTATTTTGTGAAATTACCTAATGTATTGCAATACAGTACATTCGATTTTTCAAGCTCTTCAACAAAATCTTATTCTATTTAAAACCAAAATTTCTTTTTAAATCTCGTAACTGCAGCAAACTGGACAGAAAAATAAAATTCCTTCCCAAGTTAGCATATTTATTTACTTAAGAGTATAAAATGAACAATGTAACTGAAAAATAAAAAGAGAACGAAAAAAAAACCCTTGGAATTCATTTAAATTCTTTATTTTAATTTATAGTATTTGACATAATGAGTCTTCATTACTATTCCAACATGACTTTGTATTGATGATCAAAAGATGTGTACTCTTCGCTTCCGAGAAAGAGGGACGTGCGGCAGTTTGACCACCCGGAAGAAAGAGGGGTGAATTTGCCAATCGCCTTATTCGGGACCACGTGCCGGCTCTTTGCCCCTGCTACTGCTCCCGATGATTTTGGTAACAGCGAAAAGCATA
Source organism: Cheiracanthium punctorium (assembly GCA_038373885.1). Classification (NCBI taxonomy): domain Eukaryota; kingdom Metazoa; phylum Arthropoda; class Arachnida; order Araneae; family Cheiracanthiidae; genus Cheiracanthium; species Cheiracanthium punctorium. The sequence continues at coordinate 246,893 of JAWZYV010012600.1, forward strand.
GGGGTGTCTAGTCTATGAGTATTTTAATGTCTTTGGCTTGAACAGCTGAGTTTTTATATACATACTAGCCGCCTCCGGCGACCAGTTGGTTCGCCATTTTAATACATCTTGTTCGGAGAGAATCCTGTTCCTCACTGGCTTCCTTGGCACTGAAATCTCTCAGATTCTGTATGGAATTTAAAATTAAGATGGTTACAAACAGGGGCGGTCCTAGGGTACGTGGCGCCCGCCGCTAATGTAAAAAAGATGCTCCCTTTTATGCTCTTAGTTTTTCAGTTCAAAATCACACCCCTTCGAAGCCAGTGCACAGATGCGATGCTTACTGTGTCCGGCTGCCCCTGGTTACCAAATTAAGGCAGTTAAATGATAAAAACCTACAAAAAGGTACAAATTATTTTCATCCTATATTAATTCTGAAGAGCTTCTGGATATATTGGCCTTTATCAAAAAACGGAAAGAAAAAAAAGAGTAAGAAAATCTGAAACACTTTCAGATTTTAAATACTCACTAAAGTGCTATATATAAAAAGTGTATTTAATCCACGTGTCTTCCCTATTTTCTTTCCTTATTCCATTAAGTTGGAAAGTATAGCATTATTCATGAGTGTGATTAAACACAATTTAAATTGATATTTCTAACATCCTTTTTCTGGATGTAATACATTAAAAATAGATAGGAAAAAACTGCGCAGAAAAATGCACATTTCGAACTGCATGTAAGTTTCAAAAACTTCAGGTGCATTCATAATCCAAATAACAGACGATAAAATTACGATAAATTGCACCAAGTGGTAGAATCATCTCCTCAAAATCGCACATCAACCATTTCATTTTTTGCCAAATTAAAATGTTGCATATTTTAGTCTCGGAAAATTTCCAAATCCTATTTTCTTTTGCATATAAAACATTTCATTCCTCTGATTTCCCATGCACACGATATTTTACTTTAAAAATAACCTTACAAATAATCTAAACAAAAAAAATCGTTATTCTTTTATTTTTACTTCAAGAGTCTGAATAATTTAATAAACTTGCCAAATGTAACAACTTAGATACGCTTAATCGTCGCTTTTTCCACTGTAGGGTTACAATTACGAAATGGCGGAGAGCAAAAATTAGCCTTTTGCAACACATTTTTTATCGATATCTCCTAAAATAATTCGAATTTCGAAAAAATCACTTCGAGATATGTCGGGACCCGTCCTGCAGAATTTCCATACAAAATTTGGTAGGTCCGCGATCACCCGCCTGGGAGCTACACGAGACACAGACAAACTAACATTTTACACTTCGTTTTATTTATATAGATATTAGAGATGAGACGGGCTCAGCCCGAGCCCGAACCGGGCTCGGGCTCTGTAATTCACAATTGTGTTCGGGCTCGGGCTCATGAAAAATTTCTCCTTTATTGAACATACTGCTTGAAACCGATTTTAAAAAGTGATTCATGAGAAAAGTAAAAGCACTTATAAAATAAATAAATAAATAAATAAAAATAGCTGCATCGGGGCGCCAAGAAGGTGCGTGAAGCTCTTTGAGTATTTTAGAACGGCGGTTTATATTCCTTAGTTAGTCATAAGATCCGACATTTTTTGATAAAGGATGGATATAAAGAATTAGAAAGTGCATTGGTAGTTTGCGACTTTATTTGTCTTTCATTTGCACAAACGGCAAAATTTATTGTATTCTATCAGTGAAGTAATTGATTTTTTTTTTAATCTTGAAAATACTGAAAATACTGAAATTTCGGGCTCAGGCTCCGACTTAAATAATACTGTTCGGGCTCGGATTAAAAGTCCTCGGGCTCGGGCTTCAAAAAATGAGCCCGAACTCATCTCTAATAGATATACATATGTTACCAGTGAAGTATAAAACTCCGGCGTTCTGTACAATGCAGGATGTTTTTAGGCAAGTATGAAATATGAGAATTATTATATACTTTCCTTAGGGATTGTATATAATACCTAGGCATTCTATAGAATGACAAATGCTATCTAGGCAAAGTACGAAAAATGGTCCTGATGAAGCTCTTATACAGGGTGTCACAAAAGGTGGTAATGGGATTTAATTCTTTATCTATTAGAGATAAGTGGGCTGTGTAAATTGAAAAAATGTTCAAAATAAGATCGGAAATAAGACTTCATTAAGAAGATATTTATCTTGTTAATTTTCAAAAAGTTACACTTTTTAAATTTGTATATGACCCAGTACAAAAAAATTCCCAGTTAGTAAAATGTGCCCCATACACTAATAAGGCAGTGTAACAAATTTGTGAGCCTTTTATCATACAATGTCAAACAGACATCTTTAATGGAAGAAGATCGGGAACTGTACATCATTTTGAATATAAAAGTTTTTTTTTCGTAATTTCTGTACAATCCCTGAAATACGATCATTCAACGTGATTTTTCCCCTTTGAGAGCAATTAAAAAGTGGTTTATACGTATACGTTATATTTATCTTCATATCTCAGACGCTTTTTAAGGTATATAATTCTAAAATTTTGTAAGTTACTTCATTAGTGTATGGGGCACATTTTACAAATTGTGAATTTTTTGTACTGGGGTCCAAATTTAAAAAGTGTAACTTTTTTGAAAATTATCGAGAGGAATTTTTTTTATGGAGTGCTATTTCTGACCTAATTTTGAACAATTATTTTTTCAACTTATACAGCCAATTATCTCTAACAGCTAAGGAATTAAAGCCCATTACCCTATATACACCTCTGTGGGGACATCCTGTATAAAGGGATGAGGGTCAGTTGCACCCGTGCCAGCAGCTTGTGATGGAGATCACATATCTAATTTAATAATCATTTAATTTGGCTTTCTTTAATGTAATCTATCCAAAATCAAGAATTCTAAATCATTTTAAGGTATATAATTCTAAAATTTTGTAAGTTACCTCATTAGTGTATGGGGCACATTTTACAAATTGTGAATTTTTTGTACTGGGGTCCAAATTTAAAAAGTGTAACTTTTTTGAAAATTATCGAGAGGAATTTTTTTAATGGAGTGCTATTTCTGACCTAATTTTGAACAATTATTTTTTCAACTTATACAGCCCAATTATCTCTAACAGCTAAGGAATTAAAGCCCATTACCCTGTATACACCTCTGTGGGGACACCCTGTATAAAGGGATGAGGGTCAGTTGCACCCATGCCAGCAGCTTGTGATGGAGATCACATATCTAATTTAATAATCATTTAATTTGGCTTTCTTTAATGTAATCTATCCAAAATCAAGAATTCTAAATCATTTCTGTTCTCATTTTTCGGTCACTTCGGCTTTTAAATCTGTATATTCGCTTTTCCCTGTATGCATTATTCTTAATTGTTTATTCATCTCTTCAGACCTGTGGTGCCGTTGTGCTAAAAATAGATTGCATTGCGTCCGTTTGCAAAATCAACGGCCTTTTTGCTTCCCCTGTTTGGCATCCTGCTGGCGTAAGTTATTATTTGTCACCCTGTGACATCTCCTTTAAAATTATTTGCTCGCAATTACGTCATTTTAATTTTATTGGATTAACTTTTAGGGTTGCTCTGGAATTGGCGTTATTTATCTCAGCCAAGTGTTTGTTCTCGCCAATGTGTAATTCTCTACTGGCGTAATTTTTAATTCATTCCATTTTAATTTCACTGTCCATATAGTACATAATTTTATTTCGCTGAGCCACCACCGCCCATTGTAATAATACTCAATAGTATCTTTTAAATAAATAGTTTTAAGCATTCAATGTCTTTTTCTTTACTGCAACTAAACTGCAACTTACTGCAACACTTAAATTGCATTTTTTGGTACAGCTATCAATCAAATTGAGGAAAGAGTTGCGCCAGAATCCTTATCTTGCTCCCCTCTAGAAAATACAGACTTGCCAACCTGGGAAAATCAAAATGTGTAAAACAGCGCGCGAACAGAAATTTCGACACTTTTTGCTATACAACGCGTGAGCGTTATTTTTTACCTTTCACCATATAATGCACGAGTATTATTTTTTATGCATTTTGTATCACAGTTATTTGTTTTAAGTATTAAATAAAACTAAGAACAATAAAAGAAAATGAAGTTGTTGAATAAAAGGCAAATCAATTAATACACCATTTTCCAGATTTCTTGTGACTAACAATTTATTAATTATAATCACTTAACATGCTTGAAAAAACTCTCATTTTGACTGTGCTGACTTCAAAGAAGCAGCAGTAGCTTTTTCTGCTTTATTCAGAAAATCTGAAGTAAAAATCTTTCATAATAAGAAGGCTTTCCAAAATCTTACTAGACAAGTTGCACCTGAATTAATTTCTGTTTTTCCGAATAATACTGAAAACCCTCTCACATTCAGCATAGTCAGCTGCTGAAATAGGAACATTGTATTCGATCAAGAAATATGTAAATAACAGTTCTGCATGAATAATGTCCGACTGTCCCAAGGGCGGATTAAAGGGGGGGCGGAGGGGGCGACCGGCCCCCGAGAAAAAAGAAATTAATGTAAAAGATCCTAAATTGCTTCCATAAAATGGATGCATATGTCAATCTTCTAACTTCCCACACCCGAGAAACTTGCATTAATCTGCCACTGGACTGTCCGTCCTCTTTGAAAAATGTTTGTACACTTTTAATGCTGTTAGCACGTTTCACATTTTCACTGTGTTTTGACGAACTCGAGTGGCGAGAAATGTCATACTTTCCTCCATGAGAAATGCTGAAATCACTCCGGCACACGTTACAATAAGCAAATTTCGCTCCTTTGACATATGATACTATATATACCCCAGGGGTTGCGCTGGCTCTTTTTAATATTTCGCCAAATTAGATTTTTTTCGGACATCATTAAGAAAAGCAATTGTCAATATTTTCGCTAAACTAATTTTATTTTCTCAATTTGCGACGTTGGCGATCGGCAGCGCGACCCCTGTATACCCATTCTTTGCTATAACTTTGTTTAAAAGTTTATAAGTTATGCTGTGCCAGTGATCATTTATCGAAAATAATCCTCAGAAAAGCAATCGAAGTATGCTCATACTACCGTCTGCGTCTACCACTTAACCGCAAAGCGCGCGCTGATGGCTGATAACGAAGAACACCACGTGAGACGCACAAGTCACAGGAGAAAGACCTACTCCCTAGTAAACGATTCTCCCATTCGCTCTACTCTATGACGTCATGACTGGGTAAACCAATTAAGAAATACTCGGCGTCGCATGTGGAAAAAGATTTTTTTTTCTTTGCCTCAGTGGCAACAAAGAAAAATATTTTGATGCGCATTGTGTCAACATGGATGTGCGTTGTGGATCATGGTGCCGATGATACCACTTAGATCCATATTGAAAAGGCAAAAAGGCCCTAACATAGAACATCATTTCAATTTAAAACCTAATACATTTCTTTTTAATATCAATTTCACTTTTAAAGACATACACAAGTTAGGAAGAAAATATCCGGAAATGCGTAAAAAAAAGCGCTGTATGCGTAAAAGCGTAAACAGCAGTCGAAATGCGTAAATTTTACGCGTAAAGCGTAAAAGTTGGCAAGTCTGAAAATATGCTACCACTGGCCCTTTGTGAGCCACCCCCCAAAACAAAGAAAGCACTAGGTCCGACTATCACTATAGGGGGGGGGGGGGGGCTCGAAAATATGCTAATGCAGGCTTTTTACAAGACCCACCAAAAACATCACTAGGTCCGACCATCGTTGTAAGAGGGCCACTCAAAACAATATCACTGGGTACAGAGATGAGTGCCAAGAATGAAAACATGAAAAAGGATACATCAGGATCTGCATAAGCTTGAATAAGTTTAAAATTGTCTTCAACACATTCATAAATTGTAACCTAAAACAAACAAAAATAAACGATAAAATAACTCCATACAATAAAAGTTTCTTTAGGAGGTGGTTAATGAACAATATTGTTTCCTAAGGATTAATTAAAAAAAAAGGAACTTGGCAATTACCATTGCTGTTTATTAAAATATAAACAATTGTAGTTAAAAATCAAATGACATACATAAATTAAAGAGTCTTTTTCTGCAAAACTTAAAGAAAATATCGTATATTTCCAATTATAAGTCGATCCGTATATAAGCCGAGAGTGCGCTTCAAAAATGTACTCAAAATTCAAAACCCGTATATAAGCAGAGATTAAAAAAAAAAAAAATCCTGTGACATTTAAACACATTGCCAAGAGGGCGGAAATGTCGCCAAGCAGGTAAAATATTTTGTTTCTGAAAAAGGAAGGTATAAAGGCTGGCAAGGATGAGAAATGCTCCCACGCCCTTCTTTTAATCATAGAGATAACACCACCCCTCCCCCACATGCTTGTTCTCTCTTGCATCTTTCAGTCAATAGCACCTTTGATTGTTATCCTCTCCTTAGAACTGTTTGCCTTTAGGTCCTCCCTGATTGATTACCCCTTTTTATTTGTGTGTTGAAACTTTTCGTCCTCCATAATATACAATTTCAATAGATTATCTATCGTGCCCCCCCCCCCATCTACTCTCTTTTTTGCTTGTTGCAGTTTATTGAATTAACATTCCATTCTTATACAGCAGATTAAGGGCCCATGGGCCCATGTTCCTTTGGGAAGGGAGGGTTTCCCGAAAGCTAGCGCCAACGGCGACAGTTTTAACTTTGGTAACCCTCTCTGAAGTTAGCACATTTTTTTCATTCATTTGTATTACGATTGGTTGATGAGTACTAGCCTTCCGTATGTGCCATATTATTTTTTGTTTGAAAGATGACCAGAAAGAGGGAATTCTTACACTGCAAATTTCAAGCTTCAAATGATCTCATTAGCGGAAAGTTCTAATAACAGCATGGCTGCTGCTGCTTGACTTTTCTCCATTAATAAGAAACAAGTTTGAGAATGGAGAAAAAAACACAGGGAATTAGAACAGATGCCGAAATCAAAAAAGGCCGCACGTGGTCTGCTCATGTATCCAGTTCTGGAGGAGAAACTCACTAAATGGATAGAAGATACAGCTATCAGAGTCAGGGTGCTAAATTTAATGAAGCAGCCTGAATTTGCTCAAAGCAAGCCAGCACATTTCGTAGCCTCAGTAGGATGGTGCAACCGGTTCATGAACCGGCACAACTTGTTCATAAGAGCTCGCACAAAAACTTCCCCTCAGTAGGGTTCATACTCATTTTTCAAAATGAAATTCCTGAGTTTTCCAGGTGATTTTTCAAGAATTTCCAGGTTATCACAAAAAAATAAACATAAGACTAAATACATTTAATTTATATGCCCCATTCTAAGATAATGAAATTATGATAGCACTACGGTAATCAAAATTATACTCCCTCTCAATTATCACAAAATCAGTGGATTACATTTACAGTCAACTCCCTCTAATCCGCACTCACTGGGACCAAGGGTTGTGCGGATTACAGGATTTTGCGGATTATAGGCCATTTTTTTTTGTTTACATTTTTACATTTAGAATTTCCCTTTAAATTATAGTCAATTTACTGTAAACAAATAGGAAATGATGAAAGAAAATGCATATGCTATTGAATAAAAACACAGTTAATTGTCAATATAAATACAATAAATAATACAGTTAAATTTAGAGAATTTACTAAAGGACAGATGAAAGAAAATATTTATACTGCTGAACTAAAACACTATTTTTAATATTAAATACAATTACTAATACAAAATTAAAAGAATAAATTCTCTCTAAATTTTTATTTATTTTTCATTTTTTCACACATTGCAGTGATTGTAATTTGTTTAAGAGATTTTAATTTTTCTTCAGAAATTTTGTCCTGAAGCCTTCTAATTGTCAGTAACTCTTGGTCAATGACAAATGATTGCTTTTGCAAAATGTTTAAAGGGACCCCAAATCCGGAAGTTTTTCAACAAACAAACATTCTTTTTTTTTAAAGGGCAGTTGTTGTTGTTGTTTTTAATTTCTTTAAAAGACCGTTTTTAACTAAATATATATCTATTATAAAATAAACAAGCTCAATCAGAAAGGGAGGAATTTCACTGGTCGCTCACGAAGGGGGAGGGGGGGGGCATGCGGTGCATCATTTGTATATTTTATATCTCAGTATTACATTAATTTCAGATCTTGCGAGGTAATTTTCGGTTTCTCGTTATGTAAAAATATTCTATGCTATTATATAAGCTCTAAAGAGGAAAAGAATGTTATCCTCTTCACACACACACACGTGCATTACATTTCAAGTGCTGATGATTCATTATTTCTGCATGTGCTCCTCCGGCAGTTAAATGTAAACAAAGAGAAAGGCCATGTGGTCTGTTTATGCTTTTCTTTCTTTCTTCCTACAGAACTACAGTTATGTGGAGAAAGTTTTTGTTGCATAATAAATCGCTAGACAGAAGATCAAAAGGGTGAGATAGGGGGAGAAACGGAAAATTGCGCAACTGTTGTGTCGTCTGCCAAATCGCGGTTTGCGTTTAAAGTTAAACATGTTACATATTTTCACCCAATTTTAATTGCAACGGTCAATCTTTAGGATCGTCTCGCCTGTTTTTCTTTCTCATAGAGCAAACGTTCTCATTGATTTTTTTTTTTTTTTTTTTTTTTTTTGTTTCATTCAGGAAAAGAGTAAAGCGATGTGATTGGACGGTGCATTTCTTCGGAGTTCGTTATTTACATCCATTCACTGAACACATGCAACTTGGGATATAAGTTTCTGTATGTTTAATTACATGATAATATGCTCAAATATATGAAATTATTTACTTCAAATACCTGTGGAAAATCATTAATAAATGTTTTTATAACATTCAGCCAATCAAATAACTTCTATAACAGTAATACTACCAGTCAAATGCCGCTCAAAATGTAAACAAACAAGTTTGTTTACATTTGAAATATATCGCGGATTACAGGCGTTCGTGGATTATAGAGTCGCGGATTAGCGGGAGTTGACTGTATATCAAACATGGTTTTAAATTCAATTTCACCTATAAAATATCAGAAATTATGCAACAGCTTTACAGAAGTAAAAAAGAATTTTTGGGACCACTTCATTAGTTTCAAGATATGTTTTTTATACTATTGCCAGTACACAAGGCTATTTGTAAAAATTGCCATATGCTTTAGAACTAAGTAAATTCCACCAATCCTATGCATAAACAATGAAATATTTAACACTAATAGGAACACACATTCTACATTGTAATCTAGCAAATATCAGCAGAGTTTGTATATATGTGATAATATTACACAATCTAACTTTGTGCACAGTACACAACACAAAGAACAGCCCCTCCAACTCAAATGAGAAAAGGGAGCAATCACAACTGCAGAGACAAAATGGGAAGCAAGTGTGCTATTCGTCCTAAGCAGTCTTAAGTGATAGGTGATTAATCTTGTATAATCCATTTCCAATTGCATGAGTTCTTCATCAGCGAAGTAGTTGACCCTTGAATAGGGTGAAAGCCATAAAAATAAAGAGAGGGGGAAAATTTTTCTTAAAATTCCAGGGTTGAAGCTGGATTTTCCAGGTTTTTAAAGCAAAATTACATTTTTCCATGATATTTCCCTGAGTTTTAAGAGCTAATTTTCAATTCCCTGAGTTTTCCCTGTTTTCCAGGTTTCCCTGAGGGCGTAGGAACCCTGCTCAGAGTTGGAAATAAAAGTTGAGGCTTTTCAACGGCACATCATAAAACTCAGAAAAGAATACCACTTTGAAATGAGTCAAATCGGCAATATGGACGAAACTTCTGTGCCATTCGATTTGCCGTCAAACTATACTGTTCAGACTAAAGGCTCCAAGACTGTTTTTGTAAAAACAACTGGCCATGAAAAATGCTGCTTTACGGTAGTTTTGTGCGGCATGGCAGATGGAAGCCGATTACCGCCTACGGTTATCTTTAAAAGAAAGATACTGCCTAAAAGTGTGAAATTCCCAAGCAGAGTTTTAGTGCGTGTGCACGAGAAAGGCTGGATGGATGAGGTCGGCATCCTGGACTGTATGGAAAATACAACATGGAACCAAAGAAAAGGTGCTGTGCTTAATAAACCGTCAATGCTTATTTAGGACTCCTTCGGGGCTCATTTCACAGATAAAGTGAAGCACAAATGCTGTGAAATAAAAACAGAAATGGCTGTAATACCTAGAAGACTAACATCAATGCTCCAACCTCTGGATGTTTGCTTAAATGAGCCATTTAAAGATAGACTGAGGTCTAAATGGATGAAGTGGATGCGACAGAAGACAAAGCCGTAACTAAAAGCAGAAATTTTAAAAGTAGATTTGGTAACAGTTGCGCAGTGGGTGAAAAACTCCTGGTTGGAGATTCCATCTGAAGTTATTGTGCAAGCTTTTAAAAAGTGTTACATCAGTAATAGTATGGATGGTAGTGAAGATGATTTGGTGTTTACTAAGACGGAAATTCTTCTATGGAAACTATCAGAACTGATGACGATGTTCACCCAGACATCCCAATAACTGAAAGCGAATTCCACGAACTGTTTGAAAACTCAGACTAGAATTTATGTGATTTTTTTCTTCTGTTTGTATATACAGATTTTATTGAAATCATCCAAAAAGTAAGTTGAAAAAATTAAAAAATCCTTTTTCATTGTTTGTTTTTTGTGCAAATTATTTACAGCATTCTATCATGTTTAAGATGCATAAATAAATTTGCTATATTTGGCAATGTTTAGCGATTTGTCGCTTGTGCGAGACGAATGAAAATTTTTTATGCGATTAGGAGATCCGTATATAAGCCGACCCTCGTAGTTCAGCTTTCAAAAATTTTCCAAAAATTCTTGGCTTATATTTATATAAGGAAATTTTATAGCATAAAGAGATTTTATTGATCTCATAATGCTTTCTACAGAGCTGCGTTTTTCAGACCTATGTTTATGACTAAACTACATCACATGAAAATATAATATTGCAATAAGTGCAACATGTAAATACCAAACTTAACAATGATATTTAGATGTCCGTATAACAAATTTTAATCTGCACATTTTTCTACTGAAATTTTGTAGAGAAGTAAATTTACTTTTAAATCTAATCATTATAATAGATGAAATTTATGATAACTTTTTTTAAAACTGAATATTGCAGTGAAATATTCTGTTAATTTTTTACCTTCTATGAAATCAATTTAACCAAATTCTATTAAACCTAACAAAAATTTCATTTTTGATTAATGTACACTGCTCTGGATAGCCTTACCATCATTTTAAGAAAACTTTAAATAAAAGATTAAAGCAATTTAACAATACCGAAGATGATTTAAAAAAAAAAAAAATACTTTTGCAATGCCTTACAGCCAAAATATAGCTTTAAAAAATTGCAAATACTGCTCATAGTAAAGGACTCAGATTCCAATTTAAAACATTTTTAAACATGCACATTCCAACAAAGATTTAATAATTTTCAAGAAACCTTGAGTATTTATGAAATTAAAGTTCATTTTAAAGAAACAAAAGAAATAGGCAGTTATATAGGAATGACAAAGCATAAAATTAAAGATAGAAAAATGAACAAATTAATGATCTAAAATAGATACACTTTAACAATATTAGATATATTATAATATATTAGTAGATTATAAAAATAAAACAAATTGCTCCTTTTTCAAGAATCCTTGGAAATCTCCTCAATAGATGGCGGAATAAACAACATGTGTGACACACACATCTCTAGATGTCTCAAATGCCTTTGTCTTTTTAAAGAAATGAAAAGACAGAAAGAACTTTAATTTCATAAGTACCTGAGGTTTTTTGAAAATTATTAAATCTTTGTTGGAATGTGCATGTTTAAAAATGTTTTAATTTGGTTTAATTGAAATCCGAGTCCTTTATTCTGAGCAGTATTTGAAATTTTTTAAAGCCATATTTTGGCTGTAAGGCATTGCAGAAGTATTTTATTTTAGTCATCTTCAGTATTGTTAAATTTCTTTAATCTTTCATTTAAAGAAGATGTGACTAGTACAGCTGAAGATGGTCATAAGTTGTGGCCAAAATATATTTTAATGGCTTTAATTTTTTAGTGTTTTAACCATATTTTAAGTAATTTAAATTGCTAAAATTTCTGACCTATTTTCTAAATATTTTCTTGATTTTCCTGAACTATTTAAGCTCTGAAGGTAAAATGTTTAATTTATTTACTAGGCAAATACTTTTCGCAGCTTGGAATTAGCAACCCTGACTTTAAAACCAAAGATTTTGCTTAAAATACAAGTAACCAGCAAGACCTAGAAAATGCTAAAAAAATATATTCATTATATTACTAAATAAAATAGGTTTTTCTTACCCGGTTACTACCAACAGTAGCAAAAATATTCTGCCCATCTTTTAGATAGGGGTTAAATTGGACACCAAACAAAGGCTGACCATGATCTTCCTTTAAAAAAATAAAATTTAAAAAAATTGTCACAACTGAAAACTTTAGCTTAGTAATCAATAACTTTTTACTAAACAGTGCATTAATATGTCATACTTACTTTTATATATGTTGTACATTTGTAAGCTAGCTTGCAATTTTTGAATTTCCACCTTCCTTTTCCTCTACGACGACCTCTGTTGGTTGGAGTGTCACTTCGAGAAGCATTATCAAGTGTAGACGCACTGCCTATGCTTGAAGTTTCATCCTACAGTCATGATTTTAAATTGAAAATTAAGGCATTCATATAAGCTATTATTTCTAGTTATGTGTTTATTAATGGTTAATGCATAACATTTATAGGTAATACTTTTGTTATGAAACATGTTGACACTCTGCACAGGTGAGTACTAACTCATCCTAGTATGTTTTGTCATAATGCAGGGATGTGCCAGCTGAAATTAAATTTTGGAGCAATTTGTGGAGCAAGATAATACATTTTTGGAGCAATTTGGAGCAAGAAAAAGTCACTTTTTGGAGCAATTTGGAGTAAGAAAAAGTCACTTTTTGAGGCATAAGAATGTCAATTTTGAAATACAAAATTTATTTTTGGAGGGAAAGAGAAAAGTCATTAAAAAATGCTAATCAAAAAAAAAAAAAAAATTAAGGAGGTTCTTAAAAACTCTTAGCTTATAACAAAAACCATTTTTTTTTCCTCTGGGGGGGGGGGGGGGTAGTCAGAAGCTTGTGAAATAAATAAAAAATTCAGTTATTTTATACATTGCTATATAAAATATCTATTTTAAATCAAAAATACAATATTTACTAAACTATATTAACTACCATCAGCAGCTAATAAAAAATTACATTTACAACAGAGGACAATTTTTACTCTTAAAGCATTGGAGGTTTCAACAAAGGGATGATAAAGAAAAAATATTCATTTTTAAGATTAATAGAGAAAGATTGAAATTAGAATGCTTAGAATGTATGATGACTTTTGTAAAAATTCGGGAAATTTACAAACGTTTAAACATATATGGAAAAATTAAAAATGTAGCAGTTTTGCTGAATTTGGAGCAAAAAATGTCCAAAAACCACCTTTTTGTAGCAGATTGGCACATCAGGATTGCTTTGGCACAATTTAGAGCAATTGGAGCAGCTGGCACATCCCTGCATAATGGCAGCATAAAGAGAAGTGTTTCTTGAGTGCTGTGTTTGATGTTAGGAATTTCAGTATTGTGGAATGGAGGAGTGAGTTTGTTGATAAGGGCAAATTAGGTGTCTCTGATTTTCCTTGCAATTCTGATTTTTTGTTTTGCATAGTAGCATGCCAGAATTTCCCTTGGGCAGGGTTGGCAAGTTTTTGACGGTTTTAACCATGGTTTAAACTGTCATGTCAAAAACCTCAAATATTGCTCTTGTAGCATTACAAATATTAATTGATGTTTTTAACGTTGCATGCATTGTATAAGCTATGAATATGTGTGAAATGTTAATACTAATTTTCAAGAAATATGGTCATCTTTTACATATTTTTTATAAAACATATTGTCTAGAAAAAGGAAAAGAAATTTAATTATGTATCCAACATAGTCAAAACAATATTCTTGCTAATATAATATTAAAATTATCAATTTCAACAAAAAATTAGTTATGCTTTATAGAATGCTTCGTGGAAAAAAATGAACGAAACTAATAAGTATTATTTTACTGTAAAATATTTTGTTTTTTGTATCTGCAATTAATTAATCAATCAATATTTAGAAAAATAAAATGTGTGCTTTCTCATTACATTTAAGTACTGAAATTTTTTACTATTTCTATTTTGAATGCGAAGCTTTAGTATACTGATAATTAATGGTGTTGATCTTTGTTTTATTTAAATGAATGAAATGACTACGTTATTGGCTGTTGCTTAAAAAACTTTCCATTTAGGTTTTTAGATTAAATCAAAAATAGACTTAATTTTTGCTTTTAGGAAATGTTTAGCCCTACTTTAATTTGAAAAGTTTGAAAAACTGCAGACCTTTATTTATATAACTGTAGCCAGTACCATGTGCCCTATTAAAAATGATCTATATGTTATGTACCATTTATAATTTTTTTACAGGAGAAAAAAAAAAAAAAATCCAATACATTACACTCTATGGACAGTCATATTAACTAATTATTATTAGCTCAACTTGTGTGTTAGCATAATTGATATTTTTTAATATTATTAATTTTAATTATTTATTTAGTTTCATGCAAAATGAAAATATATTGCATACTTAGTTTGACATTTTGTTATCTTTCAGTAATAAATTAGTTTTTGACAATTTTTGACGGTTTAAACCAGTTTTTGACGCTTGTCATGTCAAAAACCCAACCCTGCCTTTGGATGGGAGTGAGGTGCCCAAAATTTTCCCTTCTACATATGGATTTAAAAAAAAAAATATGGATAAGATTGCTTTTCCCATGTCTGCCTCTCTCATTTGAGGGAAAGGGAGTGGGGCTAGATCCCTAATCCCCTCATGGCTATGCCCACTGGTTTTGTAGACTCTTTACTGAGAGTTGATAAGCTGTCTTGGGGAATTTTGTCAGTAGGATGGATGTTCAAAATTTTTTTCATGTTATGGAAGGAAAAGGAACGAAATATGTTTTTCACATGAAGGTTTAAGAGACGTTTCTGGACCATGAAGTAAGCAAATGAAATGAGAAAAATAAGGTAAGTGCTTTTTTTAATGCAATCTTGGTGAGTTGTTTGAGGCTTTTGAGTAGTTTTGTAGTGGAACTAATGATTTTTTTGTTCTTGTTAATGCTAATTATGTGCTATTTTAATCATGCTGACTTTAGATTAACTGTATAGATAGGTTGCTAAATCCATCAAGTTTTCTTTTCTTTCTTTCTTTCTTTCTTTTTTTTTTTTTTTTTTTTGTTAAAAATGAGGTATTGTTTCTCCATTTTAGATTAGCTATGCAGTGAGTCACTGAATTCATTCAAAAATTTTTTTAGGTTAAAATTGGACCACTGGATGAAAAATTTTCAGTTGTTTTGTAGTGGGTTATGATGTTTTTATTCTGTTTTTGTTAGTATTATTTATATATATTGTTAATTTGTTTGTTAAAATTAATTGAGTTTGCTTTGTTGATCATGTCAAATAGTTGGCAATGCTTTGGCTTGGCAAGCCCCAACGGCCATCGCCATGTTCACACGGGGTATACACTGTTCTATAGGAAATTACCATAATTTTCTAAATTCATGCTTCAGCATCATCAAAATTTAATTAACCATTGCAAGATTTAACAAAAGAAAATGTAAAACATATGTACATTATTCATAGTAAATAATTAGTGAATGAAAATATTATGATGTTCTATTAGTTTTTCATAACAGGGCCATAGTTAGGAGGGTAGGGCCCGGATGGGGGGGGGGATAGTTCAAGTTTTATGTTTCAATATGCTAGTTTTTCCAACATACTTCTACAAACAGTAATTTAGGTAATTGAAAGTTTTCTTTTGGGGGGTGGGAGGGAGGGGGATTAAGTCCCTTTGGCTATGGCCTTGTTTCATAAATGATTTTTGAAACTGTAAAACTAACAAATTTATTAAAAAACTAACAGTAACTATGTCGTATATTGATGATTTGAAGAGTAAATTACTGATGTTAGGACATTTCATGTATAACGGAATGACATTTGAACAAGCACTCACAGCATATACGGTACATTCTACTAACTTGAACATTAAAATAAAAAAAGAAAATATAGCAAATTATAATGGGTTTAAAATTAAAATGCATTACATTTAAAAGCATACATTATGCATATTTAAAAAGTAGCTTTTTTTGCAAAGCACATTTAAAAAAATCATAGAAAAACAACAAATTGCCGTATGAATATGCAGTTTGCACAATAATACTTTACAGACTCACCAATGTTCATAGGTGGCGCTGTATTGTCACAGTAAGAAAAGTAAACATAATGTAAGGTGTTTAATCATTTTATCAAGCAGAAAGTAATACCTTTCATTACCAGAGTTCAATGTGCGCACCTTTTGTTGCTCAAACCACATCTAAACGGTACTCAAGTTTATTCCATGTTCTAGATGGCATGGATGGCGGTTTTTCTTAAACATGTTAGGAAACTTTCTCTGAACTGTATTTATGGATTTTGATTTGAAATACCAACATACGCAATGCACTTTCTCAATTGCAGTAGCCATAGCTGGCATGAATATTCTCGTACTGTCAGTGCTGTTTGAAACTCACAAAAAATTCCTATTGGCTCTCATCACTGAAAACTGGAGATGCAGCAACATCTATGAACTCATTCTGGGAGTAATTTGTTCTGAGATGGAAAAATAAATTCTTGATTCTAAGAAGCATTATTGTGCGAACTGCACATTCATACAGCAATTTGTTGCTTTTCTGTGAATTTTGGAAATGTGTCAAGGACTTTTCAAACACCCTGTATATGATGTAAACAGTGTTACTTGGTCATTATACAAATGTGCGCTTTGTATTTCATTTTGAAATTTTAGAGTAAAATTTTCTGCAAAATTCACATGCACTACAGCTTTTGTCTGAGACACTTCCTTGCTGTTCCTGAAAGAAATTCTGTTGCTGAGATTTTATAAATGTATGTTTTCAAAAGTATGGCAGTTTGTTAAAAGAAGTTTTCAAGCAATTTTTTAAAGCATCTGTAAGTGTGCATGTCAAAGATTTTGGATTGACTTTCTCCTGTTGTTTCCTCAAGATTATTTTGTTAGGTACTTCGTCTAGCCCAAGTAGATACTGTTCTTTAAATTTGTCTTAACAGTTTTCACAATGAGAAAACATAGATGCTTCAGTATTTTCATTATATACTACTATAGAAATCAATTCATGAAATGTTTTAGAAAAATCACTTAAAAAGAACTCAAACTTTCTAGTAATAGTCTAATATTCTCATGATATACACATAAGCATACAATATGAGGAATATCTTTTTGAAGCATTACAAAAGAAGGACGGAGTTCACAGAACTTTGAGAAGGACACCTGCATTTCTGATTCTTGCTGAAAAGTGCATATACTTCTTTTAAAGTCAAAATTCGTTACATTTAAATTAAAGTGAAAGTGTTAGTTAAAGTGAAAAATATTCAACAATTATCTTTGTTAAAATTAGAAACCAAAAATAAATATCTGCATATAAAACAAAACTAATTTCAGTTCAAATGATTGAAAAAGTTTTAATATAAGTTATATTAATTTTACATTTGAAAAAAAAAAATTACAAATCTTGTTATTAGTAATATCAAAAACTACATAGATTTTTTTATTTTCATTTTATTGAATTTTTGAGCAAGAAAAACTGCTGTATTTTGTACTGTCATTCCATTACCACACATTGTGTCATTCCGTTACTTTATATAGTCATTCTGTTCTCGACCTACAAGAACTACTATGAAAACTAGCAATATTAAGATACAAACTTATCATAATATAGACTTAAAACATGCTTTAAAACTTAAATAAATAAAATTCAAATAATTATACAAATAAGTTTTTGGTTTTTTGGTAACAGAATGACACTTTTGTATCATTTAATCACCCTCAAGTGGAAAGAAAAATAAATAGAAAAGATTTTCATGCTGTTTTTACAGTCACATGCAAAAGTTTAAGATGAGTAGCTGTTTTCCTGTATTTTAACAGATTGCATCAGATGCTTTCTACTGCTATAAATAAATGTGCCTGCCTTGTTTATCAGTAGTTCGTTATTGAATTTTGTGTACACAGTGCTGCTGTATAATTGTTGTAATGGGTAAAAAACCTTCACTTACTGTTGAAAAACCGTCAAATATAGTGGCCCTGCACGAAGATGGCTTTCTGAATGTGAAATAAGTTTAAAGTTTGAAAAAGAAGTCAGCAAGACAGGTGTGCATCAATGTATCAGTAGATTCAAAATTTTGGAAAATTATGCAGATTTTAAGAAAAGCAGTCACCCAAGAAAAACTAGTGCATGGGATGATCATGTGATAAGAAGGATGGTCACTCGATCTCAAACAGCCTCCTGCAATAAAATTAGAGCTGCTCTGGCTGCCAATGTCAGAACGAGAACTAATTCAAGATGTTTAACTAAAGATTTTGGTTTATTATCCTATAAACCTGCAAGGAAACCTCGACTTACTCAAAGTATGAAAAAGAAACGACGGACTTTCACCAGACAATATAAGAACTGGACTGAACAACAGAGGAGTACAGTCTTATTTTCTGATGAGTCAAGTGTGCAGCAATTTTCTGCACGTGCTTAATGTATTTGTCACCTATTTTGTAAAAGATATGATGACAGACATACGATTCCAACAGTGAAACACCCTCCAAGCCAGATGATATGGGCTGAAATGTCTGTGTCTGGTACTGCTGCTCTGCATTTCCTGCCACCTAAAACCACAATGAACGGCAGTCGGTACCTTAATTTGTTAAGTGACAAGTTGAAGCTTCATATGGATGTTCACAGATGTTCAATTTTCATGAATGATGGGGCTTCGTATCACAGGGCAAGGATTGTTAAAGACTATCTGATGGCTACTCAAATCCAAATGCTTGATTGGCCAGGTAACAACCCAGGTTTGAATCCCATAGAGAATCTGCGGTGTATTGTGAAAAATAAAGTAGCAGAGAAGCGGGAGTAATAGCGTAAGCGGGGGCAGGTGGAGTTGGCAACTTTTTTTTGTCGCCAACATCTAACCTTGACAACTTTTTGTTCTTGCCAAACAAAATATAAACATATAGATACATAAGGAACAAAATACCCAAAACTACAAAACACTTTATCTAAACACCTTATTAAAACATACACATATTTCAAATGCAATAAAAAATAAAATAAACACAGGTAAAATCATACAAGCCGGTGCCCACCCCATGTAAACATGGCGACAGTCGCTGGAGCTTGGCGACCGCCAAGCTCCAGCGACTGTCGCCATGTTTACTAGTCATTCTAGGCAACCAGTGGTCCGTTTTTAACTAAAAAAACCCCAGTGGATTCAGCAACCTAGTTGTACAGCTATCTAAACTAGGCAACCAGTGGTCTGTTTTTAACTAAAAAAACTCAGTGGATTCAGCAACCTAGTTGTACAGCTATCTAAACTAGGCAACCAGTGGCCCGTTTTTAACTAAAAAAACCTCAGTGGATTCAGCAACCTAGCTGTACAGCTATCTAAACTAGGCAACCAGTGGCCCGTTTTTAACTAAAAAAACCTCAGTGGATTCAGCAACCTAGCTGTACAGCTATCTAAACTAGGCAACCAGTGCCCGTTTTTAACTAAAAAAACCTCAGTGGATTCAGCAACCTAGTTGTACAGCTATGTAAACTACGCAACCAGTGGACCGTTTTTAACTAAAAAAAACAACAACAGTGAACTAAGCAACCTAGTTGTACAGCTAATGTAAACTGGGCAAACACTGGCCCGTTTTCACTCAAAAAAACATCGGTGGATTAAACAACCTAGTTGTACACCTCTTATAAAGTCAGTATGATTAGAATAGCACGTAAATAGCACTTACGAAAACATAAACACTTCAAATATCAATTTAAAATTTCACATTAAAAACCTTAAACATCGAAAGATTCGTTAAAAAAGAACACTTACCTCTATTTTTTTGGTAAATAACCGCTCAGAAATGTCCCCAAGGACTATATTCCGTATACGGTGCCTTGTTTACATGTCAATGGTTTGTTTACAAATCATTGGCGAACAATCTGACGCGAGAGTGAGCGATGCACCGCCAACTGCCGGTGGTAGTTGTGACTGGCAACCATAAAGAATACGTGTTTCGTCAGGTTTGGGAATTTGAAATTGTTTGCGTTATTGATGGAAGGGAATGAAATGTGTTATGTTAATATAAGAAAAGAATTTGTGGGTGTTTGTTAGAAATATAGTACGTTTATAAGCCGGTGGGTGTTGGGGACGGTAAAATCATACAAGCCGGTGCCCACCCCATGTAAACATGGCGACAGTCGCTGGAGCTTGGCGACCGCCAAGCTCCAGCGACTGTCGCCATGTTTACTAGTCATTCTAGGCAACCAGTGGTCCGTTTTTAACTAAAAAAACCCCAGTGGATTCAGCAACCTAGTTGTACAGCTATCTAAACTAGGCAACCAGTGGTCTGTTTTTAACTAAAAAAACCTCAGTGGATTCAGCAACCTAGTTGTACAGCTATCTAAACTAGGCAACCAGTGGTCCGTTTTTAACTAAAAAAAACCTCAGTGGATTCAGCAACCTAGCTGTACAGCTATCTAAACTAGGCAACCAGTGGCCCGTTTTTAACTAAAAAAACCTCAGTGGATTCAGCAACCTAGCTGTACAGCTATCTAAACTAGGCAACCAGTGGCCCGTTTTTAACTAAAAAAACCTCAGTGGATTCAGCAACCTAGCTGTACAGCTATCTAAACTAGGCAACCAGTGGCCCGTTTTTAACTAAAAAAACCTCAGTGGATTCAGCAACCTAGTTGTACAGCTATGTAAACTACGCAACCAGTGGACCGTTTTTAACTAAAAAAAAACAACAACAGTGAACTAAGCAACCTAGTTGTACAGCTAATGTAAACTGGGCAAACACTGGCCCGTTTTCAACTCAAAAAAACATCGGTGGATTAAACAACCTAGTTGTACACCTCTTATAAAGTCAGTATGATTAGAATAGCACGTAAATAGCACTTACGAAAACATAAACACTTCAAATATCAATTTAAAATTCACATTAAAAACCTTAAACATCGAAAGATTCGTTAAAAAAGAACACTTACCTCTATTTTTTTGGTAAATAACCGCTCAGAAATGTCCCCAACACCCACCGGCTTATAACGTACTATATTTCTAACAAACACCCACAAATTCTTTTCTTATATTAACATAACACATTTCATTCCCTTCCATCAATAACGCAAACAATTTCAAATTCCCAAACATGACGAAACACGTATTCTTTATGGTTGCCAGTCACAACTACCACCGGCAGTTGGCGGTGCATCGCTCACTCTCGCGTCAGATTGTTCGCCAATGATTTGTAAACAAACCATTGACATGTAAACAAGGCACCGTATACGGAATATAGTCCATTTTATCGTATTCTAAAATGGTGTTTCACACGTGAAAAATTTGGCGACAAAAAAAAAGCGCCAAGTAGCGGGTGTTGGCGAGAAAAAAAAGTCGCCAAAAATAGCCGACACCCGCTAACCGAATAACTCCCAGAAAGCATGCTGGTGTTATGTTATAAGCCGGTGGGTGTTGGGGACATTTCTGAGCGGTTATTTAAAAAAAAAAATAAAGGTAAGTGAGCTCTTTTTTAACGAATCTTTGCAATGTTTAAGGTTTTTAATGTGAATTTTAAATTGATATTTGATGTGTTTATGTTTTCGTAAGTGCTATTTACGTGCTATTCCAATCATACTGACATTATAAGAGGTGTACAACTAGGTTGTTGAATCCACCGATGTTTTTTAGAGTTGAAAACGGGCCACTGTTGCCCAGTTTACATTAGCTGTACAACTAGGTTGCTTAACCCACAGTTGTTTTTTTAGTTAAAAACGGTTCACTGGTTGCCTAGTTTACATAGCTGTACAACTAGGTTGCTGAATCCACTGAGGTTTTTTTAGTTAAAAAAGGTCCCCTGTTTGCTCATTTTAAATTGCCTGTTACTGAATTTGCAAACGTTCTTTTGGTTAAATATGGACGTTGTATTTTGTTTTAATGTTTTTGTAAGTGGAATATATGTGCAATTTTAATGTGTTAAAATACTTTGCTGATCGTGCAAAATGGTTGGCGACAGTCGCTGGAGCCTGGCCGTTGCCAAGCTCCAGCGACTGTCGCCGTGTTTACCATGGGGTGCGCACCGGCTTGTATGATTTTACCAAAAATAGTCCCATTGTGCCCCCTCACACCTACTGAAATGTCATATGTTCTGAAAGCAATTGAAAATGGTGTGTTAGTCGCAAAAGATATTTTTAAAGAACTTTGATGCACACAATTCATTACTGACATTCACAAAACATTTTAATATGCACAATCAAGACATATTTATGTACTACCTGTCTCACAACTAATTATGAATGCATGTAAGCAAATTTAAATGAAAACAACTTAAATATAAAAATCCCAGCACGAATTGCTACTTTCATAATTTAGAAAATAAAAGCATAAAACATATATTAGTCAATTATCTTACAACATCATCACCGGATTCTTCGTGAGTAGACTGATCAGATTGACCAATCAACTGAATGGCAGCAGATCGCACTTTTCTTAGGGATGGAGCAGTATCTGTGTCTGACATTTTTATGGAAATAACTTGTTAAAGAGGCATTGACATTATAGAATTTGAATCATAACAAACCTCGGTACCATAACAAAGCGCGCGGTTGTTGCTGTTGTTATTAACATATTGCCAATAGCACTTAAGAAATAAATACCTGAAAACCATCGAGCTAAACGACAGCCAAGTATAAGGTGACCATATTTTTTAACAAGGACATGTCACCAAATTTTAAACAAAATTGAGGACATTTTATAATTAATGAAATAATTAACAGTAATCCAATTAAAAGCAAAACAACAATGATTAAAATTTGTCCCCAATTGCTTTTTACATTTTGGGGACAAATCACAAAAAATGGCCCACAGAAATTGGGGACCCCCCCCTCCGAAAAATTGGACAAATAATTGGGGACAAACAGCGTCGTGCTGGTGTTTCAAACAAGGTTTATCAGCCTGTCTTTTCTCAACCAACACGTGACCTTTCGACTGCATCGATGCGGGGCCATCGCTAAAGGTGGATTCATATCCTGCCGCGCGCATCGCAACCATGCCGTACTGTTTTGCCGTTTTGGACCGTTGGCTGTCCTGGCGGCGAGCTTGCCTTGCCGCAAGTAAATACACCAATGCTCTTCTGTAATTGGCTGTAGCTGTAAAAGCTCTTCTGTAATTGGCTGTAGCTTTGCGGTCGCTGCAGAATATCTGTTCTCGCCAGATAATGCGCAAACCCTCGGCGGGCGCCGTGTTGCTCCGCCACGTGACGTCACGAGCTATGATTTTGATGAACCATCCAAAGAGGCCTACGGATGCTCGAGTCTTCACGTATACATCAGGCATTTCTTAAGCTTCCCTGTGCTTTCAAACGTTATTTAATGTAGTTTTAAGTAGTAATTGTGTTACTAATTCAAGTACGAACTCATGATTAATTTGTTTGATATGATATATATTTACATAAAGAAAATAGATGCATATAATTTGAAGGAAAAACAAAGTAGCGCTTACTCTCATGATTCACCATTGCTTATTTTAGTTTCACAAGTGGATATTTAATATACTTTAAAATAACTAAATACACAAATGAGAAAGACATTTTTATAATGAATATTTTATGAACGTAGTCGTATTTCCTACGTTATTTTAAACAATTCAAGATTAATCTTTAACAAATGATGTATTAAAGCGCATTTCAGTGTTTTCGGGATATCCTGTATATTGGAGAAAATTGATAAAATACGCTCTATAGCGCGATCCCTGAATTAATTATTCTTTAATAAAGACATTTCATCCCAGACAGCACAAACTTGTCCAGAACATGTCCATATGATATCATGGACAAGTTCGGGACATAACTGACATTCCCAAATTTGTCTATATCTTGTCCATAATACCCCCCAAACTTGTCCATATGGCACAATACGGCGTCCATTATGATATCCTCTGGACAAAATATAGACATCCATATGGACATGTTATGGACATCCAAAACTTATCTATATGGGCATGTTATGGACATCCATAATTTGTCCTTAAAAAGACATTCTGTGGATATTTATCTCATATCCACAGTTTATTTTTATGCTATGGATAAGTTACTACCATAAAGGAATATAAGTATCTGTTTCATCAGTAATTTCTGAAGTGAAGCTATTACAAGAACTGCTTGTAGGATCACACATATTTGAATCTTCAAAAATATTTTCATCGATCCTATTTTCAAATTCATTATGAAAATAATTATGATCGTGCGCATTAATAGGCTTTGATTCAATATCATTCACATTACATTCAGCTTCAATAAGGAATAATTCATCATTAACTTCTTATTCAACATTTCGCCATTCCTGGCGAGTCGACTTAATTTTTTTTATTAAAATGCACATTAAGTCAAAAAGTTGTACATTACCCCGTATTGTAAAGAACAGTGATATAGGCAAGCAATATGCAAGAAGTGCGCATAAAAATGTTATAATTAGCTGACAAGGAAACTTCAAATATATGGGTACTATCTATCACAACCACCACAGATTATTAAAAACAACGTGCATACAAAAATGTTACTGCGCATGATCAAACAAATTGAGCCAATCAGAGTTTGTCGCCGATAGATTTTCCCATTTATGTCATAAAATAGACATGATTGGGGTGTTTAGATGTCCAATTCATGTCATATAACAGACATAATATGGATTTTCCCGTTTTTGTCGTAATAAGACTTAATTGGGGTGTTACATGCCTCAATCATGTCTTATTCTAGACATATTATGGACTTTCCTAAGATGTCGCTAAAATGATGTCCAGGAGATATATTATCATAGATAGACATCTGAAAAAACACTCAAAAAACTGGTGTTAAACGATAAAGTAATTAAAAAACTTTGTAAAAACACACATAAGAAGTAAAAGGAAAGAGGATACGCGTTTCGTTCAAAAATAGTTTTGAACTTCTTCAGTCCAAGCCGAACGAAACGCGTATCCTCTTTCCTTTTACTTCTTATGTGTGTTTTTTACAAAGTTTTTTAATTACTTCATAGATAGACATATTTTGGACAAGTTTGTCCAGATATGGACATAAATTGGGCAAGTGTGCTGTCAGGGCATGTAGTATATATTATTCTTTTGTCGCTTTCTCAATCGAACTTAGGAATTGAGCAAGCATAATGAACGCTTGTACAAAATATTAACTACATTTGAAGTTTCTGTATAAACGGGCAAAAATCAATAATTTATAATTTACTGTATTTCTGCACTGTACCAGATGTAAGTCTTAATCACACAATCAAGGCATATATAACTGATAAATAACATTTTCAACTGGCAAAATTAAATTGTCTAAATAGTATCACAACGTCATGCTTATTTACAAGAATAAAAACTACTCAAGTAATACGATTTCTGATTAAAATAATTTATTTATAAATAACACATGAGTAATTATTCACTAAACATGATTTACATACATATTTTTAGAATTTCTAAATACATTATAAGCGTTCACTTACCTTTACATTCAGAGCAAAATGTTCGAATTTTAGGATACATTTTCATGAAAGAAAATGGCGCAAGATTCACAAAACGATTACCTACATCTAAAGTTCTTTAGTACGACAAAAGTATAAAAAAATTGTTTTAAAATAATAAAATAATATAACATTTATAATACTTAGAATAATAAAACAGAATACTGTGACTGGGGAAAACAGGCCTCAATGATAAACTCATTTTTAGCGATGGCAACTCATAAGCAGGCCCGTTGCTTAAGCCGGATTTATACTGGCCGTACCGCATCGCTAAGACGCCCCAAAATACACGCGCATGCCCGTTACTAATTGCGAAGGCCCCGATCGATGGGTAATTCTGTAATCTGATTGGCTGAAGCGTGCGGTTTTTCATCCACACGTGACTGAAATAGCCTCATCTCAGTATAAGTTTTGACTTGTTAGCATTTTTTAAATGGGAATCTGTGGAAAACCTGTGTCCATTGTGATATCAAGTAGAGGTGTGCTGGATCGTTAAGTTAGATACGCGGATATGGATTTGTAAACAGAAAACTTGTTTTTATATCTGCAGATACGGATGCGAAAACGGATCATGTGTTTCTTATATCCGCAGAAAAAAATTATAAAAGAATATTACGAATATGCATTATATTACAAAAGATAATTACTATCGTAAGAGATGTTCAATTTACTGATGTGTGTTCTACACTGGGATATACAGCATATATATATATTATAATGATATGTTATAACCAGGGTGCGCATTGACGGGGGGATGCCGGGGATCCCTGCCAGGGATCCATTAGACAAAGCAAGTTTCAAACATCCCTTTGAAATAGATATATACATGTCTGATGTCACTTCTCATTCTGCAAGTGGGTCAGGTTTCAAATTAAGACTGCGAAATGATGGAACAAGCGCTGCTCTGCCGCGAGCCGAATTTAAGGGTAGACGAGAATCGCTGTGCATAGAAAATCGGTGGTCGACTTTTATTTGAGAATTTAAGTCCCTTCCCAGACATGTTGGCGACTGCATTTGTCGTGTAATACCTAATGTATTATGTGAGTGGAGCATTTTATGCCTTCCCTCCTTTTTTTTTTTCTTTTCAAATGTCCCCTCCTGGAAAATGTTTTCTTTCAAATGTCTCCTGCTGGAGAAAATGTTCAATTCACACCCTTTTTATAACTATTTTGTTTGAAATGTACAGCATAAATTATATTTGCTTTTATACAGCCATTTTAAATTTTAGACAAAAATTCATTTTAATACAACTGTCTTCAGTAAGTGAAATATTAGCAAGAATATCAGATTTTGTAATAGTGAGCATAAGTACAAATATATATATACATAAATACTTTACTGTTGGTAAGCAAGAGTGAATATTATCAGGACCCGTTCTAAGCATTTTGCCATACTGGACAAAAATCTTAAATGTATTCTTTGCTAGTAATAATAAACAATATTTCGCTAATTCAATCAAAATTTATTTCTCCTGGATAATACAATCTGCAAATTTTTGCTGAAAGGAAAAAAAAAGAACAATGTATTTAACACACTAATATTTTTCACACTCACAACCAAACTGTTGCCCCTGAATTTTAGCACCTTGGAAAACTTAAGTTTTTAGTTTCAGTAACGCAGTCAGAATTTTTTTTCAGTGGGGTCCATTAGGATGTAGCCAGTTGGGGGAATCGAATTTAACCCCTTCCAGGAACTGCTCTTCCATTAAACCCGAGCCTATGAGCAATGTGCTCAACTCTGAGATTTTCATTTATTTTTCATTACTTTACGGCTAGCCTTTAGTATCACCCAACCAAATTTCTCACCAAAAGACATCGCCAAGCCTGGTGATAAATTGTCAAAATGTAGCAACCCAAACTGTATTAGGAACTGTACGTTTCAACTGTAACTGTACGTTTATGTATCTAAACCTTAGTCCGTGATCTAAACTGTACGTTTATGCCTCCAGATCCAACTAAGAGAGTTATAATTGGCTAATCAGAGAGCTTCGGTATTAGAGTTTTTTTTTTTAATCGGGATTTAAATCATTAATGTTTTCGAAATTGGTGGGAGTAGCATCTGAAGCGCGGGTCAGCCATGTCAAACATGTGCTTTACTATGGTTTATTGAAAACGAGTTGGTGTTGTGATGGTAAAGTAAATGCATTCTAAAAGAATATAAAGAATAGAAGTTTTGATTTTTCAAATTAGTGTAAGAGCTTGGGAAAGCCAAGAGTTACAAATAGATATTTTGTGTATGAGTTCACATGGAATTATGTTTAACCCATTTGTGCCTGGATATTTTTGGGACTTTCTGCGATTTTTACTGATGGCAGAAATAATAGATAAATTTCTGATGTCAACTTCTTGAACAAGGGATGATTTCTTTTAAAATCATTATGCATAAAAATCGAAATATCAACATCCTACTTGGTCATGTTAAAATATTTTCTAGAGTTGAGGCTCAATATTCATGAATAAAGGCTAGGAAAAATAAATAACGTTTTCGACTAATAGCGAAAATGCCGTCCCAAAAAAGGGACACTAGGCATAAATGGGTTAAATATGTTGTTATTGTCGAAGATGTTATGTTTAGAAAAAAGATGCCCACCATTTTGTAATCGGAACGTGTATCGAGAAGTTAAAAAGGTAAGCTTTTTTGATTTAGGCATTTTAAGTTTGAGTTCAAGTTTTTGGGAAAGTGCGGAGTTGCAAATAGATATTTCATGTATGAGTTTACAAGGAATTATGTTTAAATGTTTTTACTGTCAACAATTTTGTGTTTAGAAACAAGATGGCTGCCGTTTTCAAGCCCGGAGTTGCATTGAGAATTTAAGTGGTAAAGTTTTTTGAATATTTCCATTTTCACCCGCCAAATAATTTTCATACAACAATCTTCATATAGTCTTGCGCTGAGAAACATGTTTCGGTGTTAGGCGATGAACATCGTGTTTTTTTTGCTTTGATTAACTTTAAATCAGGTTTTATAATTTTGTTCACAGTTCCTACAAAGATAAAGATTTTGCGATAGTTCTTTGGGTAGTTGGATTTTCCTTTAAAACATGAGATGTGACTTTAGATTTAATAAGAGGTGTACATACCTTTGTTGGGTATGCATTTTTTGCCTTTTCCTCAATGAAATATAAATTTTGACGTTTCTTTCCTTTCATATTAATTATGTCACTTATTTTACGTGTAGAAATATTAAAACCATGATTTTGACATCTTTTCTTAATAACTGAATAAGAGTATTTCTCTTCGGATAGCGCAAAAATATAGCCTTCGATCCATTGTTTATTTTTCAGCAACATTTTAAAGCAAATAATATTTTTAATGCTACAGACGATAAATAAGCCTTATTACAATTTGATGCCAATCACATTTTTATTTTCAAATTAATATTTAACTTCATGTAGAAAATCAAAATCGTTACAAAAATGTGTGAACAGTCTCTGTAATATCGTAGTAACTATGGATAAAAGTGTGATATGTTTTTGTGTCTAGAAAAAAGGATGGTCACTATTCTGGAACTCCAGAGCTTCGTCAAGAGTTTGAAAGGTAAACCTTTTACAAAACACGGTACTTTGCACTGGCTTGGCGAAAAACAAATGGCGGGCGGGCAGTACTAAAGCTGTTCCATTACTTCCACAATGAAAATACAAGTGTTTCAATCTGGCTATGAACAGAATTGTACATTTGTTTTAATGAATAGTAGGTTGGTTCTATAGAAAGGAGGGATGAGATAGCTTGCTGCACAGACCTTACATCAGTAAAAAATCACTCAAAATACTGGTGTTAAACGATAAAGTAATTAAAAAACTTTGTAAAAAACACACATAAGAAGTAATAGGTAAGAGGATACGCACGTTTCGTTCAAAAATTGTTTTGAACTTCATCAGTCCAAGCCCTTCGTCGTAAAGAACACAGGGAACTGAAAAGAGATAAACAAGCAAGATGTTGCCACAAGGGGCAAAGAAAAGTCGAACAAAACCACGGAGAGGGGAGAGAAAAAAAATTAAAATATGGGATAAAAAGGAAAGGAAAGAAGCACAAAAAATACAGAAATAAAAAAGGAATAAATAAAAATAATAATAATAATAAAGGGAACACACTAGTACAAACACACACACAAAAAAGAGAAAACAGAACAAACAAACAAAAAACAAATAGCACACTTGTTTTTTTTTTTTTTAATAAAAACCACGAACAGGACAGCACAATAAATATATATATATAATTTTTATTATTTTTTTAAAATAAAAACGAAAAAGAAAGACAGTAACACACGTACATACACATTAAAGAAACAGGGAAAAAATAGGGGGGGGGGAGTAGACGAAGAAAGTGAAAAGAACCTTACAACAGCAACTTCCAAGCAGAAGGAACGGAAGAACCATCGTTCACAAGACGATCTAAGTGCTGGGTAATGGAAAAACCTTCCAAAAAATCCAGATGGGACAAAGACTGAGGAGTGCACAAAATCTTAGCCTTAGAAAACTGAAAACGATGATTGGAATTACTTACATCAGTGGTTTGCTCTGTTTGACAAAATGAATAGGTCTTCACGCGGGGGCGTAGCCAAGGCGGGGGGGGTAGTTAGGGGGGGTCATAACCCCTCCCCCCCATGAGGAATTTTTTCAATCACAAAATGTATATTCTTCACTCCCTTATCACAAACATGTATGCATATATGTGAGTTGCAGTAGTCGTAACCCCCCCTCCTCCCATGAAAAATATCTGCCTACGCCTCTGTCTTCACGCCATGTTTACATTTTATTGTCGACTACACATGTGTGTCATTACAATTGGGCAATAGTGATCATTGTTTTTAGCATTTCTGTAAGAGACATTTTACAAATTAAAACTTTTTGGAATGTTTTCATTTTTTAAATTACAAATGCATAGAATACATTTATAAATTTGTTTTAATTAATCATGATACTCACACAAAGAGATCACATTGCCATCTGTCTTCAGCACTTACCTGTGCTGAACTTCTTTTACTCTTGCAGCTTTTTTCTTTTATTCTTGCAGCTTATAAAACTGGGCAGATAACTTCATCCTATTTTACAAGCCGAAAAAGTACAAGTACAATGCTGCTGCTTCAAATGCACAGTAAAATTGTACAAGCACTCATTAGGCATAAAAAAATATGAACTGTATCGATCACATTCCTAAAAATAAAAAATTAAAAGACTACAATTTTAAGGGAAACTCAAATTGTCACTTTATAAAAAAATTTTATTGAGTTGAAAATTCATTTTATATCACCTCTATTTCAAAAGAAAATCCTATTCTGTATACTAATGCATTACGCCACGTGCGGTCTCCCCTTCCTTAATCTGTCCTTGCTTTTCAAGCTTAAATCAAAACCAAATATAAAAAAATTGAACTTATAACAATGTACTTTACCATAATTTACACACCAATCCAGTAATGCTTGCTGTAAACTTGAATGAGAAGATGAAACCAGACTCATGAACTACAACAATGAGCAAATATCTAAAAACGATAACCAAATATTAAAAACTAAACACAACAATGGGCAAACTGCTTCGAATGTACAGCGAAATTGTACAAGCTCTCATTAAGCATAAAAAAGCATTACAATTGGATGTATCAATCATATTCTTAAAAAAAAAAAAGACTAAAACGTTAAAGAAGGAAAATAAGAATTAATCAAATTGTCACTTACTGTTTATAAATTCACAGTACAAAATAATAGCAACACACAGCACACAGAACTCAAAGGAAGCCAAAAGTTTAATACTATGTCACAATACTTTACCAATCACCTAATGTTTGCCATAAACCTAAATGAGAACATGAAACCAAACAAACAAATGTCTAAACCAACAATTAAAAACGAAACGCAACACGAGGCAAACGTGTAAAGTCCGTGTATTTCCAAATTACGAACAAACCCTGTTTTGACCCTTCAGTTGAATTCTACTATAAGCACTATTTATGAAGAAAATAATTAAATATTATTTTGCAGCATTTATTCGATGTTTGTTTACGTTTTAAGCCTAATGGCGAATAGCTCGGAAAAGCTACTATAACCGATTATAGCTTATCGAAAAATTATACTTGTAACCATCTAATTTGGACAGAAAGAAAAACATATTTATTTAACATCATAAATATTAGGGATCGACCGATACCACATTTTCGCCGATGACCGATACCGATACTTTACCTATAAATTTATTTTCAGAAATAGCCGATACCGATACTTTTAAGTTATGGTATCGCCCGATACCGATACTTAACCGATACCGATACTTTATATAATTTAACGTCATTTAAATCTACATCTGTATTCTGGGCAGTTTTTGTAACGAGAGTGTAGTTCTCGTTAAATTGAATAACAGCATGATGAAATGTGATCCCAGTAGAAAGCATTAAAAAGAAAAAGCAGTGGACACATTGAAGTGTGAATTTACAGTAGTTCTAGTCTTTCTTTTCTATTCAATCATGCCAAGGAATGGCCGAATTATTAAAAAGCTGTGCACTGGGAAACGTCTTAGTGTGCAGGTTCGGAATTCTTTCTCCTCGCTCTATCTGTCGATCTAGTGGTCTAGAGTTTGGGGCGATTTTCTCCAGATGTTACGTGAATATGCGTTAGACTCCCTTAAAAAGTCCTCCGCCCAAGCCCCCCCCCATAGGTAGATGACCCTCATTTAGGCTTGACAGATCACAAACACTGTAGGATATATTAATAAGAGAATCCATTTCCAGTGCCGACTGGTGCAAATATTTAAATCAATTTTTCTCAACCTCTATTTTGTCGCCTAATTGTTGCTATGAGCCAGATAAAAGGTTTCCATATTAGACCCAAAACAGATTCCTGCTTGCTCTTACTATATGTGTCTTTGTTTTTCGTTCATGCCTCGATTTTGTGCTTACAAAAGTAAACACATGAAATTTATTCAAATTGCAAGTTTCATTTAGATTTTCTTTAATTATAAATCTTTCACATATGAAAATATTTTTTAGATTACTGAAACTGCATTAAATTGTGATAATGTATAAACTGTACACTATTATGTAAGTACATATGTATTTAGATATTGTTCATTAAATACGTATGTAAATTCTTCCCTTAAAATGCATAATAAGTTCACATTAATTAATGGTTCTATTTATCTGCTCCAATTATTTAACCACTAAGTGAATTATTAAATGTTTTAGCAAGATTTCTTTTTAATATGAACTCATATCATCATTTTAAGTTCTTTTTTAAAATCCGAATATTTTGATTCTCCGTACAGGGTTAAGTCACAATTAATCCGGATGATCCCTGTATTTGATCACGTACGAAGAACAGGTACACATCGATTATTCCTGTGTTTTCCTTATATATAAACCAAATACTATTCACAAGAAATATGTTTTTTTACCCCAAAATTTGAAATAAACTAAATAATAATTAGTATTACTAATTATACTAATACAGCTTCAACTTTTTAAATGAACAATATAAATAATTATTAGATATTGATAACTATTACACTTCTCAAAACAGAATGATACACAAATCCTACGTTCTCTCATTAATCTGATAGATAATAAAATCATTAAATGTTTGATAATTCGTACTTTTGATAGTGTGTAATGTTTTAAATATGAACCATTTAACTTCTGGACCAACATAAATTAAAGTTCACGGGAGTAGCCAGTTTTCAAGTCACTGCCAAAAAGTTAACTTCTTTGCGACACAAAAAAGGAATAAATTTTTTTTACAAATAGGTTTCGTTTATAATTTTAGTATAATTAATTTTGTCATTGGAACAGCTACAATATGAAGAAAAATATTTTTGCTCGTTTTCAAGCTACGCCTTGGAGGGTCTAAATAAAAGATGCTTAAAAATGACGAGATTAAATGAAGGTTAAAGAAAAATCCAAAAATGATAAACAAAATTCAATTTTCAAGTCTTAAATAAAGTTGCTACTTAAAGTATTCATATTTAATGAAATTGATCTTCAGTGTTTTTGTTTTTATGATCATTTTTAACATGTTTTTCTGTGACTGATATGAACGAATTTTATCTGTTTTAGTTCTAAGCTCTGAGCAGGGGCGGCGTGGCACGGTAAGCAAGGTCTGGGGGTCATTTTGAACTAAAACTGAGAAAATCTTGATCTAGAGCAGTGGTTCTCAAACTTTTTTGTCCTTCTCTTCAAAAAATCTTCAAGTAGATTTTTTTTTCGTGACCCACTACTTCATAACGGTAACCAATATAGGCTATATAAAATAGGATAGTTTACTATCAGGGGCGTAGCCAAGGGGGGGGGTTAGGGGGATCATAACCCGCCCCCCATGAGAATTTTTTGCCATACAAAATGTATATTCTTCACTACATTATTCCACACGCGTATACACATAAATGAGTTGAAGTAGTCGTAACCCCCCCCCATGAAAAATTTCTGGCTACGCCTCTGTTTACTATGTATATAAAATACTAAAGTTTAAATTTTCCCACCCTCTTCGACCCACCGAAATTGCTCCCGTGACCCAACGATGGGTCGCGGCCCATAGTTTGAGAGCCACTGATCTAGAGCACAAAAGGGGCGCCTTTTTTTACGTTTGCAGAGGGGCACCATGGGGGTGGGGGTATATCCGACAAACGTCATTCGGTTCAAACCTTATACCCGTTTGCATGCTCAGAAATACGATTCACATCCGATAGCAGAATGCTACTTTCGGTTTCAAATATTCCCGGCTGTATAATATTAAAATGTTTCTATTTAGCTTCTAGAACTTCAGATACAGACAAATTCCTCAAACGTATTTCGAAGGCTGAAATATTACACTTTAACACACATCTGGGCAACCTCCGGCCCTCGGGCCGGATGTGGCCCGCAGAACATTTAAAAACTCCGTATAACCATTCAATACCCCATATAAAACGCAATTATACAGCCCGCCACTTCCCTAAAATCCGCAAGTTTGGCCCGCGACTTCGCGAACATCCTAAAGTTTGGCCCACAACTTTTCAAAGGTTGCCCATACCTGCTTTAACACTTTAAAGGTCGTCATCCCCTGAAATATCAAACGACGTCAAGGACCGTCTCCCCCATTAATTTTGATATCTATACCATACCCAAGCCGAATCTGATGTCCTTGCGCCAATCTTTTTAAATAAAAATTTAAAGCATGTCTCTTAAGCGTGAAATCTATATCAAGAGCTAGACTTTCTCCAACGGTATCAAAAACCTATATATACAATGGAATATCCCTATAATGAAGTCTCCTTATCACGAATTTCTCCCTATAACGAAGAGCTTATCTTCCCATAGCGAATACTTCAGATTTAACTTTGATTTTTTTTTTTTTTTTTTTTTTTTTTGATAGCTTTGAAGAAAATTTTATTTTTTGAACAGACCACTTAGTGGAGGAGTAAGATATGATGAAAATGGAGGCCAGGAATGTGAAACTGACTCCGATAATGAAGACTTCACCAGCCCCCGATTACGACCAACAGGGGCACCGGGCATTGATAGATTTGGGGGCCCCAATCTATGAAATTTGTTATATTTTTCATAAAATTTTGATATAAAAAAGAATATTTCAGAAAAACCATTTAAAATTTGGGTTCCTGGTCAAAGTCCCGATTTGCCCATATAATAATAAGGCCCTGCCTTTCACGACCAAAACCACATCAAACTTTAATGCTTCAACCTTTCAAAACCATTAAAAAGGTTTCCAAATGGAAGAGAATGTGTCTCACTCTATTTTCAGCGGATTTTTAAGATGTGAATATTTTTATGAAAATTTAAAATCACAGAATGCAAAACAATGTAAAATAACGGAATTTTAAAGTAAAATAAACGTAAGTGCATTACATATTTTATTCTCTAAATTCGTGGATTGTCTTTACTTTTGAACATTTCATTTATACAATGAAAAGTAAGAAACCGTAAGTTTAACAAATTTATAATAAATACCAATTTTTTTTTTAACAATCAGCAATTATAATTTAATACTTTTAAACATCGAATTAACTAAAAAGTTTGTAATATTTGTTGAAATAACTGCAAAAATTTCTAATCTTTGTACAACGAAATTTTCTCTGTAGCGAATTTTTTTAACTGGAACCGAGCGAGTTCGTTATAGGGAGATTCAATTGTGTGTATATAATATAGATATGAATGAACTCTTTTTCGAGTCCACACAGTGAGAAAATAAACGTTTATAAAACTGAAGTAAAATTATAGCCTACCACTCGACATTTGTTTTTTGCAATCCTTGCAGAGAGCGTATAGTGTTGGGCACCAATTCAAAATAATTTAGAAGAATAGACGATTGTCCTGTTAAACTGTCATCTAACGATTCTTCGTCTACAATTTCGACCACACTTGGTGATATGACATCCATTTAGCCATGGTTAGAATTAAAAAAAAAAAAAACACAGTTCGAAAGGAATCGTGCAAACAAATGTGCCAATGAAACGACGCCTCTCATCTCATTACCAAAATAAAGATTCTCGAATGGTTTTGCGCCTGCGTGGTTTTCTTCTGAAAAGTGAAGTATCGGTTGAAAAGTATCGGTGAAAATGGATGAAAGCAACAGAAACCGATACTTTCCCGATACTTTTAGAATCGAAAGAACCGATACCGATACCTAAAAAAATTGAAGGTATCGGCGCCGATACTATCGGTTGCCGATACTATCGGTCGATCCCTAATAAATATACATATTCACGGGGGAAATTCAGTTACCGGGTGTCCTCGCCAAGCGCCGATGTGTCGCCAAGCTTGGAGTTTGGTCGAAAGTTTGTTTACTTTAGCCTTACAGTCAGATGTCTGTTGTAACCTGTGTAGATTGAGTTGAGGTGTTGGATGATGCTGTAGTTTGATGAAAAAACGCTCGGTGGGTTCATTAAACGATACCAGGATGTTTGGTAAAGGGATTTTGTGATTGGTTAAGGCAATTTAACTGTAATCGGTAAACCGAGGTTTTAAAACGACGAAATTTGAAATCGGTGAGTCAGTTCTTGTTTTGTGTTATTGGTGTTTGGTGTGTGGTTAGTATATATTGGTTTTGTGGTTAGTTAGTAAAAGAAAGCGTTTTCGTGTTATGTTATTAGCTGTTGTGCGTTTTGGATATTTTTCAGGAGTTTCTTTAGATAAAGGTAAGTGTTTTTTTTAAAGAATTTTTGTAATTGCTTAAGGTTTTCAATGTGAATTGTAAATGTGTATAAGTAGGTTATTTAATTCACCGATGTTGTTTTGAGTTGAAAACGGGCCTGTGTTTGCCCAGTTTACATTAGCTGTATGACTAGGTTGCTTAATTGACTGTTGTTCTTTTAGTTAAAAACGGTTTACTGGTTGCCTGGTTTACATAGCTGTACAACTAGGTTGGTGAATCCACTGAGGTTTTTTTAGTTAAAAACGGACCACTGGTTGCCGAGTTTACATAGCTGTACAACTAGGTTGCTGAATCCACTGAGGTTTTTTTAGTTAAAAACGGTCTACTGGTTGCGTAGTTTACATAGCTGTACAACTAGGTTGCTGAATCCACTGAGGTTTTTTTAGTTAAAAACGGTCCACTGGTTGCATAGTTTACATAACTGTAGAACTAGATTGCTTAATATTCTGAAATTTTTTTAGTTAAAAGTGGTTTACTGTTTGCTCATTTTGAATTGCCTGTTACTGAATTTGCTGACAATTTTTAGTGTTAAGTATGGATGGTGTATTTTGTTTTATTGTTTTTTTTAAGTGGAATATCTGTGGAATTTTAATGTGTTAAAGTAATTTGTATTTCCTGACGGTGTTCAACATGTTGTATTATTTTATCGTATTCTAAAATGGTGTTTCACACGTGAAAAATTTGACGACAAAAAAAGCGCCAAGTAGCGGGTGTTGGCGAGAAAAAAAAGTCGCCAAAAACAGGCGACACCCGGTAACTCAATTACTCCCATAGCCACTTACATGAACAGATACAAATACACACGAAACCTTTCAAAACGAGCATCTGTAACAAACTTATCCTTTGGAACAACCGATGACCACAGCACAGATTTTTCAGGTTCATTTACAATATAAAAGTTTTACTAGCTGCTGTTGTGACTTTTCCCATTTATTTCCCACCAAAATCTACAAGATATAATGGTTTCTCTGATAAAAAAGTCATTTTTAAAATAATTTTTTTGCCAAAACGTAATGCGGAACAATACAATTGAATGGGCGGGATAACATTGTTTTGCCGACACCAGCTGATTCAGAGGTGTTCTTCTTCTCGACGTGAAAGGACCCCATTATTGAAACATACATAGGTGGCACAATACAGAGGCACACTTATTATTCTTTTAATTCTGTGCTTATTACCAAGAGCCCAACACATAAACCTATGGAGAAAATGTTGTTTGTTTTCCACCGTCACGTGACTTTTGTAGCCTCGCACCCGAGGAGTCGATATCCTCCACTCTGGTATAAAAATTGGGGGCATTTTATAAATTCAATGCTCTTCTCAAATAAGTTTCTATTTATAGGGAGTATTCACCTGACGTCATAATTGTAAGAGCGCCACGCAGCGGTGAAATTCGTAAGCTAGTTTTGTACAGCAAAACCGTCTCAGTGCGTTCATTTTAGGTAAACAAGCGGTATATTTGAGGTTTAGCTTGACAAATAAGTTTTAATAGTGTTGATGTGCGCCGAAATAAGTTGTAATAACCGTTCTGTGCGAAAAAAATAATGTATCGTATATCGGCTTTGCTCGTATAATTTTTAATAATGGATTAAAATACAAGTGACTTAGCATTTGGTTTCGGTTTTCCTCCAATAACTTTAAATAAAGGAGTAAAACTGCATGAGACTTTGCATTTTTGAAACTTCCCATTTTATTCAACTGTTTTTAACAAAAATCTATTGTACCAAAAAGTTTGGCATTCCTTATTTCCATCAATAAATCGTTATGACACTGTCTGATTTATAAAGTATTAAAGAGTACAGCGTATACTTTTGTCTGATGAACAAGTAACTTAATCTTGGATATGTATACGAATAATTCAGTATTTTAATATAAACCCATGTGATTGTTTGCCTTTCCTTCCATGATAGTTCATTGATTGGATATTCGCCATACCATCATTTTTTTTTACTAACAAGTCCAGTTGTAAAATGGTTGTGGAAATGTTTTGAAGACTTGTAAGCAAGCTTTTTTTCACGTGTCACGATATGTAGCTAAAACCAAATAGTTGCACTTGTCTATGTAAGTAATATGGAACCATATACATATATTTTCCTTGTACGAATCATCAATATACGGATCAATCTATGCAATTTTGGCAATTTTATTAGTATAATGCCTTTTAGTACAATCTTCCAAATTAATATAAAAATTTGAATTCGTTTTTACAAAATTTTAATTGCTTTTAAATTAATAATATATCAGCTCACAGCACAACTTCAGAGGTTTCTTTGTGCAAAGCTGTCATCTGCATTTTGAAACTAGTGTTGCCAGATACTAAAGTGTGACGTAGGTGAATACACGCAGGTGAAGCATCATCAACATTTTTAAAATTGAGGAAACATGATCGATTTTTGTTTTAATTCAAAGGAAATAACTATTTAAATGAAAATTTTAAATAGTTAATAAATTCTTAAATAGTTAACAATATCATAGTCAGGGCGCTAATTGAACATTTTCTCTAGGGGGGGGACATTTGATTTTCTTTCAAACTTAAAAGATCCCACGATTTCCGGAAAGGAGACGAGGCCCAGAACAAGGATAAAATTGGAGGCCCTTTCTATGAAATTTGTAGCAAACTTTTTATCTGAATTTCGTTGAAATTTTTAGAAACTTTTTTAAAATGTTTCGGAATTTTTTTAAATGTTTGAAATAAAAAAAAATACTTTTGCATATTTTTTCATTTACACATGGTATACACGGTGTCCCAAGACTAAATTAATGCTAACAAAATTAAATTGAAACGTAAATCTACAACTATGAGAAAATTATTCATATCTATATAATCTTTAGTTCAAGTTATTTTATTTAATTTGATTTCTCTGCGAATGGCAAAAATTAAACTTGTTTGTTTAAACACAGAATACTGTCAGTCACAAAATGGTTTAATAAACCCCCGTCAATGGAACAGTCAGTATAAAGATGGTTAAAATAGTTTTCGAGTTATTGCGATTCAAATTCCCTTCAAACTATTACTTTTAAAAATTACAGGACTTTTGAACAGGTATTAAAACAAATCAATGGTATTAAACATTAAAAAAAAAAACAGCTTTTTCACAAGCTGTACTATGCATTTTTGTTCAATGTACATTGTAGGGCACTTTACATTTAAAAGATTTTTGAATGTTACTTAACATTTTCTTGTAAACGTTATAGCTAAAAAAAAAAAAAAAAAAAAAAAAAAAAAAAAAAAATTAAAATATCACTCGTTAACAAGTAATATATTTTATAAAATGACTTTTCTTTGCATGCTAAAATTTTTTTTAAATATTATTGACCATTAAATTGAACCATAAAAATGTTTTTTAAATCTAACATATAAAGCTGGAAAAGTTCTTAATAAATACTCTCATTAATTCAAATGCAGAAAGCTAAATTTTAACCTTATGAGATACTACTTATTTAGACAGTGTTAGCAATAAAGGAATACTTAATAACAATATTTTTCTATTAACATGCGTTTTCAAATGAAGTGTGATACTTTCTTCTTTTAAACATTGAAATATTTTCGAAAGCAGTAAATCATTCTGAGTCGTTTACATAATTAAGAAAAAAATATTATGAAATGGATGCCATTCATTCACAAGTGAGTATACTTATATCATTTCTGTGTACGTACAATTTTATTGCAGTGCATACGATACCTTAGTCTTTCTTGGTCACTGTATTGAAAATAAATAAATAAAAATGATTGAATAATTGCACCAACATTTATTACAGTTCCTACACGTTGACAATCAGTCCAATCATAATATTATTGGAATGATTATTACAACATAAAAGAATAGTTTAATGATATTTTAATATGTTAATTTAAATTCTGCTGTATGAAATGAGTTAAACAAAAATTTTACTATAGAAAACAGATTTTGGGCGTACTTCTAGTCGCGCTGAAGTGTCGCATGCAGAATTATGACCTTCCTGCATCCATATAAAACCATACTTCTTAGCCGGGAAATCCTCCAGAACTGGACCATTGATACCGATGAACATTGCTGCACTAAGTTGTTGAATACTCATTCTGTTTCGGTCTGCTGTCAATATCCAATTCATTCCGCTGAACCCAGAGCCCAGTTTACCCATTTAAGGGCCCGTTGCTGTGATAGTAGCGGAGCCCCCCCCTCCCCCCAAGCACACCCATTTTTCTTTTTCTTTAATATGAATGTTCGTCGTTAGATAAAATTTTATAATGGTCATATTAGAATAAGATTCTCATTACCATGTAAATGAACTCTGAAACTGTTTGCAAAAAATTAATTAAAAAAATTAACAATAAAAGAATCTAACATACCAACCAAAGGAAAAGATACTGCATCGAAAACTTTAATGAATATATTTTACAGATTAAAAAAAATTAAATTGGCTTCTTCCTAGCCTTTGCCGCGCTGAAAGTTTCAATTACATCTTTAAAAATCCAGGTTGCTTGTTAAATCGTGCTCTGAGTACAGCAAAGCCAAACATTGCAGCTTATTCTGTTGCCTTTTTGTTCTTCAAAGAGATAGAATTCTCTCTAATTTGGAGTTTAACTATATCAAATTGCAAAGCCGAAAGAGCAGAGTTAAATAAATACGTAATGCAATAAACATATTTGGAAAAATTTCTTTTAACTCGTTTTTAAACATATGATCATAAATATGTATCGGTGATCAGAGCCTTATTATCACATGGGCAAATCGGGACTTTGACCATTGCCCTTGTAGAATCTTATCTACAGACTCTTCAAAATCCCTCAATAAATCTAGGTAAAAGGGCATAAGCTCTTACCTGATTCCAGCAAAGGTGGGGGGGTTCTGCACAGGCCCCGAAGTGGAAATCTCCAAATTATACCACTTTCTTAATCATTAAAATATCGGTCTTTATTTTTAACACAATCCGTTCTTGGTTAACTACAAAACATAAGCATAATTAATATATATACATGAAAATATGGTTCTATTTACACTGCACATCTAACTGCGTGTCTACAGTCTAACGAAACCCTGTGAACTACTGAGGCCAGGCAAAAAAAAGTGCCTAAAAGGG
The DNA here is from genome assembly GCA_038373885.1 of Cheiracanthium punctorium. Taxonomy (NCBI): domain Eukaryota; kingdom Metazoa; phylum Arthropoda; class Arachnida; order Araneae; family Cheiracanthiidae; genus Cheiracanthium; species Cheiracanthium punctorium. Next base: position 288,695 of record JAWZYV010012600.1, read on the forward strand.
CCCCATCTCGCCGGCGCCGACATTACGTCAAAACACTGCCGGAGTGTCTGGTGTTTTATGGTGGGATTATTCCACATCCTCCAGCCCCGAAAGACAAGGTTGTCTTTCAACTTCTGAGTTGAGTTCCAGAGGGTACAGATGTTGTACCGCTCTCTTCAGCAATGTTCCAGTGGACAGTCTCACAGTGCAAGCTCGGATGTTGCCGTCTCGTCCTGCATGAGTTTCTACCACCAGGCCACATTCCCACATCATTCTTGGTTTTTTGTAGTCATAGATCATAACAAAAGTGTCTTTGGTGATCTGTGAAGACGAGTTATTCCTAGGACATCGATGAGCAGATCTCAAGTCCATTACATATTGTAGTCTCCATTTCTGCCAAAATTTATCTAACAAGGTTGATCTGTATCGGTATCTTTTTTCCAGGTCTGACTTGGTAGAAGAAACGTCAAATATCTTTTCGGGTGGCAATGCAGTTATTCTTTTTCCAATTAGAAAATGTCCTGGACACAGTGGACTAGGCTCATCTGTTTCATTATAAACAAAGGTCAACGGTCGAGAGTTGATGATGGCCTCTACTTCAGTTAGAGTCGTTTCGAGTTCTTGATAACGTAAGCAAGCTCTCCAGAGGATCCTTTTGAGGCAAGTCTTTGTGGATTGGACTAGCCTCTCCCAGAAACCACCCCACCATGCTGCTCTCTCAACTATGTATTTCCACTGGATTCTATTTTCACTGAAGAAGTGCTGAACTTCTTGGTTCTTTATTAAGTGAAACATTTTTTGAATGTCTTTATCAGTCCTTTTGAAAGTTCTTGCATTATCTGAATACACTACTTTGCAAATTCCACGCCTTGAAATGAATCTTCTAAATGCTAATAGGAATTCTGCAGCAGATAAGTCATTAACTAGTTCAAGGTGTACTGCCCGTACGACAGAACAAGTGAACAGTGCAACATACACCTTTCTCTCATCTCTGGTATAAAGTGGTCCAAGAAAATCAACCCCACACACTTCAAATGGCAAAGCTTCTCTGACTCTGTCTGGAGGTAAAGGAGAGATCTTCTGCGAGTAAGGCTTTACTCTCAGACGCTGGCAGATGAAGCAATTTCTCAAAATTCTTTTAACTCTCTGTCTTCCTCTCAGAATCCACATTCTTTCTCTATTTTGAGTGAGAGTTTCAGCTATTCCAGCATGACCTATATGTTCGTGAGCATGTTTGATCTGCAGGTCTGAAAAATGATTCAAATCAGGCAAGATTATCGGATGAATTTCTGCAAAGGTCAAATTAGCGTTCTGAAGCCTTCCACCTATTCTAATTATCTTATCTTCATCCAAGAATGGATTAAAATTCGCAATTCGAGAGTTGCTAGGTATTGGTTTCTTCTGACTTAAAGCCTGTAACTCTTCGGGAAAGGCTTCTCCTTGAACCTGCTTAATCCAGTATTTTTCTGCCATTGTTATCTCATCAGCACTTAACGCGTCGTTTTGCTTATTGGAATTTTTCTTTGCGTTGTTAATGAATCTGAAGATCCATGCAGTTGTTCTAAGCAAACTGGATAGTCTGCTAAACCGCTTTAAGTCAATAAGATTAGTCTTCGTATCAGTCATACAATTGATTTGAAGGATGTTTATTTTCTTTGATTTCCGTTTCTCTGATTCGGCTTCTTCAGACCAATTTGATGAATCTATTTTTGGTCAAAAACTACTTTCCATTTTCAGCCACTTTGGCCCTTGAAACCATTTGTCGTTCAAAACAGATTTTGGTTTACGATCTCCTGTTTGACAGTCTGCCGGATTTTCGTGTCCTGGACAGTATGACCAAAGAGTTTTGTCAGAATTCTTTTGAATTTCTAGGACTCTATTCTGCACAAACGGCTTCCAGTCATTGGCATTACCGTGAATCCAATGAAGAACCACTTTGGAATCCGTCCAAAAATAAAAGGTTGAAGTCTTATATTTAGTCAAATGCTTCGATAGATATACTGCAAGTCTAGCTCCAACGATAGCACCCATAAGCTCCAATCTTGGCAAGGATAGTTTTTTCAGGGGCGCAACACGTATCTTAGCAATAACAAATCTCGTTAGTATTTCTTGCTTCTGTGTCTGATATCTTGCATAAATTACAGCGCCGAAAGAGTTTCTCACACTGATGCATTCAACAAAGCAATGAAATTGAACGTCATTCATTTCGTCTTCACTGTTTTTCCCAAAATAATGCCTAGGTATTTTCAAGTCTTGAATTTTCTCAAGTTGTGAACACCAATTCTCCCATCTAATTCTCAGTTCTTCCGGAAGTTTATCATCCCATCCTAATCCACTTTTCCACATTTCTTGCATAATTATTCTGGCATTAATTGTAAATGGATTGAGAAGTCCAATGGGATCAAAAAATCTTCCTATAATTTGCAGAGCTTCTCTCTTAGTTACAGAATATTTCTTCGGTTCAATTTGCTTCAATAACTCCTTCATTTCGATACTGATTGTATCTTCTTGCACATTCCACTTATACCCCAAAACTTTACAATTTTCAGTGCTCGGAATTTTCTTCATCATCGAAATGTTATTGCAGTGCACGAGAATTCGACTTCCATTTACGCATATTGAAACTTGCTTCTTTTAAAACATGCTTTACTCCCTTATAGATTTCTAAGCCTTGTTCCACTTTATCAGCTCCACTGATGAGGTCATCTACGTATAGACAGTTATTTAATATTTCAAATACTTCAGGATATTTCTCTTTATATTTATTTATATGATATTTGATGGTAGCTGATAATAAAAACGGACTTGGTTTTGCACCGAACAATACTCTTTTCATACGTAGTACTCTGGGATTTAGTTTGTCTGATTCATGAGAGTCATCAATCCACAAAAATCTTACGGCGTCTCTGTCAGACGGAGCAATGCCAATTTGAAGAAATGCACTCTCAATGTCCGCTACAAATGCTATTTTATGCTATCTAAAGTTTAGTAAAATGCTGAGCAAATCTGGGTTCAAATGAGGACCTTGATGTAAGCAATCATTCAATGACAAGGAACGATTAGAATGAGACGATGCGTCAAATACCACACGCAATTTAGTGGTAGTTTTATCTTCTCGTATAACCGCTTGGTGTGGCATATAATACGATATAGATGTAGGTTCATCGTTTACAGCCTCTGCTATTCCCTTGTCCAGATAATCTTCAATTACGGCCTTATATTTTTCATAAAGTTCAAGAGACCTGTCACATTTTCGGGCTAACCCTTTTAATCTTAACATAGCTACTTCATAGTTATCTTTCAAGTCATTGAACTTATGGCCATGGTAAGCGAATCTCGTACCGACTATCATAAAATTTAACAGAATTCTTGAAATCCTCAAACACCTCACTTTCTACGTCGCTTTGCTCCTTTTCTTGTTTAATACCTAATGAGTCTAATTCCCAGAAATTTTTCAATAAATCCTTTAGTTCCTGATCCGCTTCTGAAAGATTTTGCCCTACTGCTGCTTTCATAACATTAATAGAATTTAACTGCACGGTAACGTCTGTTGATACACTCGTGCCATTGACAGTCCACCCTAGCATTGTTTCTGACGCAACAAGTGAATTTGACACTCTACATATTTTCCCAGATACCATTTTCCAATAAAAATCGCTTCCAATTAAAAGAGACAACTGATAATAATATGGATCATTACCATATGTTCTATCCGCGAGCTGCAATTTATTTTCATCAAAATAACGTCTTATTTCCAGTGCGGGAACCCCAATTAGAGCCTCACTTATTTTCGGCGTCTCCAGCACTTCGATAGAAGTGCTTTGGCAGCTTATCAGTAGATTTCGCAAAACAACGTTGTATCGTTTGCGCTTTTCACTCACAGCTTCTGTGGAGCCAAAGGAGTGAATTGTGATGTTTTCTTCCCCCACGGATTCCAGTTTTAATTTCTCCGCAATGCTACCTAGTATAAATGAGCGTTGTGACCCAAGGTCAAATAGTACTCTAGTCCGTAATCTATTGCCCTTTCCAAGTGCTAATGCAGTTGCGGTTTGTAAATAAATTTCCCTTCCCTCATTTTTGTTTTGAATAGACGATACTACAGTTTCGGAGTTAGAATTATGCTCTTTTTTCTCGCTGGTCTCGCAGATCGCCGTATTATGCTTTCGGGTACATAATTTACACCTACCTTTAAATTTACATTTTTTAACCAAATGGAATTTCAAACAATTCCAACACCTGCCTTCTTTCTTTAAAATATTCTTCCTTTCATTAACAGGTTTCGGACATTTTTCTATTTCATGATTCCCTTTACAAAATACGCAATAATTTTGACTATCGATACTAGCATTCAATAAAGCAGCAGTAGGTACCTTATATTTCTCTTTAAAACCCCTTTTAAATGAATTGTCTCTATCATCTTGTTCTTTTCCCTTAACAAATGCTTTGCTGCTATAACCTATGCTTTCTTCAGATTCCTTTCTTCGAAATGACAGAGTTCTTTCTCTCGTTACCACTTCCGTTTTTAAATACTCTAACAATTTACCAACATCCCATGATTCAGTTTCATCCTTATAATCCCTATTGTAATTTAACATTATATGATCAGGAATCAATTTAGTTAATATAGGAAACAATAAGTTGCCATACGTGTTCAATTCAATACCCAAAGACTTTAAACTGCGTATTTGTATTTCGCACGTGTCATACAACTGACGTAGATCCTTAAGATTCGAAGAATTTCGAACTGGTGATAAATTTAAGAGCTTGTTTATGTGCGCTCGAATCAAAAGCTCTTTTCTTCCAAACCTGTCTTCTAAAATTTTAACGGCAGTATCGTAATTGTCTTCAGAAATCGAAAGTCCTTGTATTGCAATCTGAGCCGAATCTTTAAGAAAACTCTTTAAATAGGTGAATTTATCGACTTTGTTCAAGCTTTCGTTTACATGAATAGCGGACTTAAATTGACACCAAAATTCTTGCCAGTTTTCAAAATTACCATCAAATTTCTCAATGTTTATTTTTGGCAATTTAATACGAATTTTATTTTCCGATATAACAACGGGCGTAGCTGAGTTCGATAATGCTGATAAATTCGATTCTTCGTGACTTAAATTTTCCCGTTCAATTTTCCTGTCTGGTTTTAGCAAATCTCTTATGCAACAATTTAATTTTGCTTTAATCGATATTAAATTTTCCCTATATTCTTGATTAGTCTCAACTTCTTCTTCTAATTTCTTTAAATCTGTTATTTCGTTTTCTATTTTTTCATCGAGTTCAAAAAGTTTCGTTTCTTTATCAATTAACAGTGCCTTTTGTTCTTCTAACCAATTTAAAGTAACAGTTGAGGTCTCATTATTCAACGTGTTGTTTATTTTGTTAACCAATTTCGTAATAGAACTTTTCGTTCCCGTTCGTTTAGTTTTTAACTGTTCCAGAACATTGACCGACATTTTCCTACTTTAGGTATTCAATTAAATATAAATCAAATATATTTTCCAAATCGAGGCCCCACGTTGGGCGCCACTTGTAGAATCTTATCTACAGACTCTTCAAAATCCCTCAATAAATCTAGGTAAAAGGGCATAAGCTCTTACCTGATTCCAGCAAAGGTGGGGGGGTTCTGCACAGGCCCCGAAGTGGAAATCTCCAAATCATACCACTTTCTTAATCATTAAAATATCGGTCTTTATTATTAACACAATCCGTTCTTGGTTAACTACAAAACATAAGCATAATTAATATATATACATGAAAATATGGTTCTATTTACACTGCACATCTAACTGCGTGTCTACAGTCTAACGAAACCCTGTGAACTACTGAGGCCAGGCAAAAAAAAGTGCCTAAAAGGGCCCCATCTCGCCGGCGCCGACATTACGTCAAAACACTGCCGGAGTGTCTGGTGTTTTATGGTGGGATTATTCCACAGCCCTCAATATCAAATGCTGTTCTGAAATAGTCTTTTTTCTATCAAAATTTTATGAAAAATAAAACAAATTTTATAGCTCAGGGCCCCTGTTGGTCATAATCAGGCTCTGCCGGTGATTTTTTTTCTAAGCTACAGCTTAACAAATATTGTGAAAATTGAATGACTTCAGATTTTGTGGCTTCAAAATCTACTTTTCCATAAAATTCAAGAAAATTATTGACTGATTCTTCATTTATTTGTTCGAGATCTAATTTAGTAATGAAATTGAAAATGCTGCGAACTGAGTTATAAGCATCAATTCGTTTATCCTTTCTGAATTTAATCTATCGACTATCACGAATAAAGTTTCAACTTCAAGTTTTTCAAATCCTTGAAGAGTTACATGGCTAGTTGTTTTGAATTTGAGAGTACCATTGGTAAATTGTTTTCTTCTCAGTCTTTTCCCGTGATCCTTAGGTTATACATGTGGAGATAGCAATTGAGATCTTTCTTTTAACTCAAATTGATCTCTGAAGGATGCAATATTTGCATTCCACCCTTTCAACAAGTTAACAGCTGTAAATAAATTCAAGACCTGGTTTTTGAAGATAAATGCTAACTTTATTCGTAGCATTTAAAATGTTAGGCGTCTCTGTTGCACATTGTCTGTCAATGCAATGGAAGGTGAAAGAAGATTTATGCTGTTTGAAACTAGTGTTTATTTACTCCAATTTCTAGTATGTCTAGTTGTTCATGAGAATCTATGTCTTTTTTCTTTGCGTATAGTCTGTTTATTCAGGCAATAATTTTGTCTATTTTGTCTCAATAGATTTTGAATTTTTTTCAGAGAATATGTTTAACAAAGATACTCTACCTTCAATCGTAAAAAGCCATCATTTGATTGTAAAATTTGCAATCAGGACGCACTAACTTTACCTTTATCTTAAATTAAAATAATTAACCCGCTCCATTTTTAGGTTGACATAAAATTTACGTTTCTTTTTTCTATTTACTGGGTTTTCTTGGCCCTATCTAGGGCCCCCCTGTTCACTGGGCCCGGGGCTGCAGCCCCCTCAGCCCCCCTCTTAACTGGGCTCTGGCTGAACCCTCGCTCTGAATCTGCCGCTGACAGGCAATTTTCTTTTCTTCGTCTTTTGAAGCAAATACAGAATTTGACATTTTTGTTTTATCACAAAGCAAATTTATTTTTTCATCACCATTGAGCGAGAATTCAATTTCATTTTCTGGCCAGTTTGTTTTGTCTAGCACTTCAGCGGCACTTATAAACTCATTTGCATCATCGAATCGGGAGTGGATATTGTCACTAAGCACTTGCAAAAATTGTTTGCGAAATCTTAGAGTTAGTTTTATCTTTTACAGATGCTTCAGGAATAGAAATATGTTTGAATGTCTAGTTTTGTCGTATTCCTTTTCTGCTCCCTCCAGGCTAACTCTTGGAAGATCTTTCTTGGCAGGCAGTGTTCTAATTACGGTCTTCAGCTCCGTGTTTGCATTCATTGCATTTGCATCTCTTGATTGCAAGTATAGAGATAGTTGTTTCAAGACACCTGAAACATCTCTAATTAAACATAATTCCATCACGAAAAACCATCCAGCCATTTTTCTGAGCATACCCTGAAACTTAGCTCTATCTTTCGAAGAACGGGTAGTATCTTCACTTTCATTCTGTAAAAAATTTACGAGTGCCTCATAAGATGCAAATGCTGAGTTAACTATTGAGTATGAAGAGGAAATCCAACTAATATCGAAGATTTTTCCTATTTTCAGAAATTGACCGTATAGACTAACTGTTACTACTTTAGTTTCACGCTGGGTTTTTAGGCTTAAAGAAAACAGGGAATACAGTTATTTTATAAATGACTTGAAATGTAATGGAACTGACTCTTTATCAATAACATCATGAACTGCTCATTTTAGTTTATGGTTGAGACAATGGATAACAATCAAATTTGGTAAAGTCATTCTTTAAAGAGTTGACTTTAAAAGGTTACTCCTTTTTATGCATCCTGAAGATTTGATGCACCATCAGATGCAAAACCAATTAACTGTTTTTTTTTAAATACTTTTGGTGATCTTGTGATCAGCCAAACATTTGATTAGACTTTTATTGATTTTACAGGGATGAAAATTCTATTATGCCAAGGAAATAATTGCATATATCTTCTTTAACTTGTGTTCTGATATGCACAATCAAGCATGATTTGTTTGAAATCGTAGTGCTTTCATCTACAACTAGGCTGAAAAGATTTTTTGACTGAATAATGTGATTTTACAAGAGTATTGACAATTGTTTAGCAATGAATTATATTATTTTGGCACAGGAATGATCCGAGTGAAGCATTTTACCCGTATCAATCCCATTTAATTATTGCAGCACGCATAAGTCTTTAAATAATTTAAATGTTTCATCTTTTTTATATAGAAGGTACATACAGTTATGAATATTTTACTCGTAACTTCAAGTTTTGCACTTTTCTCCTCCCAGGTCTTATTTGCTGCATCCACTAAGCGCTTTAAAGTCTCATGCTTTTGCTTAGCCAGGAACTGTCCACCCTGAACATGATAATTACTTTTTGCATGTTGAGAAGTTGAGATATTTTGTCATGCAGTTATTTCAAGATTTAGCCTGCACGCCTTGAATAAATGCATTTTCAAAATGTACTGTCTTATCTTTATGAAGACCCAGGAATTGAACTTCACTACAGGCATAAAAAAATGTTGTTACTTTTATTGATATTTAACAACGGTCGAAGTTGCTTTCATTTTTCACAGAGTTGCATTTATGCAACCGGAAATGTCTTTATAAACTAAACAACTTTGTTTTAACTCGCTGTGTTTTGCCTTTAGGCTCACTGTTTGAATGCTGACTTGTTCAGATGATTTGCTTGCATTATCTCCGAACTCTGGTTCGGAACTGGGTGCTAGACTGACATTGTCAATTTTTGGTAATTTATTAAAAAATTTCGATAGCTTGAGCTGCCGCTTCATTCTTTCCGACTGCAGTAAAATAAATTAAACTATGGACATTTTGACAGATATTTCAAAAACATTCTAAAAGTGTACATATCAAAAATACTATTTAAACCATTAACTGTGATAAATTGTTCAAGTTAATTTTGAACGTGCAAACATACTTACTTTTGGTTAGTGCTTACACTTGAAAATAAAATATCCCCAAAAGTATAAAACTCAAACGAAAGATTCACAGTCTGTGCATGAAAACATAAATATTGAGAGTTTTAAATGATAGATATTATACAAAGAATTGCAACATCAATTATCTATCTCTATTATAAAAGGCAAGATAATTTTACAGTGGTTCAAATTAGTCGATTTGTATTAATGGAGATAAATGATTTCCTGTAACTACTGTTTCGGACAAAAGAGATTTTGAACGAACAAAGAGTGTTTCAATATAAATGTTTCGAAAAATACCTCGTAATTTTAAATATTGAAATTTATTAAAACTTTGCCATTGATGAACTATATATACGGATTTTAGCCTCCTTTTCTAAAGTGTTTTAGAATATTTTTAATATATTAATGACTATGTCAATTTATCTCTCACCCACTTTATTGAAAATTGCATGAAAAATGTGCCCCAAAAATTCGACTTAATTTTACATATATTTAAATACAATTAATTCGCAACAGCTTTAATCTATTGTTACAATATTTCGTAAGCTGTAGAATATGCAACACATGTATTTTTCTATAAATAGGTTACACTCATAAAAATTTCATTTCAACATAGGGTTACTAGGCGAAATACACGAAAGATGAGCGATAAAATGACATAGTCAATTAATATCGCTTTAATATGGCAATAATGAAACTAAAAAATTAGGGGGGTTGAGGAGATCTCCCCTGACGAGGCTCGAACAGCCGAGTTTTATATATGTTTATGTATATACAAAGGGCATTCCTTAAAAACTGAGAGTAAAATCATAAAAAATCAAGAAATGTATTTACAGCAAAAAATACATCATTCTTTTTCAAAATACTTTCCGTCAGATGATATGTAACGGTCCCATCGTTCAACCCACTTTTCAAAACAAGTAGAGAAGCCCTTTTCTGGAAGCTGCTTCAAAGAAACCTCCGCTGCTGAAATAACTTCAGAATCTGTGTTAAATTTTCTGCCACGGAGCTTCTCCTTCAACGTCGGGAACAGCCAGAAATCGCATGGTGCAAGATCTGGACTGTAAGGTCTGGACAGGGCCGATCCCACGGGGGGGTGTGGGGGGTGAGACACCCCCCACTTAAAATGCAGTCGGCAAAATTGCTATTCCAAACTTCTCATTTTAGTATTCAAAAGAGTTTTTAATCGGCACTTTTCCTAACTTTTGTCCCTTTGACGTCCTAGTTTTTCCAATGCATACCAAACCGAGTGAGAAATTCCTTTCTCATTCGCATCAGTCAAAAGAAAGAAGTGGGAATGTATAAAGAGCGCTCGGCACTGGGTGGCCAGATACACAGAAGGAGGAGTCGGAAAATCAGCTCTCTGCAATTGACACCACATACATCCCATAGCACCTGTCTCGGCATTTTTCCCTATGCAAATAGTCATCTCACATGTCCATAGTAATCTAATTAAGAATCTTCTGTGCACATCTCTATGGGAGAAATACTGAGGATGAGAACGAGAATGTTCTGTCCCGCAGTGGTCGGGGCGCTAAACTCAGTTCCAATAAGAACACGGCAAGGGAAGCAGCATCCAGCTTGGCCAGTGCTTGGGAGGGTCAACCTCCTCTCGGCTCGACTGCTGTTGGAGCGTGTACGCTAATGGGAGCTGGTGCACATAAAATCCGTCGTGGCTTCAATGTCCTCCGAGTTGTTAAACGATACCTCTGGGGGTGCCGATTTCAGGGGGTGGATCCCTCCTCTGAAATTGGTTCAAAATTAGAGGACTCCGAGCTGAGTCGGACTTCCTCCGACTGGGGCTCATTAAAATGGAAGACTCCCCCTTCCGCCCATCGCCTGCCTATATGGGGGATCTGGCACCGCCCCGCGGTTGCCAGAAGGCATTAGCAACAACAACAACGGAAATGTTCCAGTCTTATATATTGCCCTGAGACAAATTAAGAAATACCATTCTGTAAGAAGTAAAAATATCGCAAGAAGGCCGCAACTGGCCTGAGGCTGTCACCACCCTCTGGTCCAGCGTGGTCTTTTCTGGGAAATAGATGTATTTTCTTTGCTTCTTTGAAATGCATGGGAAAAAGAAATTCACTTTGAACAGTAGCCCCCTATTCCGGTTAGCTAGACAGCAACCGAGCCAAAGTCAAACATATACTTGGAGCCTTGGCATACCTTGGAATCTAAGCATACTTTGATTAGAAGAAAACCATATTTAGCTTTTAAGATATTATTAATACATCAATTTGGTAAAAATAAATAAATAAAAAAATCTCTAGCATTTAGTAAAATGATGTAAAAGTTTGCTTCAGTGTGCATTTAAGACAAGTTTGAAACCAGTTGTACACAAAAACATGAAACATATAGTAGTTGTAAACAAAAGAAAATGACAAAAAGTGCAGTGCACAAAATGTGATATGTAGTTGCTTTGATAATGACTAAAAGAAGAACGCAAAATAACTGTCATAATGAAAAGAGAATTTCCATACAAACTGTTGGAGCTCCGTCAAATCCAAGAAAAAGGTCATCGCCGATTAGATTATATTTGTACTATTTTATTATAATTTACTTTCATATCATTCATATAGAAACAACCCCAATTTTGTAATTTAATTTGATTTTAGAAAAATAATAGGCCAGTTATAAGAGATAAAATGCAAGCGTATAGATCAAAGGCCCGTTAAAATAGGAAGACATGGCATAGCAAATAGTGGGGAGTCGCGACCTTAGGAGCTTCGAAATCAATATGCTTAATTTTCCATTTTCTCTTAAATTACAGGGAAAATTAACTTTTCGAGCTAGAATTACTTTCCTTATTCCATTTTTTCCCCTTTAAGCCTCACATTCTTTTTAAGCCTTTATTTTTTAACGCTTTCCAAAGAACTTGAAATGTTTATGCTTTCAGTTTGTCTGCCCGTGCTCTAACTGCCGCATATATCCATCGATCGAATTTTTATGTGATAATGAAAATTACCGTACCATGTACCCTATTGAAAAGGATGTAGATACCATTTATAGTTCTTTTACAGGAACACACAAAATAATTCCAATGCTTTGCAGCCTATGGTCAGAGAATTTTTAGAGTACATTTTAGAAACGTTCATCCACTTCAAGCAAAATGAAATTGGTATTTATTATTGAGGTTTATGAGGGCATTCTATCCATCGGCATGGGTGGACGTAGCGTTGATACCTATGCAGGGCTAACAAAATAACACTCATAGATTAGGCTTTAAGAGCAGTAGTTAAAACAATATTTTAGTTTCTTGTTTGCTTTAACCTGTTCACTACCGTCGTTGCTAAGATACAATGGCAGAAAATTCTCCCTCCTGTATAAATCGTTGCTTTCCGGCATGGGTCTTTGAATGCCCTGGCATGGCCCAGCCATGCGCTTGTGCAAGGCTGTGGCCAGAGCAGAAACATTCTAAGACTCATGCCGGAAAGCAACGACGGACGCAGAAAGGAGGAATCTCTGCCATCGCGTCGTTAACAACGCCGGGAGCAAACAGTTAATTGTTCGTCGTGCAATAGTATTCCAGCCAACATCTAGCTAAGAAAATCCAGTATATTTATGTGGTATCATAATCTTAAAGTCATAATTACTTATCTAAGTCACAAAACATTCTTCGAAATTTTTTCACACATTAAATTTCGCCATTTATTCTATGTATCATTTTTTAAAAAATAAAATTTGACATAACACGACACAGTTATGGTTTTTAAAGTGAAAAGCTTTTTATGACAGCTTATGTTTGAAATTTTAATCACACATAAGGTCGAGATATTAAAAATAGAATTTGTAAAAGAGCTCAGAAATAGAATTCTTTTAACATAAAATGAATAAAACGTCAATGTTTCTTTACATTCACAAGTTTTTCTCAAATGTTCGAAATTTTACAAAATCTAAGACTAAAAGAAGTAGTAAAATTTTGGAACTTTGAACTCAAAAAATGTTACAATTAAACGATTTGCCATCGAATTCTGAAAACTTCAAGAATCGCTCACAAATGTGTTATAAATATAAGCACAAACCTTTATTATTGGACCAAAATACCATGGTATATTTGTCTATATTGAATGAATAGACCCAGAGAGCGGTAATCTTTCAGAATTGGTGGAGAAATAAATGTATCGATTATTAAAGCTTCAAAATGTTAGAAAACCAGGAGATTTAATGTAAAATCAGGAGACCAGGAGAAACCATCAAAATCTAGTACTCTCCTGAAAAATCCAGTAGAATTGGCAGGCATACAATAGTATATACGCAAATAAGACAGTGTTGAAAGTATAAACAGTGCTCTCTGTATGGCTTCCTTTCCTTTTTTTAAGTTAATGTAAAGACTCCATTCAGGGTACCCCCAAACTCATTTTCGCCAACCCAAACTATGGCCTGATAGTTTTGTCGCATACGGATAAGCAAATATTTTCTTCAGTCCGGAGATAGTATTTTATGACTCAATTAAAAGTTATGAATATTTTATGAAAATTTAATTACTTGTGACAGAGTCAGGAATGTAACCATTCCTCCTCAACAAAAATGTAGAGTTTTGTTGACAAAGTGATAATAATCTAGCCTTTTTGTAGAAAATTCCGCCTTTTGCGCACTCCCCTCTGCAATTTATTAATGTAAAAACCAGACTGATCATTAATGCGTAAATAATGTGAATCCTCTGAAAGTCGAACGTTAGCGGCTCCCTCTGTACAACTTACAGAGGTATTTATGCTGTTTGTATGTTATGGGTACGTTCTGTTCGTCGGAAAACTGTCTAATATAGGAAGGTGATCAACTTGGAAACTGAATCGGCAAATTTGTTTATTCAGTCGGCAATTTACTTCTCTTCACCCCCCCCCCCCAAGATTTTCTTCTGGGATCGGCCCTGGGTCTGGAGCTGTTCAAAGATAGGAGGGCTGTAGGAGCTATTCAAAGGTTGGAAGTAATCTGGAGCTGTTTTGCCCAAACAATAGAAAAATTTTATGGCTCAACGCAATTCGTTTTTTAACTCCGAATCACTCATCTCCATTTCTGTAGGGCAAATAAAACAGTTCTTTAAACCAGGGATCCGTAACTTAACGTAACAAAATTGTAACGTTATTCGGCCTTGTAACAAAATAATTCGTTATACAATTTTTATATGTACAAATAACTGCTTGATTTACGTTATGTATTAGGTTACATTTTGTATTTTATTATCGTACCGTAACAAATCTACAGAACGCAAATGAATACGTTATTGCAATAACGTTATTCAGAATAACGTTATTCAAGGGTATACTTATTATAACGTTATTCCGTTTTGTGTTATACTCAGAAACTGAACAAAAAGTAACAGAATGCATTCGGTTACTCATGCTAACGCTTAGTTTATAACGTTAAACTCACCTAACTATTTAATAACGATACAGTATCAATTAGTTATAGAATATAGCATTTCGCTGAATAACGTTTTAAATACGGTATGAGACCATAACGTTAAAGGAACAGAACGATATTTTCATACCGTTATAGCTACATAACTATATGCAATAATATTGGAACATTTCGTTACAAATTGTAACATATTGGTGTTAATACATATTGGTGTACCGTATATTTAAATACGGTATAAGATCTAACGGTTCAAATAACTTAAAGATTTCTGATCCGAATCAACGGCTTTTCGGACTGAGAGGAGGGTGTAAGATAAGTTTTGCGTGAGAGCCACCCTTACTTATGTTTTGTATGTAGCACACACACGGACATAGGGACTGTCCAGGAGCAAGGGCTTTGGAAGCATAGGCCAAGGGGATCATTTGCCTCCCCCCCTAGATTATTATATGCCGTTTTTTCTCTGCTTTTTAGTTTTTTTCCAATACGATAACCATATGTTGAAACAATCTTTGTCCTCCCCCCACCCCTGCATCGGAAAGTTTTGTGCCGACGCCCATGTCCAGGAGTCGCGAGTCAGACAGTATGATAGGGGTATATTGAATAATATAAGGGTATATAAAGGGGTACATACAAAGCCATTGCTAAGGCTTTATTTAAGGAGGGGAGATAAACTGCCAAGTCAAATATCGGTTTCTACCAACTTATTAATTTTTTTATCAACTATATTACCAACTTTTAATTTTGCCAACTGGGTTTGTGTAATTTTGTTAAGCGTATCAGAAATGAATTATGGTTTTCGTTATTTTATTTATTTATTTATTTTTACCAAGTTTGCCAATTAGGAGTCTAATTTTGCCAAGTTTAACAGAATTTTGGGAGTATTAGAGGGTAGACTCCCCCTACCTCACCCTTTAGCAAGGGCCCTGTGTACGTGATCTTGAAGAAAAACCTTTTTTTCTAATAGTGGGTGCATGAGCTAAATTACTTGAACTTCTAAAGCCGAGATTCCAAAAGGAGTCAATTAAGTTTTCAATGGGTCTATATTATTCCAGGGACATATTGGGGATCGAAAATAACTTTTCGTACTTTTAACAGATTTCTTCTTCTATTTCTGCTTACTTTTTAAATAAAAAATTTCAACATCTCTGGCGCACAGTCAGCTGGGACATGCCACCTTTTTACGATTGTAAAAACTGTTTTGGATGAAGTGGAAAGTCTCAGCGTTTTGGCTTATCCCGCGGTTGTCAGTCTGACTCTGGAGTTTTGGATATTGAAGAGAAATCGTTTTTTATTATCTGGGTTATTTAATCGTCTAAGCCGAGATTTCAGAGGGTGTCAATGAAAGTTTTAAATGGGCAGAGGTTTCAGGGACGTTTTGAAGGGTGAAGATTATTTTTTTGTGTTTCAACTGTTTCTTGTTTTCTTTTTCTTTTTTAAATGAAAAAAATTAATTTGTTGGTCTATTAATAAAATGAAATTAAGGAAGTCGAAATTAGAGGCGTAGCAATGGATATATATCCCCCTCGACGCCGAAATTTTTAGATCAGTTACCATGAGCTTTTAGATTTTTATGTCTTGCAGAAATTACATTTATTTATTCCCGACACTAATGCATATTTTTACCCCGAATAAATTACCCTCTACATTTCTGGTCAAGGTAGTGAAAAGCTTGGAAATCTGAAGAGAATTTCGACAACATTAATACATTTTAAGAGACATACTGGTTTACGTGTTTAATACCAAAAGTGATATCGTTCTTTTACAATTGCCGACATGAGCCGATCATTCTCGTTACAATTTTTTTCGGAAGGGGGGGGGATTGGTAATATGAAGTGCTCGAAAATGATACAGCTTGTTCATTAGAAATATGAGTGTCTCACGTTTGAGTACCTCATGCGTGCTTAATCATGTGTACTATGATTCACGTTAACCACAACAGGGCAATAATGTACTAGTGACAGTTCTGGATCCGCGAGTAAAGCTTCAATGAACAAAAGTGAGAAAATTGAGAGTCAAAATAATTTTATTTATGCTCAGTCAGTACATATAAGTATTACACGACGCTATTTTCTATTTAAATGTTAACAGTAATGTGTAAGGTATGTATGACAGACATTCACTGTTTAGTACAAGGACTAGTTTCTTCATGCTTCGAATCCTCACACTCACTCGTTGTTAGAACTACAGTACGATTAAAATCAAGCATGTTTTTCAGCGTCGACATAATTTGTCTTACATGCCTTGTCACGGCGAGGCACTTTTCAGATGTGATTGCCAGATAAAGCGAAGGGGAAGGGGAGAAAAAATGTTGAAAGTCGCACAAGTTTTGCAATTTTTGATAATTGATCGCCAAGTTTGGTGTCAAAAATACGTCTTCAAAACCAAACCAAGCTCTGTGATATCTTCCAAATTTGGCTAGAAACTGGCAAACGCGACAGATTATTACAAAGGAAAAGTATAGTTAGAATATGCCTGGCGAAAATTGTAAAACAGTTTTAGAAGGCGATTTTAATATAGATCTCAATTCCGAAGATGTGTTTTATGGAACAGGAAGACAAATATGGTACACTCATAGATTACGATACACTTTCCAAATGGTATTTATAAAGGTGAAGTATAGTTAGAATATGCCTGAGAAAGATTCTTAAACAGTTTTGGTAGGCAATTTTAATATAGATTTCAATTTTGAAGAAGAGTTTGTGAGCAAGAAAGACAAACACGGCACACTCATGAATTATGATGCACATTCCAAACAGTATTTAAAATGCTGAAGTATAGTTGGAATATGCTTGTAAAACAGTTTTAGTAGGTGATTTAATGATAGATTTAGAATCCAAAGATGTGTTTTATGGAGCAAGGAAAAAAAATACAGCACAATGAATAATGATACACTTTTCAACTTAATGAAATAAGGAAGAAAACTAGGGAAGAAGCATAGACTATGATATGCTTTTAATACATAGCACTCAAGTGCGTATTTAAAATCTGTGTTTCAGATTTTAAATACTCACTGTGTTCTTAAGTGTTTCAGATTTTAACTTAAAAAAAAAAATAATACAGCCAACTAGGAAAAATTCAAGCTTGTAATAGTCCTGCATTTACTTTGAACAAATAACTACATCTTACATTTTAGCAATTTGTTGCTACGGCCAGGCAAGTAAGGCTAAATAGTAATTAAAAGGAACATTCAGATAAAAAATACGATTTTCGCCAGTTCTACAGGAACATTTTGACTGACAGTGACTTGACTTTGATTCACGGGGATTATGTAACTCACACGACATCACAAAAATTTGTCAACCCAGATGTCTTCTGACTTAAAACTCGGGGCGCAAAAAAGGAAAGTTGTTAAGAGCTGTAAAAAAGAATTCGTTTACATTATGGTCTATGGATAGAAATTCTTGAAAGTGCGCTATTGCATCGGCAGAAAACCGTCCGAAACTGTGGATCGTTAGATCGACAGCCGCGCAGTATGTCCGAACGCGGTACCTTCACACTTTGGCTATCGACCTTACTCATTGTCATAACACTAGTGTCTAAACGGCGCATTCTATTGAGCTCAAATTGAGCTTGTATGTTATAGGTCACGGTCGCATGACCTGCGTAGATTTTGGTGTGTGTAGTGCTTATAATTTGTTCACAGGATTGCAAAAGTAATTCTTATGCATTTCGGCCTACGAATGCAAATCAATTAAAACGTACTAGTGTTTAAATGGTACATTCGAATAAGTTTAAAAAGGGTATGTATATTATAGATCGCCGTCACACAACCTGCTGTGACGGCGATCACTTGTTATCACTATGTTATAAAGATGCTTATTACACCGCCACTGGGTGTAATAAGCATCTTTATAACATAGTGAACTTTCTTGTATTACTTCAGTTTTAAAGTATTTCAAAGACTGAGATAACCATTCCCCTCTTCTTTGAAATGCAAGAAATTCCCTTAAAAGTGCTCCTATGAGAACCCATGAATGACGACACGATCCATAGATTGAATACTATTGATTTATACGAAAGTTAATGCAAGTCATGGAACGGACTTCACGCTAGATATACACTTACAGAATTTAGAGTTATTTTTAGGTTAAAAATGCAAAATAAAATACCAGGGACCAAATAGCTGCCTGGTTTGTCGTTGCATTAGTGAGGTGCTTCGTATATGTATTATATTTCTAAAGATAGGTTTATGTTTTTCAATTCTGACAAAAAAGATTGTACGGAAATCTATTTGGGCGGTCTATAAAAAGTCCTTTTCGTTTGCACATCACACCGTTGTAAAATCACAAAATAAAAATATCATTATGTTCAAAATAATTATACAAAATAAACGTCTCCTTTTAAAATAAAAAATACGGTGAAGGGGATGGCATACCGCCTCAAATACAGCACTTCTATTCTGATTGAAAAGCAATTCGTATCGTAAATTTATGGACGAGAAATTTTCGTGAGAAATATCGTGTGAGACAATTCTCTGTCTCGTCTAGCGTCTCGCCTTGCTAAATATTTCCTTTCTCGTCTCGCGTCTTACCTCGAAAAATTTTCTCTGTTTCGTCTCGCGTTCTAGTCTCGCACACTAAACAGGAACGCTACACGATGCGATGCATCTCGTGTCCATCCCTAGTCGCAACTCTGCCGGATTAAAAGTGGCTAGAATCACAGCGAAAAATGGATAGAAATGGCTAAAAATTATTTCGAGCTGAGAGAAAAATAAATTACTAATAAACTAATTGCAATAACAAAACAAAATTTTGATTTTGCCTCGTTTTGAACGTGTCCTTAAAGGAATAAATTGTAACATCAAGTCAAGGTGCGCTATTGTGTTCTCGACATCCAGACAGTCGTGAAGTTTTGTTTCGCTGTCGCAGAATGTCTACGCTTTTAAAAAGACGTAGACCATCGTTTATACCATCATGTTTGCGCATGCGCATCATAAAATAAATTTCAATAACATTTAATGATGCAAATGGAGAATTACAGACACGAACAAGCGGAATGGACCTATGACTAACGACGTTTAAAATGGCTAGAAATGGCAGAAATAGCTTCAAACAGGAAGAATACGGCTTAATTCCTTAAGTTCTGATATTCTGAGGTGGGTGATTGGATGGGATATTTCGGTGAAAGGTCTCGACATACAAAATGAAATGTAAGTCATGAAATCGAAGAACCTTTCTGCGCAGTTATCTTATGTCGCAAACATAGCCAGAAGTTTATCTGGAGAAGTTGTGAAAAGCAGCGGTGCACCCTGGCGCCGAATTGTAAAAAATTTTGAGGGAGCTCTAATGATTCGTTGGGACGTGGGGGGGGGCGTTAAAAAATACTACTTTATAGTTTAATAGTTTCCATTTAATCAGGGATTTTGTAATTACGTTCCAAAATGTGCATTTTTCATTATAATCATTATATTAAAAAATTCTTTTTACATTTCAGAAAATCTGCATAATTGTTTCAAGTATCCTATCTTAATTTCAAATTAAATAAGTTTAAATGGAGCTCATAAAAATGTATATAATTTAATAGACATGAAAGAAATAATGTTTTTTTTCGCTTTTTTTTTTAGATTACGTTGATTATCAACTCGGGGGATCTAGTCCGAGGGGAGTGTATTTAACATAAAATTTTAACACTCTACAACCAATAGTTTTGAGATATGCGAGTTGCATATGTACAAACGTATGTATAGACGGGAAAAACTCGTCGAAATGGACTCGTGATCGGTCGTCGATCGTAAAACGAAGACCTACAATAAACATACTGGATTTGAACTTATACGAATGCACCATTTAGACACTAGTACGCCTTAAATTATTTGTGTCTATAGACCATAATAATGTATAAGAATCCTGTTTTGAAACCCTGTTAACAAACTATAAGCTGTTCACACACCAAAATATTTGCCGGTCATGTGCCTGAGATCTACAATATACATATACTTAATTTTCGCTTAATCAAATACACCGTTTAGAACTAACGTTAAAACAATGAGTATGGTAGACAGCCAAAGTGTACTGGTCCCGCTTTGGGGCATACTTAACGTGACCATTTATTTTTTCTTTTAAAACGGGACATCTAATAATTTTCTTCCTCAAAACGGGACATCTACTTTTTTAAGAAAAAAACTTGGTTTAAACACACATATGCTATAAAAAATAGTGCAAGACGTACGTTTCGGGTGGTACTAGGGATTGTCCCTTCTTCAACTTCAAAAAGACAAGAAGTGGAGAAATGTAAACAAAAGAGCACAGAAAAAAGGAAGTTGTCATTCGGAAGGAAAAAAATTCTTAGAAAAATAAGAGTGAAAAGGGAGAATAAAAGGTAGGGGGGGGGAGAATAAGCAAAAGAGTAACATAAGTAAAAAAAAAAAAATTAAAAGAAGAAACACATGAACAATACACCCACCCCCCGCCCATCCAACGATCATAAGGTGGTGAAGAAATAGAAAGCGTGCAAGTAAGAAAGCCTTAGGATTTTCAGAAACAAGGATATCAAGAAAAGGTAAAGAATTGTTGCATTCTTCTTCAAAGGTAAACTGTATAGAAGAGACAACAGAATTAACAATAAAAAGTTAATTCTTGATTCCTATATACGAGAATGAAAGAGTAGGGAAAGCGATTTCATTCCTTGTAACTTTTAGCGTTTTATTTGCGTCTCGAGAGGGGAGGCAGGGATGTAAAGAAGGTTATTTGGATGGGCTGTTTTAAAATTACTTAGTTGCGTTGTGATACATGATAATCCAGGTTCGAATGCACTTATGTTGCAATAAAATAAAAAGACGTTAAATACTGAAAAACTATTTTATTAAACATATGCTATTGAAATATTATTATAACGGCGGTGGTGGCTCAGCGAAAATAAAAATACGTCCTATATGGACAGTGAAATAAAGGTGGAATATGATAAAAATTACGCCAGCACAGAATTACACATTGGCGAGAACAATAACTTGGCTGAGATTAATAGCGCCAATTCCAGAGCAACCCTAACAGTTAATCCAATAAAATTACAATGACGTAATCGCGAGCAAATAATTTAAGTCGTCGCAGGGGAACAACTAAATAACTTACGCCAGCAGGATGCCAAGAGAACTCAAAAAGGCCGTTGATTTTGCAAACGGACGCAATAAAATCTATTTTTAGCACACCGGTCTGGAGAGACGAAACAATTAAGAACAACAACAAAAAAAAAGAATAGTGCATACGGGAAAAGCGAAAATACAGATTTAAAGCCGAAATGACAGAAAAAGAAAACAAAAGTGATTTAGAATTCTTGAATTTGGATAGATTACATTAAAGAAAGCCAAAGTAAATGATTATTAAATTAGATATGTGATCTTCATCACAAATATACTCCCCTCAACCGGGAAAAAAATTTTGAAGAAATTTTTTTTATTAGTTACAATTAATGTCTTTAAAAATTTTTTAATTAAATGCTCTGTTTGGCTGGCATAAACAATTAAGAAAATCTTAAACATATTCAGACAAAATTATACAATTGCAAAATTACTGCTGACCACCACCTAATAAATGTTTAGAGAAGAAAAAAAAATGTCATGACACAATAAAAATAATAACTGCTAGCAATACTAAAGTAAATGTCGACAAAATAAAGAGAGCATTTAGCTCACAATACAAAGGGGCATTTTAGCTCATCCTTTTTTTTTTCTTTAAATAAGGGGCATTTCAGCACACCCTTTTCTCTTTAATTGAGCATCTCAAGCTCATGTGCACATCAAAGATATACTGCTTAAACTTGCAGTGAGTACTCAAAATTATAATTATAAACCAGCGCTGTTGAATGGTTTGCATATATATATCAATAAGGCCTTCAAATGTCAGAATTATGCATCAAAAATACTTCACTCAATTGACAAAATAAAACAATACATTCAAATTATAATATGATACTAAAAAATTTTTTTGTCTGTTTGATGGTAATTTTTCACACAGTTCTGTACCATCAGAATTGTAATAATGTTGTAAATAGTACATCACATAACAGTATCTTGACATACATATCTGTATATCATAAGAAAAATAAGCACATTCAATTGAAAAAATTATACTTGCACAAAATGACAATGAAAAAAAAAACAAAAACAAGGAAATCGAATATCAATCTGTACAATACCATCAACGAACATCAATCTAAGTTCAATTAAAAAAGATCTCAGTAAAAGGTTTAAGTGTTATAGGACACTCACATAGTTATTTATTTTAAATTTTCAAGTTAGAGATAATACTAAATGAATCATTTAATTTTATTATTAATTATTATTTTATGACTGTGTAATTATTTACTTTAGAAGTCATCATTTAATAAGTGTTAAGTTTTAAGAACATTATTGAAGAAATGATATATTGACAGACACAGCATGGAATCCAAATACACAAGTGAAAACTGCTGGACCAGCCAGGCAGTACACAAAAGCAATTATACCTCCAAGCTTGTGGGTACCACACAAACAAGGAAACAAGCATTCAACACATGCACACAGCAATATATCCGTGAATGTCAAATAAACAAGTTATTAATTATGTGGAGGTAATAGAAAAAAATTAAGTTATAAAAGAATGAAATTAGTTAACTTGCAAGTCTTGAAAATGTAGGTTTAAACTTGGTAACAAGTACGTAAAATATTAGTTATAGCTTAAAAAGAAAATTGAAGGCAATTGTGGTCATACGGTAAAATAACAAAATTAATGATTTTTTTTTGTTTGTTTGTTCAAGAAAGGAATGTTGTTGTGTCACTTACTAACACACTAATATTTTCAAAAGTGACAAAATTGGGAAAGAATAGCACACAAAAGTACAAATAAAAATACACTAAAATGCAATTACTAAAGTATACAATATACTGATACTCTGAAATTATATACCATCAAATTTCACTTATTAAAGTCTTGAGTTAATCTGATCACTACATATATATTTTATTATGAGCTTAACTAAACAAACAATATTTCACAAAATAATCACTAAGATAAGAATAAACATAATTCAAATAATAAATTAACTATAAGCACTCTGAAAATGTAAATCAATGTAATTTTTTTTTATAACTCAGTGAGTACTTGATACCTTAAAGTTGTATTAATTTATAGTAAGGTACAGAAGAGATTTAAATATCTCATAGTATAGAAAAAATTTCAAAATAAAATGTTATGTTTGTGTATGTGAACACAAAAGAGTGACAAAACATATACAATGTGTTTAAAATATTTTTGAAATGCACTACTGTACACCATAGTGAAAATGTGGGAGAAAAAATGTAACAAATATTCAAAAATTTTGTGTGTAGCAAAATGTGGAAGGACAAGCACAATGAACTCAATGAGCAGAACATCAGTGTGAACATGTTTGTGAGTGTGAACATATAAGACATAAACACAAGTGTGATGAAAAAAAAAATCAAGTATGTGAAAAGGTTGAGAGTCAGTAAGTGTAAGCAATGTAAATAAAAACAACAACATGAAAAAAGAGTGTAATTGTGGACAAACACAGACTTCAAAGATCAGTGACTATTCAAGTATGAATCTTATTTGAAGTACAACAAACAATGTATGATATTGTGTATTTATGGAAAAGAAAAAAAAAGGTAATCAAATGAATACCACTATACTCTTCCAAAGAATGCATGTATTAAACAGAGGCATATCAATGGCAGGAAAGAAAACAATAAAACAGTGTATCTAAAAAATGTAAAAAATATGTGAACAGTACAACTTATGGTAAACATGTAAAATTGTATTTAAAAGGCCAAAAATGGAGTGAAACACAAAAACATAAAGTACTCTTTAAAAAGTATTTAAAACAAAGAATGTGTAAAAAATCAGTCAACATGAGGACTGTAAATAATAGCATGTTCAAAGAAAAAAAATGTGTAAGAATATATGATAAAAATAGAAACAGTATATTGTGAGGTAAGAAAAAAAAACTGAAAGAATATGTATGTTGTGCCATGGACTTTAATATGCAAAATTGCAGTGTGTAAGAGTGAGTAAAAAGTGTGTGCCTTAGAAAGGCCTTGCCATGGACTTAATATGAAGAGTGTGAAAGACATGTAATTGAAGCTTCATGATTATAAAAAGAGTAAAGAAAAAATAACGATGTATGTGTACCTCATAGAAACTGTACAGCGAACATAGCAATGTAAAATATAGCACGAGAAAAAATTCAAACATTATAAAGATCACTAGGAGGAATATGTTAGCAAATACAAATTAAACAAATAAAAGATATATACACAAAACATATAAATAATAAGTAAAACGTATATTCATCTTAAATCAAGAAAAGTGCAAAAGCTGGTCGAGAAAAATCCGAGAAACTAGAGCACCAGCCGTAGTTCTCAAGAGAACGTAATTATTATAATCAATGCAAGTTAGAAGTATGTCAACTACGAAAATTATGGCATAATATTTTGCAAAAATGAATAAGTAATTGTAAGTAACACCATGTACTGAAATCTCAAATAACGCTACATTTACTCTATTTAATACTTAAGAAAAATGCGCATTTTATATAAAGCACTTAACTTTCATAATTTAATTTTTAATGTATACATAATAGCAATAAAGGAAATAATCATTGTTAGAAAACCCCAAAGTTATGTAGAATTATTCTATACAGTATACATAAATACACCAGTGAAACACTCGTTTTTTTTTTGTTTTTTTTTTACACATATAAAAAATTATCGTCACTAAAATATCGCTATGCTAAAAATATTGGTAAAATTAAACTATTCAGTGTTGCTCTTCAATTTTGTGACGGCTCAATAAAAAACTACTTTTACCTTTAAATAAAATGCTGATCTCTATTTAAAAAGGAAAACAAAGCTACATACTTTTTTAAAATGATTATCCATTATGTTAAATCAACGCAAACACTTCAATTTTTATGTCACATTTTATGTAGCTGACCAATGTCCAATCAAGATGTCATTCATGCGCACTGAGAAACGTTGAATATTCGCCGAAATAACAGGACAGTAGCACAGCACATGCTGCGACGAGCTAATAGTTTCATACGCACAGAGTTCAGCTTCCGTCCAAAAATCAGCCTCATACCGAATGGCGGGTAGTAAAATATCCAGTGGCATACGTTTTATACACATCTTTAGGAGACGAAACTCGATAAAGTATCGAAAAAAAAAATCCGCACAATTCACTAAAGCGATGTACTGTCGGGATTGGGGATCATTCAGGATATGAGTTATACGAAAATCCATGGTCGGCAGAAACACTCCATACCTGCAAGCGAAGATGAAGCAAAACGAATCGAGCATCAGATTACCAAAATGTTATCCAGCAGTATATCCACGAAAACGGAAGTCATGCCATGCTGAAGGAGTTGAATCGGTAGATAACGGTGAACAACGGTGGCGAGAGACGCGGGCATTTTCTAATCCACCCGAGAATGCTGTGGCAGATGTCTTTTCGCCTGAGCTTTAACTTCCGACTGTCCGAAATGATTCCATCCGAGCGCCGTTTGCTAAGCCACCACCGAAAAATGCAACACAAGTGCCTGGGTAGGCACCAATTTATGTAAAGAAGGTTATTTGGTTGGGCTGATTTTAAATTATTAAATTGCGTTGTGATACATGATAATCCAGGTACGATGCACTTATGTTGCAATAAAATAAAAAGACGTTAAATACTGAAAAACTATTTTATTAAACATATGCTATTGAAATATTATTATAACGGCGGTGGTGGCTCAGCGAAAATAAAAATACGTCCTATATGGACAGTGAAATTAAGGTGGAATGATTAAAAATTACGCC
Source organism: Cheiracanthium punctorium (assembly GCA_038373885.1). Taxonomy (NCBI): domain Eukaryota; kingdom Metazoa; phylum Arthropoda; class Arachnida; order Araneae; family Cheiracanthiidae; genus Cheiracanthium; species Cheiracanthium punctorium. Next base: position 314,893 of record JAWZYV010012600.1, read on the forward strand.
AGCACAGAATTACACATTGGCGAGAACAATAACTTGGCTGAGATTAATAGCGCAATTCCAGAGCAACCCTAACAGTTAATCCAATAAAATTACAATGACGTAATCGCGAGCAAATAATTTTAAAGTCGTCGCAGGGGAACAACTAAATAACTTACGCCAGCAGGATGCCAAGAGGAAACTCAAAAAGGCCGTTGATTTTGCAAACGGACGCAATAAAATCTATTTTTAGCACACCGGTCTGTAGAGACGAAACAATTAAGAACAAAAAGAAAAAGAATAGTGCATACGGGAAAAGCGAAAATACAGATTTAAAGCCGAAATGGCAGAAAAAGAAAACAAAAGTGATTTAGAATTCTTGAATTTGGATAGATTACATTAAAGAAAGCCAAAGTAAATGATTATTAAATTAGATATGTGATCTTCATCACAAGGGAGGTCTCTTTTTTTTTTTCTTTTTCAGACGCTGCCGTTGGATAGTTTTAGATTTTTTAGCGCCCTTTATTGAAATTGTTACCGTGGGTTGCTCTCGTTCAAAAACAGGACACTGCGGGGGGACATTTTCTAAAAACGGGACATTACGGTGTCCCGAAGCTGCGCTTGGGGACAACGGGACAAGCCACCTAAAAACGGGACTGTCCCGTTCAAAACGGGACGTATGGTCACCTTAGGCATACTGCGTGGCTGTCGATCAAAGGATGTAGAGATTCAGGCGGTTATATGTGCATGCAGATACAAAGTAAATACGTGTTAGAACCCCTTAAAAAGGTCCCCTCAAGGCTCGCCCAAGTCTCCCTCTCCCGTGGGTAGATGCCCTTCGTGTAGGCTTGCCATAACACAAAATACTGAAATACTCAATAGACGATAGCGCACTTTCAGGAACTCCCGCCCAATGTATTAAATTCTTTTTGCAGCCTTGTAAAAAACTACACATCTTGTACACGCGAAAATCAATATGGGTGGTCTATAATATATATACAAAATTTCAGCTCAATCAAATGCACTATTTAAGAGCTATCGTGTTTGCTTACGTACACAAATCCATCACCGCAAAAACAAAATAAATGAATTAATGCCCGAAAACGTGTAAATACATGAAAATCTTAAAAGTCGAATATTTTCATGATTACAATACTTTCCATATATGTTCGGAAAGTAAAAATGCGATAGACTTAAAGATGAGGATCATTGACACATGAGAGAAATGACAAAATAGTATTCCGAAAATCAGTCATCACATTTGCGTAATAGCAATATATTTTTTTTATCGTAGCAGTTTCATAGTTTTGCACCATTTTATTTTTTATTGGACCTTTAATTATAATCCTTTTGAGCAGTATGGCTAACGTAATGTATGGGTACATCCACGCGCCACTGTAGCGTACGCAGACTTCCTTCAAGGGGAGGGGGAGGGAAGACATAATTTGCATGCACATTAAGAAAGTACTATCTCCGCATTCAACATCATTTTCCCCCCTTTCTTCAAAAAAGAAATGGTATGCAAAAAAAAACAAGAAAAAACATAAAAGTAATGGATGATTGGTACATAATTGGAGTTCATGAGATCAATGATGTTACATATGATGTTACATAACACGTAAAACTGTATGTCTTTTCAAATATATTAACATTCCTGATAGCACTAGATCAGTGATTCCGGATTTCTTTCCACTATCTTGCGACAGTGCAGAGAGTAGTTTCTTTGGAAGGAGCTATGCATTAGAGTTGTGTATAAATAAACGTAATTTTCGCAAGGCATAAAAATCTAAATGCTTATGAGGTCGCATCGTGCCAAATGAATAAAACATTGAGTATGGTGGATTGCTAAAGTATTAAAATCCAGACTTCCAGGCAACTGCGTCTATCTAACGGTCTGAAGTTTTGGGCGATTTTTGCCAGATGTTACGCGAATATGCTTCGAATTTCTGAAAAAGACCTCGGCCAAGGCAACACCCCCCGCTAAGCAGATACCCGTCTTTTAAATTTGCCTCAGCAAAATACTCACATACGATATACACATACTCACATACCTGCATCGAATGCTAACACTGACTGATCTAAAAATTTCGGTGTTAGGAGGATACGTACCCCTAGCTAAGCCCTTAACTCACACTTCCTTTAAAAAAAATTTTTTTAAATAGACCTACAATTTAACCTTTCCAGGGGCGGTATTGTCAACATCGGTATGTCACTTTTTTACATTTCTTTAAAGTAAAGAAAGAACAACTACTAATTATTTTAACTTTTAAAATTATTAGGTCGGTGCATAATTATCAGGCGTTTTTCCCTTTCCCCATCGGCCAGAACAGTCCCAGCTTTCGCTCCCTTCCAGTCTGCCAAAAGTGCCTGGTCGTCAAAATCCGATGGTCGACCTCGTCCTGGCTTATCTTCCAAGCTAATGTCACCAGACTTGAAACGGGCAAACCACCCTGCATCGAATTCTGTTGTATTGTATTGTGGCGAAGCTACGCAAGGGCTATCTGCCAAAGAGAGGAGGTGCCTTGGTCGAAGGACATTTTAAAGGGTTCTAACGCGTATTCACGCTGTAACTGGGTAAAAGCGACCAAAACTCAACACTGTTAGATTGACAGCCGCAGAATAGGTCAAAACGCTGGACATTCACACTTTAAACAATTTTTTTTTAATATTGTAAAAAAGTGACATGCTGAAACTGACTGTGTCCACAAAAGGTTATCTTTTTATTAAAAAATAAAAGGTAATACAATCACAGTACGAAAAATTATCTTTGACCCCCAATACTTCAATAAAATAATCTAGCTGAAGTAGCAGCTTTAAAAAAAAATGAAAAAAATCCTCTTCAATATACATTGTCAGCGATCCAGAGTGGGGGGGGAGGGACACAGGAACACGTAAAACCTGAAAATTACAGTGTAGAATATTGACTTCGTTTTTAAATTCAAGTGAATTTAATTACCAGAAATATGAGCCAAATGTTTTGTGCCACTTCCAGAATTTTTTCTGAATCCGCCACTGTTAGTATCTACCCTGTTCATTTTAAATTAAATTCAAAATGTGCAAGTTAAAGGCTTATTTGGGAGCGCCCCTTATTGTTGGGGGCCCAGGCAATTGCCCCGAATGCCATGCTGAAAATCAGTCCTTGCATGTATCCTGTGTTTTATGTACGGAACACGAGTCCGGGTGGTGAACCCACTCAATACTTTTACCTTTCATTCACCCTCCTCTCAGTCCGAAAAGCCGATGATTCGGATCAAAATTTTTAGGTTACTCGAACGGTTAGATCTTATACCGTATTTAAATTTATTGGACCAATTTGTTATATTTTGTAACGGATTGTGTCAATATGAATGGCATTTCGTTATTGCGTTATAACGGTATGAAGATGTCGTTCTGTTCCTTTAACGTTATGGTCTCATACCGTATTTAAATTGTTATTGAACGAAAGGTTATGTTCTAACTAATTGATACTGTATCGTTATCAAATAGTTATGTGAGTTTAACGTTATAAACTAAACGGTTAACATGATTAACCGAATGCATTCTGTTACTGTTCTTAGAGTTATTATGTATAGCACAGAAAAGAATAACGTTATATTAAGTGTACGTTGAATATCGTTATTAAATATAACGTTATTCCCCAAGCACTCTTGGGTCAAGTAACCGAATACTGATTTCTCAAATCATTAACGTTATAGATTATAACGTTATTTCGTGAAGAACGATTTGAAAGTTACGGTATGAATAACGTTATTCGGCTTGTGATTAACGTTATGATTTGTAACGAATAACGAATTGGTTATAACGCACATTACGTTAAGTTACGGATCCCTGCTTTAAACAAGCACGGAACTAGGAAATTAAAGTCGTCTGCTTCGTTTAGAATTTTGTAACGTTCACTTAACAGTTTGAAAAAATCGCCTGCACTTCTATTTTTTAGTTTCGCGGTGTTGCCACTACGTAAAAAAATAACTCTTAAGTTTTTATGGAATGCCCTTTGCATATGCATTTAGCATAACACATTTTGAGATACTATCTTTCCTTAAAAAGTGAACCATCTTAATATTGGTGTTTAATAAATAATTCTGAAGTGCAAAAAGTAATTTACGCTTAGCATTAAGAAGAGATTCAACGACTTACAATGATATTTTGTTATTTTATCTATTGGTAATTTTTGTAAAAGCAAACTCTCTGAGCAGACATGGAAAAAAAAAAAGTAATCAAAATAGAGGGAGCCCAAAAAAATGAAAAAGTCAGAATTTCTTACTAAAAGGCTTGATTATTATCATTTTATTAATAAAAATACAAATTATGGGTATATTCAATGTCAAATTAAATACGTGATGAAAGGTAGCATTAATTGAAAAAATAAATAAATAAAAATGGAAATGCTGAAAACTTGATTATTGTACAGGCTTTGTATTCTATTCGGAAAGTTTGTTATTTTACTCCCTTCCATGGTGTACGTGTTTTTTTTCTCATGCATATTATACTGTAAGTAGCTATTAAGTAGCAGGTAGTATTTCTGATATATAATATTACTAAATGAAGTAATCGTCGTTGACGGGTTAAATATAAAATGTCTAATAAAAATTTTTGAAAAAAGTGAGTTTTATTTGTTTGAGTGGAATAACGGACTATCGTATAACCAATATCTTTCCGTTCGTCTCAGACGTCTTAGCACAATGCCAGAACAAAACAACATTAAAGAGAGAAAAAATAACTTTTCTTTCAAAATGACAAAATATCAAAATTTTGAAAAATTCCGAAGTTTATAGTTGAGTGACCACCTTTCAGTATATTAAATTACATTTCATTCGTTTTAGTCTTCATTATATAATGCTCGAACAAAAATTTACTCATTTTGAATAAATTCTCAAAATCTAAACAAAGTTAAAAAAAAATCGAAGCCTATATTTAAGTTTAGTGACTACCTATCAGTGTACCAACTGTCATTTCATTCTTTCAGACGTGTTTATGTGATGCGCGAACAAAGATATACACGCTTTAAATGCCGCCTAGCCACACGCTTTAAATACACTTCGCCCATCTACCATTTCCAGTGACATAACTACTGCGCCATGGTGAGGTCTCGCACTGATCTAGAGCATAAAAGGAGGCACCTTTTTCACGGTTGCAGTGTGGCACCACGTACCCTTGGGCCGCCGCTGTTTTCAGATACAGATGTTGTTTTGGAAAAGATTTCATTACTACCTCCTGATGATATCCCATCTACATTAGTGGCAGAGACCGGTTGGTTCTGATTGTGAAGCATGTTTCTTTAACATTCCCTTAGGGAGATAAATGGACGATTGTTGAAAAACTGTGCTTGTTACATATTTAATTTTACCTTTTATTTAATTGTACCTCGTATAATTCTCTATCTTCTTGGCATAACCCATTTCCATGCTTTTTTGTTATGCCAAATATATTTTCTATTTGATGTTGAAACGAATGTTTTTTTCGCTTTCTATTATTCATTCTCTGTAATCAGTTTAACTACTTTTAGCGTAACTGTTTGTTTTGCTAAAACTGGAAAGTTAAATTTTCTCTAGATAATGGTAAGCTCACCAGTAATCAGATTCATTTATTCTTATCTTCTGCTGTTTCCATATTAAAAGGGTTAAAAGTTTCAATTTTAGGCTTATCTCGTGCTAGATAAATGCGTAGTGGCTAGGCCGCCCTACTACCATCCTTTGGGCCCGGGTTCGACTCCCGGCTTTGGGCGTGGTTGTAAAATTGTCAGTTGTACTTTGCTGTAAAATATGAATTTGTACTTATGAACAACTGAGATGACAGCCATAAAAGTGCTACAGATCTCGAAAAACTGTGTCTTTCAAACTCAAACTCTACATGCTTTAAATAAATATCCAAATCTAATTAAACTTTTGAAAAAATTCGAAACCTATAGTTTAATCTGGGTGACCACCTATCACTGTACAAATTTAACTTCTTTCGTTTTTGTCATTATTACGTGATGCACGTTCAAAAATTTACATATTTTGAATAAATTTTTAAATGATCTCAAAATCTTGAAAAAATTCGACGCCTATAGTATATAGTACGATAGATACTTTTCAAATTTATTTCAGTTCATACTTCAAAATATCATAAATATTAACATGCATAAATTTTACTTTCATTAGATAAGGTTTACTATTACTAATATAGTTCATGATATACGGTTTACTAGAAGCAGAGATAAATATTGATAAAGTAGTAACATTCTCCGTGTGAAAACTCGTCAACTTTCACCGTACAATAATGAAATTTTTGAAGCTCGTGAACTAGAAATTTTGAAGTTTTTATTTATTTTTTTATTTTCCTAATTGATGCGTGTATTATTTTAAAGTTAAACAAAATTACACGCAACCTTTTTAAAAGCAATTCAAAATGTAATTTTGTTAACATTTGAAAAGGAAAAAAAAGATGTGTATTTTATTAAACTGTAATTTACTTGTTTGCATAATATTGGAATTATGCATGTATTACATGCAGGGGCGTAGCCAAGGGGGGGTTAGGGGGGTCATAACCCCCCCCCATGAGGAATTTTTTGCTATACAAAATCTATATTCTTCACTCCTTTATCACACACATGTATGCATATATGTGAGTTGCAGTAGTCGTAACCCCCCCCCATGAAAAATTTCTGGCTACGCCCCTGATTACATGTATGTATTATATTTACATGTATGGATTTAAATTATTAGATTAAAACAATTTAAATTTCTTTTTGAAAAATTCCGTCATACAACTTTTTTTAAATGTAATTTGCGGCTTCATAATGGCCAGACTGTTTATCTACATATATAAAAGAGGAAAGTCTGTTTGTTCGCTATACGCGTCCAGACATTTCGACGGATCTGAACAAATTTGGACAAAAATCTGAACAAATTATCTGAAGCTCGTGAATTAGAAATTTTGAAGTTTTTATTTATTTTTTTATTTTCCTAATTGTTGCGTGTATTATTTTAAAGTTAAACAAAATTACACGCAACCTTTTTAAAAGAAATTCAAAATGTAATTTTGTTAACATTTGAAAAAGGAAAAAAAAGACTTGTATTTTATTAAACTGTAATTTACTTGTTTGCATAATATTGGAATTATGCATGTATTACATGTATGTATTATATATACATGTATGGATTTAAATTATTAGATTAAAACAATTTAAATTTCTTTTTGAAAAATTCCGTCATACAACTTCTTTTAAATGTAATTTGCGGCTTCATAATGCCCAGACTGTTTATCTACATATATAAAAGAGGAAAGTCTGTTTGTTTGTTCGCTATACGCGTCCAGACATTATGACGGATCTGAACAAATTTGGCACGCTGACTAAACAGGACAAGAGCAAGCTAATGCCGTAAAAATGAAATCAATCGGATTAATAGTTTTTGAGTTATTCTATGTTCTGTAAGGTTTTTGGCCATTTTCTCGCATTTTACGTTATCGCGAGCTAAATTTCTGTCCGAATACTATATTTTTTATATCATCGGAAACTACAGAGTTTTCTTTTTCAAATACAATTTGTTATAAAATCGTACTTACATTTGCCGATTTTTGGGAATTTTTTTAAGGAAATCCTGTTTCGAACAAAATGCACTGCTTTTAAAAATATGCTATTTTTAAACTGTCGCATCGAAAAACCTAATGGGCAAAAATTTTCCATCTTTTTACCGCTGATTGAACATTTATTTCTCCCTCTTTTAAATTTTGAACCGTGCGGAAATGTTTATTAGATTTTTTATATGATTTTTTTCTGAAAAGATCACATATTAAAATTCTCTCCAGAATGCAAGTTTCGGAACGAAGGTAACAAATTCCCCCACTCGGTTCTTCATTTTCAAGGTCGAAATTTTTTCTCAGGTCAGGCAGAGCGAAAGAGAGACGGGGAGGGGAGTGAAGAGCATAGAAGGGAGGAGGAAAGAGAGATGGGTCGGCGACCATGCTAATCCCCCCCTCTTCGCGAAATTCAGGCAGACTGGTTATTATATTCATGACTGGAAACTCTATTTGTTTTCCATTGGTGCGTTGGTAATTTTGATAAAAGACTACATATCAGAACTCAGATAGGTAGAAGGGAAGAAGCCTACCCACGTCCAATTTCCGGTAACCTCTGTAAACTAACAGATGCCATATTTATTGTTTTTCTCGGTTCAGCGGGAAGTCCCATGTCCTTTTTATTATCGTTGCAGCCGGAGGATTCACATTCTTTCCCATTACAATCTCATACCGACGACAGGGCTGTATTTGTTTTTAGTAGTTGCGTAGGTATTAACCACAAATGACTGTTAAGGCACGTTTACACCAAAGTTGACAAAACATTGTTTGTAGAAAACTAAAAGTTGCTCTTCTCAAATTAGAAATACAAGTGGAAGATTTTTTGTAGAAAACTAAAAGTTGCTCTTCTCAAATTCAGAGCAACAAGTTGAAAACTTGTTGCCAAAGAATTGGCGCGAACGGTGGTAGTGTCAAGAATCAGGCAGTAGTGTCAAGGATGTCGCACGAGGACGCAATTATTGCCGCGGCTGCCTGTGTAATCATAGCCAGCCACTGTACAAGAGGTCCCAGAAGATATTGGGTGAGACCCTAGTTGAAGGCTAGGGACAGGTACAGTGGAAGTGACATGATAGCTGATCTCCGAGATCACGTCGACCCGTTGAGTGGTGAGCTGAGGTGAGACGGGAGTGTCAAAAACTTTCTGAGAATGACCAGTAGTGACTTTGAGTATTTGATTTCAATGATCGGACATAAAATCAAGAAACGTGGCACAAAATGCTGGAAAGGAGTACCTGTCCAAGAATATTTTTTGGGAAGATGTGCCACACAATATGTTTTGTAAACTTAAAAAACCGAACTCAAAATTTTATTAATGGAAACAATAGTAAACAATAAATACCTCATTTACGCTAATCCCGGCCTCTATGATCGTTCTTGGTGTCGTTTTGTCCTTGAGAAAAAGTAGAGACTCAAACGCCCACCATTCGACTGATTGGGAAGCACTGGCACCTATTGGCGCCGGCAGCATAGGGCAAGGGGGGGTGATGTCCCCCCTGGATATTTGTATGCAGTGTTTCTTATTTGCTCTTTCCAACATGGTAACCATACGTTAAAGTAGTCTTCCCCCCCCCTGGGAAATATTCTGCCGGCGCCCATGTCGGCACCACTCTTCTCTTTCTTTGCCTCTCTTCGGAAACAGGTAATTAAGTTCTTCACCTTGTTCTGAACTTCAAATTTATAAACTTGAAGCTAGGCTGCAATTTCCCCCCCCCCAGAAGTAGTTTTTTTTAGTTTTGTCTCTAAATGTACGGTCTTGTGGTTTCCAGAGAACCTCTCTGTTCCATTAAAGTTCAATTAATTCACTGGTTTTTGTCCTGGTCCATTCGTTCTCACTACCACCTTCTATCTTGACAGAAACACAACGAAATCACAGAAGACACCTTCAGCTGAAGTACACACGTGCACTGACGGTCGTGGATTGAGTAGGGCGTTGGGATGCTAGCTCCCGTCGTTACGTCCGGGACGCGTGGAGGGGAACAGTTCTCCTCTAGTTTCCTACAAGTTGCTAGCGCAAAGTGCGCCGCAACAAATCTTCCACTTTTAGTTGTCAACTTTCTTTGATCTTTACCGACACTCCGCGGGAAACCAAAATTTTGTGGAAGATTTGTTTCTCCACAAGTGGAAGACAGAAAAAGTTGCTGTATTTTGCAGAAAAAGCAACAAATTGCTGCAACTTGTGGAAGACTTTGGTGTAAACGCGCCTTTAGAATACATACAGGTAGAAGAGGAGAAGCCTAGCCACGTCCAATTCCCGATAGTTTTTACGCTATCACACACAGGTGCTTTGTTCTTTTTTCTTTTTTGCAGCGGGAAATTCCATGTCCTTTTTTTATCATTGCAGCGGAAGGATTCATATTCCAGCTTAGCAACGTCCAATTCCTGGCAACCTCTGTATTCTATCAGGTGCCATGTTCGTTTTTTTTTCGTTGCAGCGGGAAATCCTGTGTTCTTTTTTTCGTCCTCTTTATCAAGTCAATAAGCTTGAAAATTTCAAGCGTGTAAGCTTAATGCAAGCTTGAATCAAGTGTTCTAGTTTACACTTGCCCAGCTTGCATTAAGCTTGACATTTCAAGCTTAATTTCAAGCTTAAAAATTTTCCTAAATACACGGGGCGCCTGTCGACGAACTCGCCCCACATATTTTACTTTGCAACGCATTTCCCCCCTCTACGCTGAAATCGCTACGCTAATCGAATTAATAGTTTTTGAGTAATTTTATATTTTGTAAGGTTTTTGGCCATTTTTCTCGCATTTTACGTTATCACGAGCTAAATTTTCGTCCGAACACTATATTTTTTATATCATCGGAAACTACAGAGTTTTCTTTTTCAAATAAAATTTGTTACAAAATCGTACTTACATTTGCCGATTTTGGGGAATTTTTTAAAGGAAATCCTGTTTCGAAGAAAATGTACTGCTTTTAAAAATATGCTATTTTTAAAATGTCACATCGAAAAACCTAATGGGCAAAAATTTTCCATCTTTTTACCGCTGATAAAACATTTATTTCTCCCTCTTTTAAATTTTGAACCGTGCAGAAATGTTTATTAGATTTTTTTATACGATTTTTTTCTGAAAAGATCACAGGTTAAAGGGAAGGTCTCCGCTAATGAAAAACAAGCAGGAGAAAATCGGAATATGGCGTTGCTAAGACAACTGAGGGTGTTCATTTTTTCAGGAGGTGTTTCATTCTCAAGGTCATTTCTGCATTCCATCCGCCAGAAATAAACAGACGGGGGATTTATTTGAAATCGCTGCATTAGGAAATACTCGTTCGGAAGAATTTGATGATAGTATTTTACACCCATTATAAAGTCCTCGAGAAGATAGTTACTGAATAATTAGAACGTCATATGCCGTAAAAATGAAATCAATCGGATTAATAGTTTTTGAGTTATTCTATGTTTTGTAAGGTTTTGGGCCATTTTTCTCGCATTTTACGTTATCACAAGCTAAATTTTCGTCCGAACACTATATTTTTTGTATCATAGGAAACTACAGAGTTTTCTTTTCACATAAATTTGTTACAAAATCGTACTTACATTTGCCGATTCTGGGGAATTTTTTAAAGGAAATCCTGTTTCGAAGAAAATGTACTGCTTTTAAAAATATGCTATTTTTAAACTGTCGCATCGAAAAACCTAACGGGCAAACATTTTCGATCTTTTTACCGCTGATTAAACATTTTTTTCCGTTGGTGCGTATGTATTAGTGATAAAAGACTACATATTAGAACTCAGATAGGTAGAATGGGAAAAGCCTAGCCACGTCAAATTCCCGGTAACTGGGTTCGTTGGCAAGCCCTGCGTTCATTTTTTTCTCTTTGCAGCGAGAAATCCCATGTCTGTTTTTATCACTGCAGCGGGAGGATTCTCATTCCAGCCTACTCACGTCCAATTTACGGTAACCTGTGTATGCTAACAGATGCCATGTTCATTTCTTTTTCGTTGCAATGGGAAGTCACCATGTTCTTTTTTTTATCGCTGCAGCGGGAGGATTCACATTCTTTCCCTTTACAATTTCATCAGGGCCGTAGCGCTGGGGGCGCTATGGACGGCTCAGCCCCCCCTGGAAAAACCTAAGCTCCCCCTAGAGCAATTAAAAGGCACCAGGAATATATATATATTTTTTAAATAAGTTTTTACAGTATCTATCCTTATGTATAAAAATCTGGCCAGGTCGGCTGGTCGGCGATCGCAATGATGGCCCCCGGCCCCAAGGTGGCCCCGGTGAGGCATTCAAAAGTGGATATACAACTTCATAATAAGAGTAATTCGATTATTTATTTTCCAGCAATCTTACGCAGTGACGCAGCGGAGGATCCCAGAAACCTCGCGACGCAAGGGGCCCCCGAAAAGTCAGGGCCCCCAAAATCTCTAAAATAGTTAAATGTGAGTTAGTGTAGCTTTCTATCGCTGAAAACAGTTTTAGAATCGGCTTAGCAGTTGCAGAGATACCCGTAGAGCGTAACTCAATTCTATGAGTGTCCGTGTTACAAATCATCAAAAATTAAACGGTAAAATTTCGCTTACCTTTTTCTCAGATCGCCGCGGGTTCTAAAACTCTAGAGGAAAACTATTATCAAAATTAAATCGAACTCCATTTCTGTAAAACATAACACATATATTTAATCTCTGCTAACACTTATACAAAACACGAACAACATTGAACGATGATTCACAAAAAACTACTACATCGAAGAGAGAAAAACAGTACGGGGGGGGGGGGAAATCAGTCACATGATGGCGTGATCCATGCTGAACCGAAACTTTCTGTGCGAGATAGGAAGGCGCCGGGGATTCCCGACATCCTCCCACCTTTGAGTTTCAGCTGTTTGAAACTCAAATCTGAAGTCTAGCTTTCAATAATCGTCCATACCGGGATCGTCTAGGTTCATTATCGGACGTTGAACTGTCATTGTCATTACCACTTTGATTAGTCCCGCCCTCATTTGTCTGATCAGCAGAAAAGGAATTAATGTCCACGTTAGTGTTGGGCTGCTCATCTTCTTTATCAGTAACTTCTAATTGAATCAGTCTTTGCACAGGACGTAGAAATTCACCATTTTTCATTTTGACTTTAACAAGCCGTATATATCCGTCTTTAGAAGGATAAACTTCTAAGACCCTGGAAATAGGCCAATCTAATCTTTTGGTGTTGTCGCTAGCAACTAAAACCACATCTCCGACTTGAATTGGTTTGCTATTTTTTGTGTACTTACGAGATTGTCTTAAATGTCCTAAATACTCTGAACGGAATCTTTTTCATAGATCTTCTCTAATTCTTTGTAAATACGCGAGTCTTCAATTTAATGCCGATGAATCTAGACAGTCTAAGTCAGGAGTTCCAGATTCTTTGAGATCTTGTAAGAACATGGAAGGCGTGAGAGCGATGAGTTCATTTACGTCATCAGAAACATAAGTTAACAGACGACTGTTTATAATGCTCTCAGTGTCACAGACGATGGTAAAAACTTCTTCCAAATTCAAAGAAGCTCGTCCTAAAACTTTCCGTAGTATTCCTTTGATCATACCAACGAGACGCTCCCACCATCCACCCCACCATGGAGCAGATGGGGGAATGAACTTCCAGTCAATTTTTTGGTTTGCACTATACTGGGAAATTACAGTCCAGTTAATTCGTTTCAATAAATTGTTGGCACCAACAAAATTTGTGCCATTATCACAGTAGACAGTTGCTGGTCTGCCTCGGCGCGAAATAAATATGCGGAGCGTTTGTAGGAAGATGTCAGTTGTTAAAGCAGTGGCTACTTCTAAGTGAACAGCTCTGAAAATAGCACAAGTGTAAATGACTATCCAGGCTTTCTGTCCGCCACGAAGAACTAAAGGACCAGCATAATCTATACCAGTTATTTCAAATACTCTTCCCTCTTTCACTCGGTCTTCTGGAAGTGGAGCCTCTGGAATTGGGTTTGGTTTAGAATTGAATCGCTTGCATTGCACACATTTTCTTATGACTCTTCGGACCGTTTTTCTGTATTTTAGTATCCAAAAATTTTCTCGCAAATGAGACATTAATATTTGAATTCCAGCATGTCCCACATTTAAGTGCTTTGATCGAATAAGTTTTTCTACAACAGATGCTCAGAAGGTAGTAATACTGGATATCTAAAGTTCTCTGTGTCTTTTCGCATCAAAATACGGGTCTTTACTCGTAGAAGTCCGTTGGAATATATGCAAGAAATACCTCTCAAACGTTTGTCTTCTGGTCCAACAAAGGATTCTCTCTGTACTATTTTCAGTAGCGATGTTTCAGCCTCATTCAGCTCACTTGATGTAAGGATGCCTGAAGTTCTCATGTTTGGACATTTGCAATTATTGAGAAATCTTCGGACCCATGCCATTACTCTAATGATTTTTACATAAGATGAACGATCATAAAGTCTCTGAACTGAGTTTTCAAGATTAATAGCACTTGCAACAGATTTTCGTTTCTCAGAATTCACTATGTCAAAGTCAGGAAATGATTCCGATTTCGGCCAGTCTTCTTGTGGGGCCCTCAGCCAATCAGGACCATACCACCATTGGGATTCCTGCAATGTTTCAGCATTGCAACCACGTGATGGCAGGTCCGCTGGATTGTTCGTGCCTGGAACGTGATACCAGTTCTCAGGATCGCTGACAGTCAAGATTTCTTTCACCCGATTAAAAACAAAAGGTGTCCAGTTTTCATTCCTTTTGATCCAGTAAAGTGCGTTTCCCGAATCAGACCAGTAAAATGTTGGAATATTATCCATCTTCAATTCAGTTTTGACACTCTGATCCAGTAATATGTTCCTTGGAAGATAAAAATTTAAACTTCGCACTATTTTTAATTATGTGAAACTCATGGAACACCTTGCGTATTAGCCAATTATGGCGATTTTTCATAATTTGGCGACTTGCGTATATGTATAGTTAATAATAAGCTCTAAGAAAACAGTGCTTCATATATTTTCTTTGATAAAAGTTGGAATAGCCATAATAGCTTGCCACCTATTGCGACTTTTCATTATTTGGCAATTTACACATGCTCACAATATATAATTAATGCTCATGTAAGGTTCCCTGAAAACCATTATCCATATTTTCATATACATAATCCTTTGCAGATTGGAGTATTTAGCACCACGAATTATATCATCTCGCCGCGCTGGCAAATATCGAAAATGTACTATAACTGCTATAATGATAGATTAACGCCACCAAATATTTCTACTGGTAGCAAATAGTCCAGCTGGACATAACCGGCTTTAAAATAATCTGCATTTTAATAATTTTTCATTTTCAAGATGCTGGTTTCTAACATTTTGGAACTCGCTCTTTAGATTCACCCTGCTTGGAACTATACCACTTTGCTAGATCGTACCTAAAGCCAAGATGGCGCTTTTAAAATCAGTTACAATTAATTATTCTGTTTTGGAAAAAGAATTATCGCTCATTCTGAACTCCTGTTGTCTAAGCGAACGTACTTTTTGAAAATTGTCAACTTTGTGCAACACACTTTGAGTTATTTATTTCAAATACTTTTTAATTTGGCGTAAAATGGGTGTCATTCTACTTCATGTTTGTCAATTTCACGGGATTCTACATACTTGGAAATGCTTTTTGCAAAGGAATGAATGATTTTATGCCAAACCTGGCAACCATTATGTTTATTTTTTCAGTTTTTTATTAATATCTTCTAAAATAATTCGATTTTCAAAATTTGAGTCAGCTTATCAGGTTCCTCGGAATTTTCCGAATGCGCAAACACCTTTGTCGGAACTCAACCCCCCACGGTTTAGGAGGAGATAGTCGAACAAGCTCTTGACAGCGGATGCAGCGTCAGCGGCCGTTGCTTTTTTTTAAAATAGAGAGACTAGGGGCCAAGGCCCCTGGACTCGCTACGCTCGCTTTCAGTATGATGCATTCGGCCCCTAATAAGGCGTATTCGTAAAAAAAAGCATCATTTCAAAAGAAAAAACTTAAGATTGGATCAGATAGAATGTTATCGAGTTACACATCGCTTGGTTATGCATGTTCTCTGGAACATAAAAATTTAAACTTCCCACTATTTTTAATTATGTAAAAGCTTTGGAAAACCTTGCGTAGTTGCCACCCATGGCAATTTTTCATAATTTGGCGACTTACGTACATGTATGTATAGTTAATAATTAGTTCGAAGAAAACAGTACTTTATATGTTT
The DNA here is from genome assembly GCA_038373885.1 of Cheiracanthium punctorium. Taxonomy (NCBI): domain Eukaryota; kingdom Metazoa; phylum Arthropoda; class Arachnida; order Araneae; family Cheiracanthiidae; genus Cheiracanthium; species Cheiracanthium punctorium. The sequence continues at coordinate 330,615 of JAWZYV010012600.1, forward strand.
TCCTTTTTAAAAACTACGGAACAGCTACAATAGCTTGCCACCCATGGCGACTTTTCATTATTTGGCGATTTACACAAACTCATGACCAATAATTACTGCTCATGTAAGGTTACCGTGTAAATCGTCATCCATGTATTCTTATACATAATTCTTTGCAGATTGGCGTATTTAGCAGCACGAAATATATGATCTCGCTGCGCTGACAAATATCCAAGCTGTACTGTAACTGCTATAATGGCATGGTCAACGCCGCCAAACATTTTTACAGTAACAAATAAGCTGAACCTAACCCGTTTTACTATAATGTGCATTTTAATTATTGAAGTAAAACTTCTTTAGTCGCGACTAGGAGGTAACTCAGATTTTTTTTCTGACGGGAGTAACGCTCAGCAAAGGAAGTGACGTATATGTCATATACTCCACGGCAAGCGCGCCTGAAAAAGAAGAACCGCGCAAAATCCTACATTTTCGACCGCTCACTCCTTTCGCTGACTTCATTGTTGAAAATGCATTATAATTATTATCATTATTTAGTTTTTCTTGAGATGGCAACGTTATCCACAAAATATGTATTTAAATATCTCGTTTTGCCGATGGCATCTAGTTGTAAAATTTTATACTCTCTGAGGAGTTTGTGAAGATTTCCGTGGGGAAATAACTTTTGAATTAAATTGTTTTTAAGAGGTCTAACGTTTATTTTCTTGATTGTGTATCGTTAGATTGTGGCTAGTACTTATTTTCAGACATAGAATTATTATTGCCGTGGTGGTATTTGATGAACATACAAATGCCAAACGCGTTTTAAAATAAACGACCTGGTGCAGTGATTAATATTTGGCGTCCGCTTAGAAAGCTGGGTTAGTATTTTGATTAACTCTTGATACGACATTCATCGTGTAAAAATACGGGGAACCTGTTAGGAAAAGAAACGGCGATTTCTCGCCGTTTCTTTGAGACATCAATTCTTTATTCATATATCAATAAGCGTTTTGACGGTACATCCAACATAATATTTTACATGTAATCCCAACCTCACAGG